>WBMW01004036.1:0-72217 GCA_013396635.1 Penelope pileata | reverse complement strand
GCCCTCACCCCTGCATCACGGTGAGCCCCGGCCGCTCCCACGTGTAACCCGCGACACGTTTTGAGCCATGCCAGCAAGGCCCAGGAAAGCACCTCCTCCGCCGAGGACCCCTCACCCAAAGGACGCGGGTGCGGCACGGGCAGCGCGCAGCCCCGAGACGCTGCGGTCTGTGCGGGGGCACAGAGGGGCACCGGGCGGCGGGCGGCCTCGGCGCTACGAGAGGGCGGCCCCGCGCCCCCGGCCCGGCCCGGCCCCGGCTGCCGGAGCCTCCGCAGCGCCGGGGGGAAGCGCCTGGGGAGGGGCGGGGGACAAAAGGGCGAGATCTGACAGAGGAATAAAAGAAGGAAAGGCGGCGAATAATAAAAACAAGAGGAGGAATTTTCCCGGGTTGAGGGGTGCCGTTTGTAAGAGCTTTTGTTTTTTCCCTCCAGTTTCTGCAGAAATTCTGATGCTGCACGTACTCGTCTCCCTTTCCCATCCCACACAAACCTGTTGTTTTACTTCCATTATCTCACCTTGTTGCACCAGAAATGCTGAATCACAGGACGAGGGTTACCGAAAATGGTGTTTATCTGGCAGGAATGAGCCCCGCATTATTTTAAAGATCCCTGCGCTGCCGCTGCTGTTATCATCATCGCCATCACCGTCATCACCACCATCACCATCGTGCATCGTGCCAGGCTGGAAGGTATCTCGGAACAGCAAGAATTCAGCAGTAATTTAACATCCCACAGCAGCACTTCAGAAGCATCAAACAACATTTAGAATTTCGAGTCGGTACACGTGTAAATAAATGGAAGCACTCCCCCACGTCTGTTGTTTCTAAACTTGCCATGATCCCAAAATATTTGCCCGACAGCTCGGGGCTGCGCGGGTTGCAGCTCGCGGGTACACACGCCCGTGGCGTGGAATCAATCCATTTGTCACTCCGTGCCATAAAAGGCACAATTTGGCTCTCAGCAAACCGCTTGGAATCGGAATTAGGATGATGATACCACAGCTCCCTTTTATTTTATGGTAGTGTATCGATTGCCAAGTAGACAATACGTGTATTTTTGTAATGGCCTAAAGAAGATATTCTGCCTTTTTATTTTACAGTCCTTATGCTATTACTCGCTTTCATTTCAATAAGGGATGGCATTTTTCAGAGATGCTACCATAAATTGCTTCATTTAATAAATTGCTACGCAGAATAATAACGTTACACCAGAGAGCAGCACTTTGTAATTTGGAAGAAATAACATTTTTCTTTTAAAACATTCCCATCCCTTTATTTTTAAACTAAAATTATCTCTCTGCTCTTTTCTAACTGAAGAACAATCCGATTATTAGCAAATTCTTTTTTTTTTTTCCTTGCAAGCGTTGGAACTTGGGTGTGACATAGAGAGGTTAATTAAAACAGGGAACAAACCAGCTTAATTTCCACAGATGTGAGAGCGTTACACAAGTGGCGTTCCCAGCGAGGACCGCGTAGCAGAGCACCCTGACCGGTGCCCAGGCAGGCTCCTTGCTCTGCCTGGCGAGGCTCGCCACCGGTGTCTCGGTGACAGGGTTTCTATTATTTCCCTGACGGTTTGATAGGAAGCCAGCGCGTGCTTCTGGGTTTGCGATCTCTCCCAACCTGGATGCTGAAGGTTACCGTGAAAACACGGATGGAGCGCTGCCTCCCCACAGCCCCATCCGCTGCGGCCCGCAGCCCGGCGTGCAGATTGCTGTGCGGTAATAACTGCAGACAGCCTGCTCCATATGCTATTAGGCTGCAATTCAGACACTCAGTCACTGGGGAAGGAGTCTCCCAAGCCGTGGAAGACAAGGTCAGTCAAAACACAGAGCAGGCTGCAAATTTGTCGCAAGATGGTGTGATGTCTCTGGTTTTATGTTTGTTTTGGGTTTTTTTTTTTTTTTTCCTTCTGTGGCCACAAATTTCAACAGAATTAAATACTTTCATACCTGTTTTTTTTTTTTCTTTTACAGTGGTTCAATTTGAAATTTGTAAGGTGGGAAAATGATCTCTAGTGTATGTGAGACATAAATACATGCCTTATTTTGCACAACACAAAAAAGATCTTGCTGGTGTGTTACAGTGCATTGATGGGGCTGAGTCATTTAGCATCCCTTGTCAGGCTGCAAAGTGCCACTATTTGCAAACTACAAAGCAGAATTTGCTTGTTTCTGTAACAGCATGGAGTGCTGCTGCAGAGGTCTCCGCTCCCCCGTTTCTCAGAATAAATCCTTCGTGTCCCTGACACTGGGCCCCAAGGCAGCAGCACTGACGCGGCACGCGGCGGAGGCACACAAAGTTGAAACGTTCCTTTGCATTGCCACAGAACTGGGTGCACAATGCACTTACCTCGTGACAAATCGGCGCTTCCTCAAGGTGAAAGCAGACCTAGGTGATACAAAGAAAAAAAACATTAAGAAGAAGGTAACATCAGGTGGTTTTATCCAAGCAGCAGCAGAATGCTCCTCGAAATAAACTGGTTTGCTTTCAAGAATAGGAGGTAAGGCATTCTCTTCAAGAACTTAATTTACGTCTGCAGATCTGTGTGCTTTGCTTTACTGTCTCAGGGGATTTCTTATTCCATTGCCTTAAAAACTGCTTTCACAAATTGCCTACTCCAAACACGTAACCTGTCTCCATGTGTCAAATGGTTTAATTTGTGCCGAAGAAGTTATCATGAAACTGCTTACGAGATTGAAATCCTCTGTTCCTCTGGAAATGAGGAAACAAAACACCTCTGATTATTGTGTTACCCCGGTGTTGCAGCACAGAGCAGGAGGTGAGACAAGGACGTTCTCCTCTGCCACCGCAGATACTCGGCTGCTCTGCTACGAGCACTGGCAGGCAGGGCTGCTAGTGAGGGCGTGTTTTCTGCGATCCATAGGACAGAAGGTTTGGCACCTCAGAGACCCTCTGATGCAGAAAACGAACTCGGCTTCATACCGATCCCCAGTGGGTAGGCGCACGGTTCCGGTCATGTTGCACAGTCACTGTGCCCACGGCCACCAGCACGCTGCTCTGACCATCACAGGGGCAGCCATTAACGGTGAGCACAGGGCAGGAGCTGGAACACCCCCGTGTTCTTGTCCCGCTGCGTGTGCAGGAAGTGCAGAGAGGCCGGGTAAGGTATGCGTGACCCATCACAAGCCTTGGGTCTTCTACCTTACAGCCTGTGGGCAGGTAGTGCCTGCCTCCGAGTGCCCCAGAGTGCTGAACAGAAACATGTAATGTTCTTTATCACGCAGGGCCGGATTTCCACAATATCTAGCAATCTCAAACTGCCATGGACCTGCTGTACTAAAATCTAATGCGTGTTCAAATCGTGGAATTGGGCAAATAGCTTCTTACACAACGCTAGCAATTTGCACAGACAGTCATGGTGTACGCATGCACAGCTGTGGTGAACGTGTATGACTCCAGACTAGGTACAGAAAATGTTTTTAAAGAGCTTTTTTTTTCTTTTTTTTAAAGGAACCGCCTTTTTTGCCACCTAGAATTACCTTCTTTCCGATCTTTAATTCAGAGTAACAAAACACAGGCACTCAAATAGCCATTAGTGCAGGCAAGCCAGCAGAATGGTCGCTTGATTGCGTGTGCCATTTTCTGTGGGATATCTGAAAGCACGCTAGCAATTTGGCCCTTTATCTTTTTCTCCCTGAACATGTGCGTAGGTGGGTGCTTCTGTGCATAAGTATATCAATTACTATATCGTATAATTTCTTAATGCAATTAGAGTGGATTTAAGAAATACGGAAAGCCCAGAACCTACACTCTTGTTTTTCTGACCGTTTCCCCCTTTTAAAAAATAAATGACTCACGGCAGTTGCAAGAGCCAAGATATTCTTTACACTTGACAATTTAGCTACCTTATGTGTTTTTACTGGGGAAAAAAAAGCCCTCTATCATTTATCATGTCATCTTATCACAGTCTCTTTGTGAGACGCAAATAGCACACTAATGTTTTCTTTTGTTAGGGTGAGTTGGCAATCTCCTCAGAGATGGAGCAACTACAGACAGCTCTTTTTTTTGATAATCTTCCTGACACTTGGATGAGACTGGCTTATCCATCAACATACAGTTGCTCAGTGGTAAGTCGCATGCCAACAGTCAATCAGTATGGATGGCGCTTCTTGTCCATCATAAAAAACAGAACAGAAACTGAGGATTTTTTTTGGCAAATATCTTACTGTCTTGTGTAACTCAGAATAGCTTTTTATCATAACTGATATTACCATTGCTTTGAAATGCAGAAAGAGCCTTGCATTTACCTTGCCAATTACTGCAGACTTTGAAAGATTTCTCTGAAATTTGCATTCCCACTTCTTCCTTGCTTGCTTGCTTTTTCTCAAGCTGCGTGTGCTGATCAGATAGGTCTGGCAAGCACTGTAGCACATCGTATCTCCTACTCGGAAGACTAAGCTTGGATTCTTGTGGGTTTTGGGGTCAGAATTTGTATCAATAACTAGGTGCTCTGAGCTCAAGGGTGAAATGGTCACCAGCAGGAGCAGCCATTGGCAGAGCAGCCTGCATTAGGAGCTGAGAGAAAAGTTTCAGAGTAAGTAGCAGGGCCATCGTGTTCTTTTCATCATTAACTTATTTTATTATATGCCCATCTATCTACTCTTTATGGCTGTGTTGTAATACCAAAAGTGAAAGAACAAAAAGTGAAAAGCCATCCAACACTGGCAAGTCATTGACTTGCTGACATACATTCAACTCACCTCAGGAGCCTCCTCGGTGAGGCCAAGAGCTGATGGAGCTCACCAGCACTGAAGGGCTGACCAAAGGACGAGAAAGCTCTGCCTAGGACAGAGACAGGTACTGCTGGAAGGCAAAGCAAGCCCACGCTGTGGAGATCGGCTCAGACTTCTGCAAGAGAGGAAGAAGAAATCCTGTTCAGCAGAAGACATTGCGAGAAGCACCAGAGATACATTGTGGAGAACAATCAAAGCTTTATGGACTTAAATGCTCTTTTAGCTTCCCTTGATGGAAAACTAAAGTACCATAGAGATACTGTAATGTCTGAGATAAATATACGTCCTGAAGACAGAAAGCGTTGCCTAGGGGATATAATGCAGTAATGCTAAATTACGAGCTGTTTTCATGAAGGACAACACAGCTGCTTTCTTTAAAAACAAAATGTATGGGGGAGTCAAGCTGGACCTTACATTCATGTTTGGAAAAGAGAGGGTGAAAGTACCCACTGATTACATAAAAGCCATCTTGCAGAACTAGTAGGATTTGGGGTGACAGATTATCCCGCACCATCACGTGCAAAATGCAGTGAGTCACTAGGGAGCAAAAACATTGCCAGGAGATGTTGTGTTCTGCAGCTGGGCTCCAAGACAGCCTCCCTGCTGGAATGGGAGGCAGGTGGGGAGGAAAGGGAGAGCAGGCGGGCGGGAGGTCTGCCATGAGCACCACGTCACCCACAGCTGCGGCCAGGGGACTGGCCCGTCCTGCTTGGCCATCAGTCCCCTGGGTCTGGGAGACGAAAAAACAACAGACTGAAAGCAAAACTTGAATCACCATCACATCTAAAACAACTGAAGGAATTGTCAGCAGCAGGAGCTGTGAGCTCCCTGCAGGGAAGGAAGTCCTCTCTACCCCACCCAGTTACACAGACAGTGGCCTCAGTCATCCTGACAGCGTTATCCTCCCTGCCTCTTATGCACCTACCTGGCGTGCCACTGGATAAGACATCAGGTAAAAGCCTTTGATTTCTAAGCAGATGCCATTTCAAAGTAAGGCAAGATAGGATGAGGAGGTGAAGGGAAAAAATCTAAATACATGCACAGTTTTAGGACTCTGGGCTCAACAAGTGTGTCAGAAACAGCAGGCGTGAGCAATTAAATGAAGGAGATAATGTCAGATCACCTAATAATCTTAGATCTTCAGTTTGTCTTCAGGATCTTTTTCCAGATCTCTGAAATGAACTTGGATTCTGCTAATGCTTCTCATCATGAGTTGGCCCTAAATGATGTGCCAGCAATTCACACTTCTGTGCAGGAGTTGCCTCTTGTCCCTGAGCCAAGGGTCTCCTGCTTCTGAGTTAGAGACAGTCAGCTGCCCCCAGGACTGCAGATGTGGCTGGCATTTCTCAAGAGCAGCTTGTCAGGAAGGAGGGAGCAGTACCGAATAGTGCACACACGCAAAAAGATGGGGACATGATGCTGGTGGTGTTAAGTGGGAAAAAGGAAGGAAAAACATTTTCTTTTCAGGCCACAGAAATCCAGAGAAAAATCCAACAGATAGGGAATAAAATAAGAGCGTAGATGGAAGAGAAGGATGGGAATCTGGTGTCACGGGTCATCCAGATTTCTCAAAATCTGCAAAAGCCAACAGTGGGACATCTTAACAGAGGCAAATCTGTCGGGGTTCTGGGCTGTTGCTGCATTGCCAGGCAGTGGCTGGAGCAGGCTGAGGTGACAGCACAGTGCTGGAGGATTTGAAGGGAGACATTACACACAGAGGGGAAGAAGTGCTGGGGCTTGCAAGGAGCGCAGGGGGAGAGGGGGAGGGCAGGAAGTCAGGCAATGCATGAGCTGCCAGAAGAGGGGACGCTTATTCCCCTTTGGAAGATATTCATAATGCAGAGATACGGGCTTAGAAACTGTTCCATGAAAGCTCAGGGTTATGGCACCAACTCCCTTGCAGGCTAGAAAAATGCACGCATGAAAGGAAAAGGCCTTCAGGGTAGGAGGGTTTGTTATTTGGGTTTTTTAACTGACAGAATCCACCGCTGACTTGTAAGGTGGGGAGGTATTAACTGCAGAGAAGGAGGAACAAAAGGCAGGGATTGCAATCCTGGTAGAAAAAGCAAGGAGCATTGCAAGTAGAGGNCAAGATGAAGCATGCTGTGTGTTCGGCAAAGGTGCCTGTCAGTCAAGTGGGAGAGCAATATTATGACATCCTCTCTTCCACAAGCAGCAAAGACCAAGATTTTTTCCCCCTGCAAAACCAGCCAAGAAACTACCAAAATGGTTTTAACAAGCAAAGCTAACTGGGAGAGAACAAAAGAGCTCCAGAAGCATGCATGCACACCCATCAACCATCTGTCTATCTGTCCATGTCCTCAATCAGTCTGTGATGAGCCAACTCTCACATAAAGGAAGCCTCTTAAAACAGGTAGCAAAGTACGTTGCTGTTGCACAACTTGAAATGATCTAGATTTCAGGGAGAAGTAGGAAATGGATGCAACTTGCACGATATTTTCTGAGAGTGCCATAAGCCTAATGTACGTTGGACAGCAGAGAAGAGGTTAGATTTCTCATGAAAGTGCCGCTCTTGTTTCCTGAATGCCCACTTGTCCTCTTGCTGGATACGTCTCGATGCGCGGCTGCTGCCGTGCCTCCTTGAGACAGACGGGCTGGGGCTCTGAGGGGCTGCTGTGGAAGGCCCACAGACATGCAGCATTGCTGCACTTGCTGCTGTGTGCTTGTCAGTACTTAATTAACAAATACAAGTGCAGAGCTGTGCCGAAATCAGAAAAAGATACTTTGGTATGGAAAAAACTTAATGTGAGGAAGTTGCTTATTAAACAGAGGAATTTGTTGTTCAGCTGCACTCAAAACACAAGAAAAGGGAAAAAAAAACATTAATGTGTGCCGGGGCAAAAGTACCGCTGTCTTGGCAAGAAAAAGAAACATTTGCATGCTTCTGAGTTGGTATTCGAACAATGGGGAAGAAAATGAACCAAAAAAACCGCTTGATGGGCTGCTGAGAAGAATCCTCCCCTCCTCCTACACACACTGATTTTTGCCTTTTCTTACACCCAGATAAAATGGACTGATGGGAGAACAGATAATATTTGACACACAAGTTATATAAAAAAGCACATATCAAGAACAGAATTCAAAATGGGCTGAACTCTTTGAACTCAAAGGCAATCAAATAAGAGGCAAAAATATAATCAACTACCACCATTTGTTCCATCCAGAAGACATTAGATATGGAAAACAAACCTCTATACCTTTTTCACGCAATTTCTGTTCCAATATAGGATGATACAAAGTTAAAACAAACAACCAAAAAACAAAACAAAACAACAATAAAAACCCAAATCCCAGGCTGAAGATCCAGGTGAGAGGAAACTTTAAATCTGACTGTCACACATCTGAAGTAATAGGTTTTCTACTGCTTGCTCAGGTCATTTTCTCTGCAGCTCTGATCTTTAGTAAATTGGCCCTCATCAGAAGTCTGCCCCTCTTCAGCTTTATCCCAAGTTCCTTACTGACAACTTCTCAAGTTGCCATTAACGTTTTGGAGCTTTCTTCACAAATTGCAGATGAGGGTGAGAATTCTCCACTGCTAAGCTATTCTTCTGCACTTGCTTTTAATCCTTCTCCTATATGAGATGAAGATTTAAATATTGCCTGTGTCAAAGTAAATATTTTAAAATATATACCTGACTTGGGGAAGGAAGGAGGGCTGCAATTGTTTGCAGTCCTGTGGCTTCGTGTTGCTAGGACGGCAGGTGCCAGGTCGGTGTGTGCTCACACAGCATCCCCCAGCACACTGTGCCTCCAGGTCCTTCCCAGCACCCGCGATTCCCGACCTTCTGCCTGCAGCTTGCTTCTAAGCACTTTTAGAGCAAGAGCCTCAGCATCTCAGCATTTGCTAAGCAGCACATTCTGTTAGCAAACGCTGTCACTGCAGGCTAACATTCTCAGCCACAGATCATACAATGCGCTGAGAAGTATTGGCTGGGGGAAAAAAGCCTGTCACACATAGCAGGACTACTGATAATGCTCAGTGTATTACACCCCAGCAAAAGTGACTAATATCAAAGCCAGACAGGAATGATTTGTGTGGTCGAGACAAGTAGAATAAAATATGTATTTTAACGAAATCAGTTTTTAGGAATACTTGGCACAGGTTAATCCTCTATAAATACGTTCGCCGAGTACATTAGACACCAGCCCGCCTACACAAAATGAATGCAGCACACTCTGATGTATTACAGAGGCAGGATAAATGAGGGAACTCTTCTGCGTTTGATCTGGTTCTGCTCTGTAATTCAGAGATACTGGAGATGGGTGGTGAGTTTCTCATTGATCCCAAAAGAACCAATACCGTTGAATCCTGTGAAATGCAAGCTTTGTAGAGGATTGGAGGCTATGCACGAAGGACATTGTAGCTTTAGGGGCACATTCTCTTCTCGGGAATGTATGTAACCAGCATTCACAAATCATACGCATCCTGGGGAAACAAGACCCCGTAGCTTAACAATAGAAAGAACGCCTACCTAGCTCCGCAGGCAATTATTTCACACTCATTGCTGCATCTGCATCCAGTTACCAAAGGACAATAAATGAACCTGGAAACGAATATCTTGAGAACTCTGAAACAACGCTAAACGTGGCGCACACCAGCATTTAAAAATGCAGCAAAGTGCAGCCACAGCACCAACCCAAGTCTAAGACATTTTAGATGGAAAGCACAGGGCTAGCACGTAGATGNTTCCAGCTTTTCAAACCACTTACACCAGTCCTTGCATCTCTGAACTGTATTTTGCATATGGTGGAGGTGTTAATGCACAGTTACTGCACAATGGGGTTGTGAATTTTAGTTAATGAAAGCTTTTAAAGGCACACTGAAACCCTCAGATGAAAGGCAACAAAGAAGTGCAAAGTATTATTATAGCCTAGACTAAGTTTTACTGAGAGCATTCTTATACACGACGGACACAGTGTAAATATATATTACGGATGATAACCTCCCCGCAAAGGCTGAGACCCCTCCTGAGTCTGCCAGAGGCAAGGGGTGACAGACTTACAAGCCTTAATAACGTATCACACATTTTCATCCTTCTCCTACCCCCAGGAGCTAGAAGAGGACCTCTGTATAAATTCCGAATCCTTAATGAATAGCATAGCTGTTCTATTGCTGTGCTATTCATTAAGCATGGATATTGCATGCTCAATTAGACTACAAGCTCTGCACACCAAGATGGTACAGTGTATGCTTAAAGGCAGTGGCAAATTTAGAAAGTACAGCAAATGTCACCGTGCTGTGGCATATGTTTATAGCACACAATTTTCTGCTATCCATAGAAGATGTAAGCAAAGGGACAGAAGGCTGTGTGGTTTTTTTCCTTGATGATTTTTGCTAAAATCCAAATAACTGTTTGTTCTTGAGGATAAAAAGGAACAGGTAAGACTGCCTCTATTTTGCAAAAGTGAGAAAGGGCTGACTGTACAACACCACGTGGATGAATGCTACAGTAACTCATTTGGAAGAGATCTAGCATCAAAATAAATGTTGAACAGCTTACCAGGCTGAGAGAGGATGGAATCTGCTCATCCGAATGATGGTTTCATCTGGTTTGATGGGAGTAAAGTCTTCAGTTTGAAAAATATTATTCTGCTTCTGGGTCTGCAAGAGCTCACGTTGTTCTAAAGGCTGCATCCCTCTGATCAGCTGCCCCGTTTCCCTGATCATAGTCTACGTGATCTGTAGCCTCCTTTTTTCTGGCTCTGTTCAGAGAAAACATTGCAGCTTCATTCAATTATTTGCATGTTTTTCTTAACAGTGTACTCACAGCAGCTTCTGATTTAACCTTACGTGTTCTGAAGATCACAAAAAAACCTAAAAAATTATGTCTAGATTGGCACCTAATATTTTCAAGTAATAACAGGCACCTCACACACAGACATTTTCCACCCTTTTAGTAAATGTATTCTAACACTCGTAGCTTACCTGCTTGAAAAGGACTGGCATGTTGAACCAGCTGGCCTTTCTCCACTGCTATAGCTTTTCATGTTACATTCTGCTGCTCCAATTTCCGTATTTTCCCTGCATTTTGCAAGACAAAATGCAGAAGTTTAAAGTCTCATAATGTTTATGTGACAAAATCTTACTGCTAAGTACAGTATTACTGACGGATTAGTTTAATGCAATAGCATAATGTAATTTAATTATAGTAATAGCGCACAGCAACAATCTTACTGCTTATGTCAGATCGTGAGACATTCTCTTTTAAAAGCTTCATCATTGTTACTTAGTTTTTAGGTTTGGTTCCACAGCATTTCCTCCCTGCACATGGATTAAATTGATTTCATAGGTATAGGCAAATTGCTTTCATTTTGCTACTGTAAGACTCTGTAAGAATTCACAATACAAACTAAAAACCCATTTTCATCATGAGACAGGCAGTCAAACAGTGAAAGCTTGTGGCCTTCTGGGCATGAGTTCAGACTTGTATGCCACAGTTAAAAAAACAAACAAACAAACAAACAAACCCCAACACAATCATGATTTTCAGCCCACAGCTTCCACTGATTTTGGCTGACAGCAGCTTCAAAAACCCAGCCCACAATACCTTCTGTTTCTAAAGTGTTTTCTATCTGGAGATCACAGAATTTTCTATCAGTGTTAATTTAGCCTCACAACAGCTCCAGAAAGACAGAAAAATGCATCTCCAGCCAGCACAGCTGTATGCAAAGTGAACATCTGTCCATCACCAAATTCGGTTTAGCTAATAATAAAAACCAACACTTTTTTCTCTCTTCCAGACAGGACCAGACTGCAAGGGAAAGCCTGAGGAGAATTTCCATGCTTTAAAAAGGGAAACAGAGAGACTGAATTTCCTTAGGTCACTGAGGAAATGCGTGGCAGCGCTAGGAAAAGAATCCAGCACCCAGCAGCCAAAATACCACCTTCATAACCAAAAATGGATGTTTTTTTCCTCTGCAGCACGACTGCATTAGCTCTATCACAGTGATGTAACAGTGCAGACAGAGCAGGCTCTGCAGGTTTTGCGATGATGTAGGAAGATAAGGTTAATTTCTGGTTGGCAGTGAGATGCTGGCTCGTTGTAATTGCATCTAAGCAAAAATCTCCTTCCCTTATTTTAATAAGGAGCTAGGTGGTGTGAATTAGCTAAAACACTGCGGCTCTGCCAAGTTTTAAGTATGCATTTTTCAGCCTATACATTTATCAAGATGCAAAGCTAACGCCACATAGGCCTTGGGCTTTGCAGTGCTTGACTCTTCAGGGCTCTTTAAGGCTGAAGAGCCCATAGCTTCACAAAAGCCAGCATCTCTGCACAGAAACTGGCAGCCATTTGTGTGAAGGACCCAAATTTCTGCTTCTTCCAGGGAGCTGGGAGATGACTAAAGGGCAGATGGACATTTCTCTCCCCTTTGGCTTCATACTTGAAATTATCTATATGCCCAGTGGTCCCTGTTAGTGCAACATATCAGCATAAGAAAGAAAATTTGTGCTAGACTTGCCATCCACCCCTCTTCAAGCCTCAAGAGTATATATAGGAGCAGTTTCTGTGTTATGAGAGATTCAAATTCACAGCCTTTTTCTACTTGATTTTGGACAAGTGTTTGAACTCAAGACCAATCTTTTGAAGCAGAAATTTGCTAAAAGCTAGCCTATTCACTGCTTTACAATACTGAAGACCACATGTCAAATCCACGGCACCTTTGCAAGCTACAGAAAGAACCATAATTATAAGCCAATTCACTTGTGCTTTAATTTCTGCATGCTGCAGAACTGCTCTCCCTAGCTCTGCTCTCCCATTGCAGCAACATCTTGTACTCAGCAGAAATCCAGACACTTGACAGAAGCGGCACCATGTCTACACCTTCATACCTTGGTGTTACTCGTACTGTGGACCATTGGCTACTGAAAGCCTTTGCATGCCTTAAGGTTTCGTCTCAGAAGAAAGAAATCTGGGTCAAACTCTCTGCATCAAAGTAAGCTGGTGGGGGATTTCAACCTTTGTCTTAGCTCCACATCTTAGGGGACTGTTCTGAAGATTCAAGGGCCCTAAGAAAACATCACCCTCTTTTTTTTTGGTGTGTTTTCCATGAAATTCTGTAACAACAAGAAAGCAAGGAACTGTTTCCAGCCCAAGATCTACTTGAGTAATTAGGTCACCTCAGCTGCTTTTGTAGATGAGATGGTGCACATATGACAAAGAATTCTCTTCCTCCCATTGATGACATTGTTCCCTTGCCTATATGTGCAGGTTTGGAAATGAACCTAGAGTTTAGTGTCTATTTAAAGTGAAACTCCTGATTGTGAGTCTCTCTTTTTTTTTTCCCCCTCCTTCCTACCATTCAGGTGCAGTGAACAACTTCCGCGCTGCTGTGAGCATGACTCCTAGCTTCCAGATCTCACCCTCCCTAGTGTTGTCTGGATATCAGGTTTTTCAACCCCCAGTCCTTCCTCACA
Source organism: Penelope pileata (assembly GCA_013396635.1). Classification (NCBI taxonomy): domain Eukaryota; kingdom Metazoa; phylum Chordata; class Aves; order Galliformes; family Cracidae; genus Penelope; species Penelope pileata. The sequence goes on along the minus strand of WBMW01004036.1, from coordinate 59,025 downwards.
GGTAGGAAGCACATCACAACTCATTAGTAATTTACTGCTACAGTAATTTTTATAATTACTGCCAGGAGGCCTCATTAAATTTGATCTAATGAATAAATATTGTATTTTTCAACGTGATTACCAGAACAGCTTAAGCTGAGTGCCATAAACAATTATTTTCCTCAATACGCAGTATGTCAGTGAGTATTGATTTTTATTTTGTAAAGAATTTACTGCATTCCTATCTATGTCTAGCGAGTAACAAATAGCCAGCCCTCTGAAGTGCCAATTGCCACAGAACAGCTGGCAAAACAAAAAATGGGCTCTCTGTTGCAAAAAGTGAAATAACACACACTAGTGAAGATAAAGGGTTTGTCTGGAGGTCAAGGAATGGCTGTGTGCCCACACAAGGAACAAGTGTCCCTCTCCTAGCCCGCAAGAAAGCAGCCTGGTTTAGGCTACAGTCCTGCTTTGTTTGCAAATCACTGATACAAAAGAGATTTAGGCTGTATTAGTAGGATACAACAAAGCATTTTATCTCAGAGAACTAGCCCGTGTACATGCAGTAATGCCTTATGTTTCATTTGTTTTTAGATGCGATTATATTACATGGGTTAAAGAAAAATAGAGAAATATATGATATGCTGAATATGAACCTACAATACACACAAAAGCTGCAAATTATCTTTACTTCTCAGCATCATTTACGTGTGCTTCAGCAATTGCAGATTTTAGCATATAAGCCCCTTTGGACCGTAACAAAAGGCAGACGTTGGCAATGTCTTAGGATACACATCAGAGGAGCTCAGCATCAGGACAAAAACCTTGAAATATCTATCATCTGAGAACGTTTTCTGCCCCTCCAGCTATATGGCACCGCGTTATATAGCTCTGATTCCATAGCTTCTGCACTACTTAAATAACATTCTCCAAGTACATTTTTCTACATTAACAAATAGCACTGCTGCACTGTGCACTCAGCTTCGGTCTTTAAGCAAGTCTTTCATTTAGGGTACGAGCAAAAGGTGTGTGGGTAAACCCAAGGTCACTGAGGGCAATTGGTATGATTGAAAGGCTATTTTGTTACTTATTAATAGACAGTTTTGAATTAGCTGTATTTTCTCTGCTTGTTGTTTAGTTTAAGAAAACCCAGGGAAGCCCTAAGACAGCTGAATTTCTTCCCTTGCCTCCTTGCTGCAGAGGAACTCTGCAAGACAGTTTATCTTCCTCCTTGATATTCTTGGTGCTCCACATCCCAGAAACATGCTAAGCACAGCACTGCAGAGTTCAGTACGACTATTCAGTATGACTACAGGAAAAAGTAAAGGTGCCCTGCACAACTGTGCCGCGACAACTCGAGCAGCTCTCTTCGAATCCAACAGCACGTGTTTTCTGAGGAACAAGGCTGTTGTGGTTTAGGCACCTAGCAAACAGCAACACTGCTCAGAAACTGATGCAGATAGAGGTCTTAGGTGGTTTTAGCTATAGGGGATGGTTGAGTCACTCGTCATAAATGTCTGAGAATCTCTTTCACAAAATCCTTGCATCTCCTTGCATATTGCACAGGGAGCCATGGCATATGGGGAACAAGGGCCCTCCAGCAAGGCTGACGGTTCTACTAGATGGCAGGGAGCCCTAAGAATTTGCAGGAATTAAATCTCTGTGTATCCCAGCAAGTTAAAAGTATAATGTGATTTCTATACAGGGAAAACCAGAAGCTAAATTTCAGGCAGGCTTAGTTAGCAAGTCTGTTAAGCATGGTATTTATTAATCAAACTGTTCATCTCACCAACACACTTACCCTCAGAACAAAACCAACCAAACAAAACCACACACACACAAAACCAGATGCTTGACACTGCATTTTAAACCTTTCGGAAAATGAAAAAGGAAAAAAAAAAAAAAGAAGAAAAAATGACATCCAATATCTTGCAATACTTTCAACTACCTTTTTCAGCTATAGCACAGAATCTGGTCTGTAAAAATATACTTCATACTTATCATGACTAAGAAATAGACTTAATCTGCTTGCAAGAAGAAAGGTGTGTTCAGCCTGTGCTTGGAAGGTAAGCAAGAAGATAAGCAAGAAGAAAAAGAACATTGCTGCTTGCTGGGGGGAAGTCTGCACGTCTTGATGAGAACTATTTGAAAACTAGGAGTTACTTCCCCTAGAGAAAACTGGGATGATATTAAAGCAGGCCAGTGCCTCACAACAAAACTCTGTGCTTGGTTTCCAATACCAAAATTACAACATCACAACTTTTTCCGTAAGAATTAAATGAAAACAGAAATAAAGGGGGAAGAAAAAGCCTTTAGAGTGCTAACTCTCCACGGCAGGAGGAAGCCAGCGTGAGCATTGAGCTCGGCACACTCATCCCCTTCTCCCTGCTGAAAGGGACACAAAAAGAACTCTGGCTAAGCATTTATTTTTCTGCTAATGTGAAAGTTTTCTTTTAAAGAGGAAGCAGATTGAACAGAGCATGAGAAAAGAATTTGACTCTGGCTTATTTCCAAAGGGCTTCTTTTTTTCCCTGATGATTCACTGTTATCACTTGTGTTCGCATTATAACCAGGCTCAAAAAGCCAAAATCCAAACCAACCCCACCCCCTACACCTAACAACAAAAAACCAGCATCACAAAAGCCCTATGAAATAGGATCTTTCCCACTGCTAAATTCTGCTAATAAGCTATGTGAGAAGAGAATCACGCAAGAGCTCTTATGTCCATTCGCATTTGAGTAGTAACATAACTAAGCTTCTAGATCTGGATGGTGAGTCTTCGTGGAATTACACAAAATGGTTGATGCTGATTGGACTTGCTTTACTTCAGCTATACAATTAAATTGAAAATGTCTACATACTTCTGAAATCTACGATGTTTAGAGGCAATTTTCAGCATAGTCTTATTGTAGTGTTACTTTCAGATAGGATCTTGCTTGGATATTCAGGGAGAATATCTGAATTATAATAATATTTGTGGGAGCCTTCTCAGCCCCGGAGGGGCTCGGGTGCACACATGCAGTGTGTGTGACGACTGACAAACACCACATTTATGTGGGAATCCAATCAAAAGGAAGCAAGGCAAGGCCACCCGAAGGAGTGCTGGTAGAATTGCTTTGTTACTCTGTATGCAATTACAAGAACATGCAGATGCTTACCGCTGGCTTCTGTTACTTAAACCTCTTCACACAGCCTAGGACAATTTCATTCTCCCTGCCTGCAACGATATTAACACACAGATAATGATATAAAGCTAACCTGAGCCCAAACACAAAGCTATAATTTAAGTAACACTTTGTTTCCATTTCAAGGAGCAGGTAAGTTTTACCTGCAGACATACTCCAGGGGAAAGATGAGTAGGGCTCAACACAGCACGATCTACACTTCCACTGATTTAAGCTTTTCTACTTGAAGTGATCAGCACTGAGAAATACTACTGAAGCAGCACTAATAAAAGGCACATCGATGCAGTGCCTTCACACTCCATCTTGACCATACCATGATTTGGTATTTTTTGCTGTTTTTTTTTTCCCCCCCCAAAATGTAACAAAATTGTTTGTCATCCATGCAACTAGAGAAGGTTCAATTCCAGTCAGAGGAAAGAGTAGCAGCCAGCAGATCTCGTGTGACATGACTGTAGCTCTATCCTCCAGACACCTTTTCACACAAGTTCAACATCCACAGGTTCTATGAATATCAGTCACAAGAGGGTTCCCACTCTCCCCTCCCCTTCCAGTTTCAGGACTCTTACCACTAGCACTGACAATTACACCGTTGGGTTCAAACATAAAATTCCCCCTTCATTTGTCATCCCTCACTACAGGGCGGGTGTGTGTTTGCTTGATTTGGACACCTACCTGGGAGTCCAGGGCTTATCCGGAAGAAGAGTGAGAACTAAGCACGAAAACGTGGTGTGCTCCTGTCACATTTGGAGCTGAGGCACTCACGTATTTCTGTGACATCGCCCAACACTACGCAGGTGTTGGAGTTCTGGACCCCATAAGACCAGCCAGTCTGTGCTTGACAGAAGTTGCATCTTTTTGCTCACTTTTAGTTGCAAGGCCAAGAATATGAAAGAAGAGCACGTAGTGTTTTCAAGGGCTCCATACTAGTGTATGCCGTTAGCCATGCAAGAGCTGCGCTAGCAAAAAGCTGCAGGAGAACAAACTGGTTTATGCCAGCAGAGGTCAGTGGGTGACTCTCTTGCCAAATGCATCTCATGAGAACTATGCCTTCACATTGCACATCAGATAAGGTTTCAAAGCTAGCTGCACTCCCTCAGCCTTCAACAGTGAAAGCCCTTCTTCAACCAGATGCAACTGTTTCCAAAGCCAATGCCTATTTTTAAAATTTCCATTGCAGCTCCCTTCACTAATGTAACTGGTTAAGCAACAGAGTGTGCTGCTTTGGAATGTACAGTGTGTGTTACTTTATCAGCCTGTGAAGTAATGCTTTAATGCTATTTTTGTAGCTTACACATCATGAAAACATTTTGCTTTATAGGTAAGGAAGACAAAAATCCCTCTTTCCCTCTTTTGAAGGGACCTAATACTTCAACATGAGGCCTAATAAAAAAGAGACACTGGGAAGAACCAAATAGTAATATCCACTAATATATATTTATAAGAGAATCTTCAGAAAGTAAGGAGAAAATTGACCGGTTTCATCAGTAGGCACTGTATCACTGTAATGAAAAGTTAACTCATAAGCTATTTTTGGATTATGTTTACATATCTAACATTGAAAAGAAGCCAGTCACCCCTCCAGTACAATCACTTCTCTCAGACTGTTACACTGGCACAAATGCCCCTCATACCCATTCCCAAGAACACTAAAGGAGCAAAGGTCAAAGGCATTTAGAAGTGCAATATACTTACTAGTTCTTTCTAGCAATTATAAATGATTATATCAGGTTCTAGAGAAAAAAATCAGAAGTTATACCAGACCTAGATGCAAGATCACCTGGCCCTAAAGCTGAGAGCAGAGAGGAAATAATCAACTTACATAGCATTTTCCAGTAATAAATTAAGTCATTCTACTTCACACACGAGCTTTGTCCTTCTGTTTTCCTTTAACATGATTTTCTATTTCCATGGATCTTTGTTTTCAAAACTATCTCAGCTAGGATTTTCTCCACATGAAGCATCTTGGATTGCTGTCCATTGCCTGCAGACACAGACCACGTCAGGTTACCATCCACATTGCTTAAATAGCTGTAGTACAGAGGACTGGGGAAAAGATGCATTGAGACACCTCAAAATCATCATGTAATCCTTAAAAGTAAGATCCTACCTAAAGTAAATACAAATTTACTCTCACGTCAACAGCAGCATGATGAAAGGTAAGCAAATCTATACAAAGCTTTTGGCAAGAGCAACGGAATGAGGATTTAGCAAGTCCTTGTGGGCAGCTCAGACACTGCTTCATCACTTTGTTTCCTCCCTCTCAGTACAGCTTTGTTTGGTGGAATCTTCTGCCATAGCCTTATTTCAGTTCTCTCTCTAGACCAAGCTACAGATTCAGAAGCAAAAAGCATATTAGAACTGGTCTCCTGCACCACCCACCTGCAAGCGAGGCCCCTGGTTAATTCTCTGCTCCAGCACACAGCTCCTGAGAGACGTTATTTAAGAATCAGGGAGCGGAGGGGGCAGGCAGGCATCTGACTTGTGTCAAACTACAATGCCCTCATCTCCTTCTCAGAGGAGGATGTAGGCATGTAGTTTTTAAAAAGCTGATGGGAAAACAGCTGCACAGGTTCTAAATGCACCTTGCCTGAAGCCAGCAGCTATGTATTTCCATCATCACAAGTCTGTTGTCAGGTACCACACAACTCAACCCCAGCAGCATGGCTATCAGAGCACGCCCAGCTCAGGGACACAGGGCTGGGAGAGAAAGATCTCGTAGTCCCACGGCCTCCCCAGGAATGATGAGAGCAACTGGCTCCTGTACTTCCCTACTGTTTATCTGAAGAGTGGTAACAGGCATTTTAACAATAGTTAAGAGACAAAAATAACTCAGAAAAAAATTTTATTCTTAAAACAAAAAAACCTCATACAAAACTTCGTAGATGGGAAGAAATCTAAATACAGCAGTCTCCAGGATACAAAGTGAGGATTTGCTTTTAGCACAGTTCTTTCACACTCTAGCAATCAGAAGGCAAGCACAGCAATTAGAAAAAATCACTCTTATCTGTCAGAACGTGTACTTCTGGAGCTCCTTCTTCACAAAATGTACCCAGAGAGTAGAGCACACTCCACCTTAGATTGCACAGCTAGTCACACTACACAAACAGGGGACAGGAGATTTTCAATAGCACAGATGATTTATGAAACAGATCTTTTAAGTCTGAGACAAACCTTTTGTTTCCAGAATGGTCTCTCCCCCTTCTCCCACACACTGGTCTAATTCCCAGGAAGGTATAAAACATGGAACATTATATACACACACAGAGTGCAAATACTGTGCAAGCAGAGGGCCAAAAGCTGTGTTTTGTTCTAGTGCTCAATAAATCCAAGCTGACTCTGCCTACTATTCAACTGTACATTATGTATAACATTGCATTCTAAATGCTAAACAAAGCTTATACAGTAGTTTCCATTACCAAACTAAGCGCATTTATACGCTGTGGTTCTCCAGATGCCATTTTCATGGCACCTCCTATTCTACAGCAGCGAGCACACACGGCGCTCTCCACACAACACTAGGCATTCCTCAGCTCGGTTTTCACTGTACTCGTGCTTCATTAACACCATGCAAAATATCCTTCTACAACCATGCTGAGCCAGATACAAATAGAAGCATGGATGGACTGTAAAGGAGGAGACCACAGCACTAACCACATTTGTAAGTGCTCACAAACTGTACACAACCCGTTACATCTCCCTTTTTTTATTTAGTTTTAAAAGCGTTTGGACCAATAGTTCCTCCTCATCTGTTACCGCAGCCAGGGCATGTCTCTTGAGAACTTTATCCATGTTTGTGCTGCTCTATGCAAGTGGAAGAATGAGAATGGAATCCACTGCAAGATGGGCTGTAGCTTAAAAAACCTTTACTTTCTCTTTTTGTTCATAGGTAAATTGAGGCTTCTCATTCCAGTGACTGTTCATCACCGATCCTTTTCCTAATAGTTCAACAAGTTGCCACCCTTAATCCATTTGTAGTTGGCCAACAGTCATACAAACTACTCAATTTTGCCAAGCCCTGGTCTTAAAGCATCCTCCTTTCCCAGAAACAAGGCTGATTCTGCACAAAAGCAATTCCACAGTTGGCAGCAAGAGCAAAAGAAAGAGGACCTAAAAACAACAGCAGTTTAACAGCAGCCACTCCGTGATGTATACCTGCACTCTCAGATCACTGTCACCACCAGAGAACTCTAGTGCTGGTGCTCTGGGAGCTTCCAGCAGCGGCCTCCTCTCATCTGAGGAAACAGAACAAAGAGTGCCTACCCCAACTTGCTTCTGCTGCAATTTAAATCACTCAGTGGATAATCTCCTTCAAAATGGCCAACGTGCACTTTGAATACTCTGTAAAACCAAACGTTAATGCTTGGAGACTGCTCAACTGCAACCTTTAGGGCTTCCTTTTAGAACTTAAGAATGAGTTGCTGTTTTCGAGAATTGTTAGCTTCTATTTGATCATTTATGTGCAGTAAGAGTCTATTGCAGCAGAAGTTGGCCAGGAGTTAAGCACGCACCTTTCCCCACTTGTTTCTGTGGGGAACAATGCCTTGAATGTTCAGAACATCCATATCTTTTTGTGATCAACTTCAAAGCACAAATAAACCTGCAGTACAGATCACTGCATGAATAGAACTCCAATGGCTTAAAGCCCCATCTCCTTTCAGGAAAGAAAAAGTTGTTGCCATGAAAGCGAGGACTGGTGCTGATAATTTGTCTTGCAAAAGTTGTTTCAAAAAGAAAACAGTGGCCTGTGGGCAAAGAACTTCATTTTTGAGCAGTGAGGTATGCTTTTTTTTTTTTTTAAACCCAAAAGGAGAAGGAACCAAGGCACTGGCTTTGTAATCTCATTTGATTAAACAATTCACTGTAGGCAATAACATGGCAGTGGTGAAAGCATGTAAATCAAAGGCAGTCACAGCTTCAGTCTTCCATTCCAAGTTCTTGTTTCAGACTGTAAGACAAGCAAAAACTAGAGTTAAGTTGTAGCAATATAGCTTGGAAATCCTTTAGACACATTAGTGGAGGTCATGACAACAAACATGGGTCAAATTAAAAGCAAGACGACAGAGTGGATATGCCACTTTTTCTAGGTAAGAACTAACACATCAGAGAAGTCTTGAGGAAAAATCTCAGATTCAAAAGGCAATGTGGATTGATATTGAGATGTATGATAAACAACTGAGAGCTCTCCTCTCCCAGCTGTCAGCTGCTTATCCCAGACAGAGCAGAGCCATGCCACGGGCACAATGGCGTGCTTACCTTTTCAAGTAGGCATGGACATTGTCATAGCCATGGTACTTGGCCAGATAGACCAGGACACCCGTAGCACATCTGCCATCTCGCTGTCTGCAGAAGCTGCAGTTGCAGATTCCACGACATGGTGGGCACCTCCAGGTCTAGACAAAAGACAAATGACATCCCTTTTAACTGAACTGCAACGTCAGACATGATTCACAGCTAACTTAGAAGAGAGTCCCGCACTCCACTTTGTTTTATGGTGAATTTCAGTGCTGCAGAACTGTCTAATTGGGACAGAAAAGTCCCAGTTCTTCAGTCTGTAAAGTATTAAACCCTCCTTTGCCTTCTTGGCACATAACCACAGGAAACATTCTACTCTGCTCAACTTCTGCACCGTTTCTACAGCCCACAACAGCAACACTTTTTTGTCCATGATACAATTCCTCTCCAGAGTGTACTGAGCACTAATACAAGACAAACACACCGCTCTGACATTCACATACAAGAATATTCTGGCAGCTGCTCTGCTCTCCTGGTTTATTCCTGAAAATAAAAAAGCAGTCTTTATTCCTACAAAAGTACTAAGTACAAGGAGTTTGACACAACAACAATTTGATTCAAACTGAATGACAGAATAAGAACGCATTAAGAACAGCACTGCACAGAGTTCCCCTACTAAGACTCTCCAGCCATAAGCAGAGGTGCATTTGCTACTCAAGCACAGAAATGCCAATTCTCAAAATTGTCTCACCGGATCCAGCAACGCTGTTCTGACATCTTCCCCGTATCTGTTGCGGAGGCACGGCCCGCAGAACTGGCCTCGGACCCCTATGCACTCAGGGTTACGACAATTTGTCTTGGTGTCTATGGTTTTCTGGCGACACTGATGACAGGTAGATCCCTACAACACAGGGAAAGTAATTCAAGAAACAAAACATTAAAAAGGTAGCTCTCTAGTTAGAGGAATAGAGCATTTAACAAGCCATCTCTTTGGCGGCTAGCAGTGCTTATCCTGAAGCAGAAAGCCACCTCACAAACTTGAATCAAGACTATTTTAACATTCCATCTTCTGTTTCTGTTAACAAACACTTTGCAGGCTGGTGTTGTCAAAGTACTACAGTTGATCCAGGGTGACAGGAAGTCAACTGGCTTGGGAAAGGCCATTCTATAAATTCAGGACAAGACAGGAGATGATGTTCCAAAACCTCAGGCATATTTCTCCCAAAAATCGTATTCCTCTCCGTGATGAGAGTCTGTTGTTCTATTTGATGCTAAACCACAAGCAGGGAGTAGCAAGCAAATGATTTCACAAAGCATGCATTTCAGAAAGTTGGAATATACTTACCATGGACCTGTTATACACTTTTTCTCTTGCAGATCCACAAATGTTATTCAGCTCCTCCTCTGTTATCTCCTCAACCGGTCGCACAATGTGTGGAAGAGCCATGGCACCGCGGTGACCCCTCCTAGGAGTTTGGGCATCATGCTGGATAATGAAGGCAACATTGTTAGGATTGGACTCAGCACAAATTCGACAGGAACAAGGTGAAAATCAATGCCAAGCTCTCAAATACCCATTCTGTATTTAAATAAGAGAGACAGCTCTTGGCAAAGACGTATAATATGTCAGATGCTAAAGCAGCATAAGGGTGACAGATCCAGTCAAATGCCACCGGATCTTACTTTCAGCTGGAGTGCAAGAGGAATAAATTCACTCAGGATAAGGTGCTCTGAATGAATTTCTGTTTTCTTGAAGGGATAGAAAACCATCTTCACTAGTGACCTGCAACTGGAGAACTAGAACCTCAACGTACCTCCAGGTATTCATCAGACACCTTTCTTCTTCTCACTAGGAGGTACCGGTCGTCTTCCTCTTCTGGTAACGGAGTAGGAGGGCCTTCAATCAGGGACCTGGATCTTGTGTGAGGTCGAGAACTTCTGTCTGGGTTCCTCCTCAACGCAGTTCTGGGAAGGGAGCGTCTTGGAAGTCGCTTTGGTGCCTGGTAAAGTTTAAGAGACCCTAATGAAACAACAGCTCCTGCCCTCACTACATGGTCTTCCTCCAAAAACATCTGCCTTCTTTCCCAAAGAAGGATTCTTCCCAGCCCGTAAGAAAACACAAGGTAGAAACATCCCAGGCAAACTCGTCCTCAGCATTCTGCTAGCTGCTGAGAAACAGTCAAAAGCAGCGTTTGTGCCCACGCAGATATACAATAATTCCCACACAGAGCAGCAGAACCCATGTCTAAGGGAAGTGCCCACTTTTATTCTTACTCCCATTCTCACACAACCTGTAGGTAAATTAGCAGTGAAATCCATCACACAGCTGATTCACAACAACCCTATTACTTTAAGGACCTACTTTAGGCCAAAGGTCAGGCTCTGTGAAGTGGAAGCCTCAAGAAAGAATATTCAGACTTGAGCTTCAAAGCTTTGGCTGCCCCCCTTATCTCCAGCCTTTGTATAAATATGCATTTACACAGCATCTCATTCAGTTTTATTGGCCTGTGGAGACACCTAGGCCTTTGTGAATTTATCTGTTCAATTTTGTACAGTGGCAAATCAAAAGAGAATTGCACAATAAGGATGTCTGGTTTAGCAAACAACACCATTCTGAACTGGACTTTGATTTACAGGGTTTATTAAGCTTTTAAATCAAGAGTCCTGCTTTGTAATGCAAGAATTGGAGACTCAGAAACCTTAAGGCAACATATTAAGTTTATACTTACATTACTGGCAGTTGGCAACGATCTTCTCCCACCAAAGATACCAGAAACATTTTGCAACTCAGCCATTAGTTTTGCAAGCTAACAAGAGAAGAAAGAAAAAGGAAGCAGAGCCTTAAAATTGAGTTTATGTGCTATTACATACTATTAGATTAGGGCAATTGGCTAGAAACACAATTACTTATAGCAAGCGCAGCCATTCTTCAACTTTAGACTTTTATGTCTCATTTTTATGTTCTAGTGCCTACAGGTAATTTAAAAACACTCAAACTTAATAGGCCTCAGGCCTAAACAAAGTAGAGGCCTTACACATACAGATTTTTACTAAAGGACTTATCTCAGCCTATGGATTTTCACATGCCAGTGAACATGAAGTATTAGACTTAAGTATTAGGAATGTAAATTCCTCTTAATGCATTCATGTAATTCCCATTAGATTTAATTTGAATAACCAAAGAGAGCCCCCAAGAGTCAAGGCAGGAGGGAGAAGAGGGAAGAGCAGGGGAGACACTGAGTACTTGCCATTGCTTTGTTTTCCTTGATGTTTAAAGCTCTTTTTTCCAAAAACACAGAGCCCTTTTCTTCAGAATCAGAGTCTGAATCCGGAGCAGGCATCAAGTTTTCAGGAAGAGATTCCACCTCAGCCTTACTCCTTTCTGATCTTCGAGGTGGAAACTTCATAGCTACTTTTAGAGCAACAGTGCATTTTTTCATTCTCAGAGGTACCTCCCTTTCAGCACGTACACCCTTCTCCTCCGAATCCGATTCCAGTTTCTGTGAACAAATCACAAGGAAAACAGAAAACCAAGTGAGTTACTCTGCAATTAAATAATTTGGTGGTTCTTTTTGTCCAGGAGTGGTTAAAGAGGCAATCTGGCTGAAGTACAGACTTTTGCTTTTAGGTTTTCAGTTCTTGTGCTCTAGTATATTTAAATTTAAAAAAAAAAGGCAGAAACCCATGGGGGAGTGCCACATTTTACCACATCAGAAAGAGCAGCCTGGTTTCACTAGCAACAGTCCTAGCTGTCACTTGCAGGTCTAGTAGCAAAGATAGTTTGTGTGTGACTTTGAGAAAGCCTTTTAAGGACTTAGTTTTGCAACACACTGTATTTGGCTGTAAGAAAAAGCCATTACACAGCTCTCACCGCAGGTCAGACCCCTGCTTGGAAGCTGTGCAGAATATCAGTACTGTGAGATGCAAGGAACTAAAAACTTCCTTCTAATGCAAGTCAATGAAATGATAAAGAAAACCCCAGTGAACTCTTATCTTGACTTCTGATGCTTTGTTTACAACTTCTACAAGAATTAAGCACCCAGCAAAGACAAGAAATCCCTTTCTTCAGCCAACAGCCAATTCTGTGACAGGTTAAGACAGTCTTATTTTGGCCACAGCCAGACATCCTGCTTCATGTGCACAGAACTTCCGTCTCAAATCTGCACAGTTTTACTAAGCCACATACGTGGTTCTGGTTGCTCATCTAAGTGTGCTAATCAGTTCCTTTTCCACACCTCCTTTTGACAGCATTGTCTCCTACTTGTTCTCCTCACTGCTGTGTGTTAACTCAGACACATTCCCTTCCAATCAGGTGCTAATCTAGTTATTCCTTGGCAAGTTCTTAAGTTACGATAGAAACCTACTTTATGCCAAACGTGGCAATACTTCTGTTTTCTCTACTCATTACTAATTCTTGGTATTTTTAACAATATGCCTGCTTTTGCACTGAAGTCATGGGAAAGCAGCATTCCATCTACTATTTCTACACTTCTCAAGGAGTACAGCTTTTTCTGTTCCGCTCTAAGAGCACGGGTCTGACCCCATGTTGGTATGTGCAGAGGATCTCCTCAGCTTTGCTGAGTCCATGAGCTAGCAGAACAATTTGCATTGAGGAAACCAAAAATGTTAGAGTCTAACAAAGAGCAACAACCAGTAAGGACAGTTTTAATAAGTATTATATTTTTCAATCCATATGGAAGATTTTATTCTGATCTTGCAAAGCTCAGGAGCTTGGGGGCTTTTGAGGAAGACAAAAAGGCTACTTAGACTGACGCTACATTACATTAAAGAATAATAATTCTTTCTGACAGTGTTTGACTTTGAAGTTGATGCTGATATTTTCCATTACACAAAGGAGTGTGTAAGGATTCACAATTAAAACAGCAAACTGGAATCAGCTGTCTTACCAGTGCACCTTCAATCTCATTTTCTGAGAAGCCGCAGAAGGATTCATCGTCAGAGGCTTCGTGAAAGATTTTTGCCAGTTCTTCTGCAGTATCTGACCTCAACTTGCGTTTCTACAAAGAACAAAAAGCTCTTTAACTTTAGCTGTACAGAAAATAATTCACATACACAAACGCAATACACACACAATTCTTAAGGGATTTACAAGCGGCTTCAGAATGACGGCTGCAAGTTACCGGGCACGTTTGGTTAGGTGGCATTTTGAGGCTGGAAGAAACAGCTCACCTGCTTCCAGCAATTACCAACTAGAAGCACAAGCAAACAGTGAAAGAAAATTACAGCACAGAGCACAAATTTGTAACTGCTGCAGAGGGATGTAAGCAGAGCAAGCAGCTTGAACCATGCACAAAACACGTGGGTCATGCTGGCACTGCACATCCAGTTTTGGTCACTCCTGCTCTGTACTTACTGTGTTAGCAAAGTTATCAGAGCCAAAGCTGTCGCAACTGTCATCCGAGGATGAGGAAGTCTCCATGGGGATCAGCTTTGTGTTTCGGAATGCTGTGAAGTTTCTCTGTCCCGAGCAACCTCGGCGCTGCAGAGGAGCAGAGGTGATGGGTTAGTGGCGGAGCCCAGCTGCGGGGCACGGCCCTGCACCAGGCCTGGGATGCTCTGGCACGGAAGACAACACCTCTCCCACCCGCAGCACCACCACTGCCATGACACGAAACGCTCCCCAGGTCAGAAGTGGGAACGGGCTCTGCTCTATTTCAGACCACTGTTACAGATGAGTTTTTGTTCAGTGCTTACAAATGCTTCTTTTATGCCGGCAGTGAAGTGGAAGTGCGCACAAACACCATATTCCCCCCACTCCTTATAGAGGATGCCGGAAGCAAGCACGCCAGCAGCATCTGATAAATAAGCATCTGCTATTTATTAACTGCTTTTAACCCCAGGCAAAAGGGCACCGGACACGCACAGCACCGCGGCGGGGCGGCCCCCAGCCCCTCAGGGGCCGCAGCAGCCCGAGGCTGGGCCGAAGAACTGCGCCGGGGCCGGGGGGNCCCGAGTCCTGGCAGATGCAGCCGGGACACCCTCGGACCCGGCGCCTCGCGCCCCCCACCCCACGTCCGCCCGCGCACCCCGGTGGGGAAGATTACGAGGTCTCCTAGGACAACACCCGAGGGGCTGGTGTGGGGACCCCGTTTTTTTTTTCTCCCGGAGATGCGAGGTTCGTGGAGCTGCAAGGACCTGGCCGTGTGGCGCGAAAATCTCCAGGCCGGAACGCGGGAGGCGGGTTCCAGAGGGGAGGGGCGGGGGTGCCCGCATGGTCTCTCTCTTTCTCTCTCTCTCTTTTTTTTTTTTTTACCAGTACTTTTTTCCCCACCATCATTCTGGGCAAAAAATAAGAATAATAAAAATAAATTAAAACCCACCTCACTACTGCCGGTTTTCAGGGGCTGGGCAGGGGGGTGAGGGTGGTGGTACCCATGCCCTCTGTCTCTCCGCAGGGGGAGCGATGGAACCCATGTCCCTGCTGCCCAGGGCTGGGGCCAGCCCTGCTCGCGTCCCGCAGCAGCTGCCAGAGCACAGGGGTGCTCGGTGGAGGACCTGGGCAGCTGCTGTACAGCGGTGTTGCCCAGGGCCATAGGAGAGCACTGAGGGTGGCAGCTGTCACCTCTGTGCCCCTGGGGGTTATGGCGGTGCCATGGCATTTTAGAAAAAGGTTGGCCACATTACTCTGCATGTGAAGACAGGCCAGAGGGAAACAAATCCCTAGCCACTGCGATCCATTTTATGTAACATGACGGTGTCACATGAGACCAAACACAGCCGTTATGCAGCCAAGTAACGTCTGCACAGCCAGGATTTGGCAGCCGGGGCCGGGAGAGGCCCTGAAGGAGCTGAGTGGGATTTGCAGTCCCAGTGCTTGCCATAACCCTGCCTTTACCCTGGGCCTGAGCAGGGCCGCTGCTCGGCGTGCCCCAGGCTGCCTGGCAGCAGGCATGACCCGCATCGGCACGAGGGAAGGCGGCCCCGCACGCGCAGGCCGCACGCAGGCTGCGGCCCTGTGAGGTGACCGACCGCCTCCTGGGAATGGCTGCGGCATGGCGGGCACGCCAGCCCTCGCCCAGGGATTGTGTGTTCTGTGGGAGGCATTCTCCCCAAGCGTGCCGCAGCTGCCGTGTGAAAGCAGCTCTGCTTTCAGTAAGCCCCTAATTACAGCCCTACCTGCAGGCAGGGCCGCCCAGCACCGCCCCGCGCAGCTCCGCCACCCGCATGCTGCCTCACGGCTCTGCTCAGGGGCGGCGGGTGCCTCCCGAGCGGCGGCGGATTGCTTCTTCCAGAGAATAAATCCAAGTGCTATCTTCTGTACACGGAAAAAGAGACCCAGTTTCTCAACGGCAGGAGCTCCTATCGACATTTTGAGCTGTGGGAGTCAGGATTTTACTGGAAAATAACCGTCATATAAAATGTTATGGGGCTAGCTGGGCCCGTGCTTCAGACTGCAGCTCATTTTCCATTTAATGCTTGATGGAAACAGCATTTCCAAGTTACATATGTCATCAATTGGCTTTACAGTTTGTTGGCCAGAGCAGGGACTGCGTGGAATAACAAGCCAGGACATTGGGAAGCTGTTTGGCAGGCAGGCAGAGCGGGTCAGTGAGGGGCTGCAGCCCTTCCTGATAAGGCAGGGAAATAAATCTGTATGTTGAGCCCAAGCTGATTGCAACCCAAAAAGGACACTTGCTGTTATAGAGAAAAGCAGAATGGCCACTTTTGCAGATTTACACTCAGACCCTGTGAGCGTGCTGGACACCTTTGTCCCCTTGGCATCTCTGTCCCAGCCTGGAGCACTTGACAAGCTCACCCCTGGGGACTGATAGGTGGCAAAGGCTGCCTGGATGTTACCAGGTGCTGCCAAGACAATGGTCTGCATTAAAACCTCAGCTTTCCTTGAAATGAGTCATCAGGACATGGAAGCGGCGCTTGGAAGATCTGCAGAGGAAACCATCTGAAATTACAGAGGGGCATGCATAGGCTCAGTGTGCAACACTTTCCGCATCTGCTGGGGAAATCAAAAGTGGTGATGTTAGGACCTTCGAGCAGTAGTCAGAGTATGGACCTCCAACAACAATAGCTCTGTTGTCAGAAACAATAAACATGACCTTCGGTCCCTTGGGGTGAGGAATAAGGGCTGTCCTCCGCATCGCGCCAGATTTTGGCAGTCGGCACTGCAGCAAGCTCTGCTCTCCGCCCGCAGCACTCCCAGTGCCCTGTCCCTGGCGGCACACCCCCTGCCTGAACTGTGGACAGTGCATTTTATGCTCCAGTTTCCTTGGGTTTTGTTGGTGGTGATGGTGGTTTTTTTTTAGATTTTGTAGACACAAGTATTTCAGCAGAAGAGGAGAGTACAGATTCTTATGACCGCAGCATACCTGTGGCACAAAGCAATAACACATATCTTGGCTCCATAGAAAACAATAAGATTGCAGCCACTAATGACAGTAATTAAAAATTTCTGTAAGAGCTGTCCAATCACCTCTTCATCTGAGCAAATTATAGCATGTTATTAAAACCGTTAGTGCAATAAAATGAGGCTAAAAACATTTTGCATTAAAATAATCAGACATCGATTTACGATGTAAATTGTAAATCGGTAACCTATAACACACACTGATTGTTTTTCTCTCTCGTGAAAGGTGTATTTCTGTAAAAGATCTGATCAAGCATGTGCGTTTGTTCAGATGCCACCCTCCAGCGGCTAACACTACCGTACGAGCTGTGATAAGGTGTCACCAGGTGCCCTGCACTGACTGCGACCCAGAAGGACGCTGGCTGTTACACAGAGAAAGGGAGATGGCCACTTCTGTGGACTTAATTATAGTTGACCTCTACATGTTTGCTGGACATAATTTTTTATGAAGTGCTTTTTCACTTTGACATTGTGCTCTGATATGTAGAACCAGAGTTAGTAAACGAAAAGTCTATGCATGTATAATCAGTTTATAGCCAAGACCACTGCTCCACAAAATACTTCTGCAGTGCAATTAGTGTTTTTTCCCTCTTTTCCTGTCTCCAAGGAAAAATAATCTTTGCTTTTTAATGTAATGGGTTTATATCTCCTTGTGCTTTGCTGCAATTTCCTTAGCAGTAAAGGCTGGGTGCAAACACATCCTGCGTGCTGAATCGAAGGTGGTCGTGTCTGGTCCTATTTGATAGCCTGTTTCTTTGACCCAGAGTGGTAAGGCCGTAAAAGTGGAAAGAGTAAGAGAATGAAAACCAACGGAATAACTACAGCCCAGTGAGAGAAAAAGTGCTGGTTGAGAAATGCCTCCAGGAACCTGCATTCATCAGTGCCCTCAGAGAACGGCTGAAATGTGGTCAGTTCCGTTAGAAATCTTAATGATTATTCCAAGTACACGTCGCAGCGGATCATTTGGAGCCCAGGGCATTGTGATGCACATTATGGAGCGTAATTGCAATGCTCATTTGAGTATCCTGTAGCCATTCCACAAAATGCGTTGAAAAAAACGGTTGATCAAAAATAGCTGCTGTTGATATGCAGTAGCCACTTTTAAAAGCTCAAGATCCAGCCCTTTCACTCTTGGGCTTCAATTTATATTTCCCTTTGAAAACACAAAATAGATTAAGTCACATCATAAAGAAATTGCTTACAAAATGTTCTGCAAATGCATAGCTGTGGGAAACAGGAGGCTATCAGGAAATAATCAAAATTGCTTGCTGCACTCTGGTTTTTTGCCCTTTTACATAAGCTTTGCTGCAAGTGCCGATTTGCGTCGCCTCTGGCAGCCTGCAGGAGGGGAGCGGGGAAAGGCGGTGGCAGCCCCTTGGGATGGGGGCAGGGTCTCTCTCTCGAAGCCCCCTGGGCTTCTCCTTGAGGAAGATGCCCTGTCTCTGCTGCAGGAGTGCTGACCTTTCTTGCTGAGGCAGGAAAATAAATCTGTATGTTGAGCCTCAGGTGTATTAAGCCACTCTGTTCTACAGTGTCCATGTGTGTAGTTCAGTCATTGCCACCTCCAGAACCATCTCAGGGTTTCTCAGAGCAGGCACTGACCCTTGGGGTCACCAGCCACCCCAGACTGCTGCTGTCCTCTGAGAGGTTCATCTCAAATGCCCTGTGTTTGCACCTCCTACAACACGATCTTGGCAGACCCTTATTAGTGTTATTGCCATAATAGACTTCTCCTCCATAACCTCTAACTTTTTGCAACAGACTGCCTTGAACTGTCAAGCTTTGGCACTTCATTAGATAAGAAAATTATGTAAAAAACCCTTCTATGGTGGAAACATATACAGAAAATAATGCTGTCAGATGTAATTTTCAGAGGTAGCACAGCTATTTGGCTCCATTTTAAGTGATGCAAGATGTCAGAAGGTCCCCTGGTTTGTTTTTTTTGCACAATTACAAAAGCAACTGCCTGTCTTTCCCAGCCTAAAGTAGTAATGATAATAATAATTAGGTCAAAGTGCATTCTCTAGCACAATAAAACATTCAAGTGCTCATCTGTGATGCACGGCCCAGTATTCTTGGCAGCAAGTTTACAGAAAGTCCTAAAATACTTGTGGTTTGCTCCTCAGCAGCATCGGGTGCACTTGGAGAGGAGGAGCGTGGTTTGGGGAGCCTGGGGACTGTTGCTCTGAGTAGCAATGGAGGAGGACACAGAGGCTTTGGGCAATTTTTGCTCCTTATATCGGCTTAGCAAGTGCATGGTGAGTGCACGGGGTCTTAGTGTGTGCCCAGGGAGGGTGGCATTGCTCTAGACAGCACCACTTGCCAGAAAACATTCGGTGGGACCAAGATAGGAAGAGCGAAAATACGTTCTTTAAAAAGCAAACAGTGTGGGTTCAAAGAGCAGCAGATGTGACTGAAACCATCCTGTTGGCCTGCCTGAATTTGTCAGGACCCAGGGAACCAGTCCTGGTGCGATATGACTACTCAAGCAGGTGAGGAGTGGAGGTCCATGGAATGGGGCCTGTGGGGCTTGCTGAGAGCCTGGGGCCGGGGGATGACCACTGCAAACTGCGTGTTGTCTGACTGACTTCCTAACAGATCTCTGAGGCAGTAGCAATTAACATCAGGAAGAAAAGGAAATGGTATGCTAAGATTGCTGTGTTCTAAGGATGGCATGGCACAACCCAGAAAGACTAAGCATCACTTGAGGTGCTGGTTTTTCCCATATCCTTACGTATATGGGAAACACAAAAAGTTAAAGAAAGACCTGCTTAAAAAATTCTCTCTTTCATCAGAAAGAAGTCTCAGCATTACTTTTTTTTTTTCTTCATGTCACAAGCACATCAATGACAGAGGGAAGCCTGTATGGTTTCAGAAACCAAGGACCATAACACTGAGGTTAACCTGCTCTTTCTGCCTGAGCTAAGCACAGCCCCCTCCTTCACAGCCCGCTGGCAGGGCTGAGCCAGCAGCCGTGGAGAGATGATGCTGTTCACCCGGGAAGCTTTCTGCGATGTCTGGCATCCAGAAAGGATGGCAGCTCTTGTGACTCCCAGGAGAGCTGGAGTCAAACATTGCCAAATGAACAAACAGATCCTACATAAGCTGTTACAGTTGCAGCCTGTGGAAAAAAAGGAAAAAAGAAAAAAAGAAAAAAAAATATTTACATCTGACCTAGTAAACATGCTCCCTGTTGGATACAAATGTTCACTAACTTTGGGCATCCAATTTTGAATTTGCCTTCATGAGTTCTCTATTTTTCATCATCCAATCCAGAAACCATCCCAGAGCTGGCTTCTTGTAACTCACTGCATTTTAAACTCTGGAAAGGGAAAATGTGGGTACTTCTTGGTGATTAAGAAAACAGCAACATCGGTGGATGGAGATACGAAGACCTAGGGAAAGGAGAGCTGGGAGAACAGGGGCTGTCTCTGTAGCAGCGATACCTTGTGCTACTGGCAGGGTCAGCCCTGAAGGTACGCTGGAGGGCAGGGTGTCCCCTACATAGCACACAAGTCTAGGCATAGCAGTACTTAAATATGCTTGGTTTTGATGGATTTTGGGAAAAACAAACAAAAAAAACTCAGCCTGTCTCCTTTGCAAAGAGCAGAGATTTGTTGGGATGTGCTTGCCCAAGACATTCCAATTTTCCATATTGCTGTGTGTGGTCTTCCAGCCAGCAGTGGGTATGTGGTGGTGAGCCATGGATATAAATTCCTGTTTCGCAAAGTGAAAATGTAAGCATATTTTGCCTTGTAATGAATAATAACCAAGTTAGGGACTAGACATGGTGAGAGTGATAAAAATGAGATGGAAAACTAGGTCTTGCTGAGAATTTTTCACTTGAGCATGTTTAAGGGGGAAGGCTCCATACAGGAGAACATATTAAGTACATTTTGTAATTTAAAAGAAAGTTTGCACACTTGAAGCAGGAACCGTATGCGAATATATTCCAATATCAGGGCTTTTAGGGATTTCAAAAATTGCTTGCCACCAAGTGATTTATTTATTGCTATTTTAATACAAGAACAGCTTTGGTGTCATGGTTTAGGGCATGCATTGAGTATGAAGATTTTTATTTTTTTTTCCACAAGATCAGTTACTGTTGCTTTAACCAGCAATGCTGCTGCTGCAAGAGGATTTCTAATCAGTCACTGTTGCGTGACTGTTTAATTTTAAAAGGTGTGATCAATACCATCCGCTCCTCCTTTAAATGCTAATGAACGCTTTAGTGCAGCAGATGTGGACAGTACACTGCAGATTAAAATTAGGCACAGCATTAAATTGCTTACAAACAGCAGAGCAATCCTTCTGGACATCTTGACAATCAACCACAAGCAGCTGATACATCTTGAACTACCACCACCTCAGTGTCTGCAGGGTAGGGCCTTGTTCTCAGGCTTGTGCAACTACACCGCCATCCTCATCGCTCTGAAAAAGAAATCTACCCTTCTGAGCTCTCATAGTTTCTTTCCGGGATTTGTGCTGACCCAACTGTCAAATAGTCTTGCTTTCTGAGATGCATCTCCAAATTTTAATAGCACAGGCATGTTTCTAGCAAGTGCTTTCAGGTGTGGTTACTATCAGCTGGTATCCTACAGCTGTTTTTGGTGATGGTAAGAACTGTTAGGTTGGGCTCCTCAACCTAGACAAAATCCCCTATCTCCCATTGCATTGTGTCCAGCGGTAGATTTTCCCCCAAATTAGATGTGGGGTTCACTAAACCAGGGTCAGAAACTGGGTTCCTGTCCAGCTTCAACCATTTTGAAGCTGTAACAGCTTTGTTGTCACAGAGCTTCATGTGCAGGCAGGTAAACCTTTTTTTTTTTTTTCTCTCTGCACTTAAATTTTGTCAGAGGAAAATGTGCTTAAATGATAGAGGTCTAATTCCTGACACCAGCAACCCAGTAAAGGCGCTCCACTGGATTTGGAGGACTCTATCCCAAATTCATGAAATGTGAGTCCCACTTCACTCTGCTACGTGTTAGGAAACCCACTGTGGGGCCCAGCCCTCATCAGGGCTGATGAGAATTAGAGGGAGATGAACTGCACATACCCATAGGTGGCCTTTGTGCAGGGCAGGGAGTTTACTCAGACATGCCCTTTCGACCATCCAGAGATGGGCAGTGGTGATAGGGGCTCATCAGGGGTGATGTGCTGGCAGCTTCCTCCAGCATTGCTTGCATGCCAGTGAGCATTGCTTGGCACAGATGCTATCTAGTACCTCACTCAAAGGCATCTTTAATTTACAGTTTCTTGGCTTTCAGAGGGTACCATGTGTTGCTTTGGGTTCAGCTTCCTTTATCTGTTTCTTCCTTTTTTTCCCCTCTTGCATCTTGGGAAACTAACTTTTTTTTCCTGTTTAATTGTGTGAAATCAACTTGGAGTGAAAAGGCCAACAAGGAACTTTCTGACGACAAGTGAGTCTACAGTTGTGCCTTTGTTCTCACCGAAGCTGCAGACCACATTAATCACAAACTTTGCTGACCTTGTCTTTACTGCCTGAAGACTGAAAGACAAAAGCAACACAGCCTGGCCATATTTAAAAATTCAATTAAAAAATGCCTGCTGCCCAGGGATAAACATCATCACAGACCTCAGAGGGGATGGATGTATCTACTATAAAGGCAATGTCTTGTTCTCCCTCCCTCTCTTTTTCCTTTTTTCTAAAAGCATAAAGCCTATTTTTTTTTCTCCTCCTGATTATGACAACTGTATATCTCAGTGTCTGCTCTGTGGTGTCAGATACCTAGTGTCTGGGTTTTAACAAAGAGAGAGGTGAGAAATTCCTGAAAGGGGATGGATGGCGTGCTGGAAGTGGAGAAGTGAAGTTACTGGAGTGGACCTGAAGAAAAATCTTTGTGCGCTCCTGTTTTTTGTGATTGTGCTGGTCTGACAAAAATATTACCTCTCCCTATAGCCTTGGCAGAAACATATCGAATAAAGCATGTGGAAACTGTGCTCAGAGCCAGACTCAGTGTCCAGAGAAGGAAGCGAGGTGGGGGGAGAGTTAACAGCACAACTCCTCTACAGATGGAGAGCTTTTTGTTACAGCACGTGGCTGTGTCTTACTGATTTTATTATTGAAATATTAAGCAAATTAGTGCACATCCAGTCAGCTAAGAACACGAGCAGCCAAGGAGAGGGGAGGCAACCAGGTTAAATTCATCAGCACTGGGAAGGAAGAGGTCACCGTGCCGAGGGCAGGCGCAGGGGCTCCTCTACCCGCCCACCGGCCAGCCCCCCGCGCGCCATGCGGCTGGCCAGCCCAGCGAGGTAGTGTCGTGGCTTCAGTGCGGTGCGCCGAGAGCTGGAGCACGTCGAGCAGAAGCGCGTGTCGTCTCCCAGTTGAACATTCAGTGGAATAAGAGGGGAAGCCGGCTCTGTCACAGCCCATAGCCGTTCCCCTCCTCAGAACGTCCTCCGGCCCCGCCAGCTGCCCTTGGGCCTCTCCTTACCTGGCTTGCCGCTGCTCTGCCTGTGGGGCTTCTTCACGTGCTGCACCTTTATCCACCCCCCCTCGCTCACCCTGCCCTCCCCTTCGCTCCTCCTGGGCTCGCTCTCACCCTGCAGGGGCATGCCCGGGATGGCCTTGGGCTGGGGTGAGCTGCGGGGGTACCTGCGGTAGTCACTGGCTGGGGGCATGGAGGCAGTCCTGCCGGCCCTGCCCGAGGGCCGGGGGGGCACCGGGGAGCTCGTCCCGCTGCGCCGCCCGTCGGAGGAGCTGCGGGAGTTGCCGCTGTGAGAGGCCTTGCCCATGGACCTGTCCCTCTCTGAAGCGGTGTCCGACGCTGTGCTGGAGGTGCTGCTGCCCTTTGAGTTGAGATGCAGATTCGACAGGTTTCTCACCAAACTGTGCGAGAGGGGAGAGGAGTTCCTGGAGTGGCTGATGGAGGTGTAGTGGTAGCTGACGGGCCTGCGTGTCCGCCTCACGGCGGCGGCATAGGAGTCCTGGTTCTGCAGGTAGGGCAGGTAGTGTGAGACGGTGGTCGGGCTGTGCGGGTGGCCGTGCTGGAGAGAAATGGCCTTGGCTATCTGGTGCATGCGCAGCGTCTGCATCCACTGGCTGTCGATGCCTGGCAGGGAAACAAGCGAGGTCAGCTTTGTGTGAACTGCTGGAAAAACACATTCTGGTTCAGGTGCGAGGGTAGGTAGGCGGTTTTCTCTCTCTGAGAAACCTCTACAGATCTCCAGTCACCCTTTCCCCCCCAGCCTTGCAGAAACTAATGCTAGGTTTGAGTACACTCAACATTATGGACTTTTAAAACAGAAAGCGATGCAGGCATTTCTGATGCTCATGTAGATTATGGAGCTTGAACTAGAAAATGCTTATCAAACCATCTGTTTCGTTATTTGGGTGAGTTTCCAATCCCAAATGCCCCCCAGGATTTTTAACCCAACTAGGTTTTAAATATTTTTATGATGCTCTTGGCAGCCTTGTCAGAGTCCTCCTCAGCTTCCACAACAGAAGAGCCCGCAGACCTGCGGGGCAGGTGCAGAGCGGGCACCCCCAGGTGCTGGCACCGCCCTCCACCCCACTCGCTGCCAGCCAGCACTGCCATGCTGCTCGCAGCAGTGCAGGCAGTGCAAACTCTGCTGTGGCAGCCAGACTCACCTCCTCTCTCTCCATTCTCTCACCATGACAGCCAGAGCCACCTCGTTTGCTATTATCGCTATGAATTCAGAAGTCAATCCGCTACACATAATCCAGATAACCCAGCCGCACCCCACAGCCTCCATCCAGCTTCAGGCAGAAAATGTAGCTTAAGTGATTCTGCTCTAGAGAGATCTGAATGATTTGTCCTTAAGGACTGCTAGTGCCATTCCAGCAGGAAAGCATGGCCCTAGCAGCTTGCAGCAGGATAAACACAACCAAAACTTTGTTATCTGTGGCAGAGGACCCCAGGTTTTCTCTTGCCTTTGGCTGGTCTCCAGAGGAAAGAGATTCTCTGCTGCAGGCCTCTGCCTCCTGCTGCAGTGCTGCATCTGCCTGTATGAAAAAGTCCTGGGGAGTTCTGCGGGAGCTGGGCAGCAGCTCTGTCCTTGCAAGGATGGCTCCTTGTAGGATGTAATGGATGATCTCTTTTATTCTTCCTTCCCCTAGACTTTGCTGGAATCCTGCGAGATTTAAATCACTTCAACTTAATGTCAAATATGTGTAAAGGAAACTGTCTTTCCTGTCAAAGTGCGGGTGTGACACCACCACAGCAGAGAGCTCCAGCTGCACTGAGATGAACCCCTTTCACAAAAAGGGAGGAATCGGCTTCTCTGTTTCTTAACCTCCTTGAAATTCATTGTTTACAAAGAAACAGGCGTGCTGAAATGGACTTTCTAGACAGTGTCCTCTGACATTTCCTGTGCCTTTCTACCAAGACTCCTGATGTAAAACACAGGCCTCATAAATCTGGAAGCAGCTGGCTCAGGACTTGAATTTGGGTCTTTTTGTGCTACCAGCCCTCAGGAGGCCACCACATGCCCTGCAGGACCAGCCCCCTCCAGCGCCTAGCCTGGAGACCAGCTGCCCACCAGGGACCTCCCAGTACCACCTGTGGGACTGTCCCTTGCTCCAGAGGCTGGGGCCTCTCCCTCACAAGGTCTCTGAGCCACCAGCTCTGCACACTGAATTAAATGCTTCACTCAGTAACCTGCAGGGATAGTGCCTTCACTGGCAGTTATTGTAGCCTCTTACACAGGTTATTACCCTTACCTTTGTGCTTGGATTTGGTGGTGTTTTAAACCTGGGGTAGGTGGTCTGGTAAAGAAGACAGGCCAGGAGATTTGCTAGAGCTGAGGCACAGCTTTCACGCTGGCTGGTAACCCATCTCCTCTGAACTGTGCCTATTCACTTGGGTGCTGACAATACATTAGTGACTTCGTGCAACTCCTCCATGTGCCAGAGGGACAGACAAGCTCTCCCACTGCTTGCCACAAAAAAATGAAAGCAGCTCGGCTTACTGCGGCAGAGCCAACCTGTGGAGATACAACACCACACTTGGGTATGGCTGTATGGCTCGTCAACCCAAGACCTGGATCACCAGAGCTATCACATGTCTTTCAGGACATGCTGTGTTCCACATCCATTATAAAACACAGTTGTGCTGCAAAGGGATCAGTTACTTAGGAAGAAGAACACCCATTTTATTTTATCTGTAGTCTAAACCACCAGTGCTCAATTCAGGAGGCCACTCTTCCATACGTGGCAACCGTGCTATGTGATGGAGGAGACTCACCCTCCATCTTGTTCCAGCTCCTGTGCTGCCCCTCGGCGGTCCCAGCCCAAATACTTCTATAGCACTGCTGTGAACTGAATCGGAAAAAAACTGCTTTGGCTAACAAACACATTTAAAAAAAAAAAAATAGTATCTTTCAGGATGCAAAGAAGCTTTTCCAAAGTCCTGTTCCAGGAGAAGCCAGAACTGGATAATAATGTGTCAGGGCAGACTGAAACAGGCAGGCTGAGCTGTGGAAGAAGAGTTCAATGGGAAGATTTCCACTCCTCTTTACAGCCATCAAGAATGCCTATGGGGTCTGCCCATATCCAAGACATTTGTGCAAAGCTGCCTGCATGCTGGGTGGCCAAGAGCAGGAGGAAAGAGCTGACCACAGTACTTCTGCTGAATTTGGGTTGCAGGGAGAGAAAGTCAGCATAAAAACCTGCTGAAAGCACTGGCTCCCCAAGTTCCCAAAATGGCTGTGGAAAATCATTCTTCCCAATAGATGGAAGGTATAGAAGTGAGAGATTGTCTTCTTTCCCAGCAGATGCCTTCCTGAAATCCTGGTTGAGAAACACATCTTCATCTGGGGC
The DNA here is from genome assembly GCA_013396635.1 of Penelope pileata. Lineage (NCBI taxonomy): Eukaryota > Metazoa > Chordata > Aves > Galliformes > Cracidae > Penelope > Penelope pileata. The sequence continues at coordinate 32,441 of WBMW01004036.1, read as the reverse complement.
ACAGCTACACAGATAATTACAATATTTCACCTGTGCTCAGTCCAGTCCCAAAGCTGATTAGATGCACTGCCATACAACTGCATCCTTGCTGACAACTCCTGACTCACTGGTGGACTTAGACGCATGGTGCCAGCCCTGTGCTGGTGCAGCTTCATGGTCCTGAACTGGAGCTGGATTATACCACAGCAGCTCCGAGCACAGAGCTACCAGCCTGCAAGACAGCAGGAGCTGAGCACCCTCCCTGGGGCCACACAGCAGCCAGAGTATCCTTCACGTGCTGAGGCTTGTGCAGGGGAGGGGTGATTCTCCTGGGGCAAACATTTTGTCTAGCATTCAGGTTAACTATTTGGACTCAAAGTTGGAGAGATTCATGTTATCCTAGATCACTGAAGTGTTGTATTTAAAGCTGCTTAATATTAGAAGATGTGAAGTATTTGGAGCGGAAGGATCTGAGCTGTTGATATGCTACTGCAAGTGATTTATAGTTTACCACAGATTTGCAGCTAATTGCCATGGACTGTTTCCAATATACGTCCTACTGGAGCTTACAGGTCATCCCCCTTAAATCACACTGATATAAAATGTGTCACTACCTAACATTTAGCCTTTAAGCTAAGTCATACATGCCAGGGTGCTCCTGCATGCATCCATGAAGACATCATAGGGACCACAATGCCAGCTGAAACTGCAAGACGGTGCTCTGCTGTTGAACGAGAATAATGACATTGACTTTTTGCTGCTCCCCGAGTAAACACTTTGCCCACACCAGCAACAGAGGTAGGCAGCTCACGTGTAAGGACTTACTTGAGTCAGACCTGCTCCGTGAATGCCCCTCCGAGTTGGGGAGCGAGGTCTGTATCATAAGCTGTACTGCCTTGACCTCATCCTGTGCTTTCACCTTGCTCCAGCAGATAGCTTGAACATGCCTGGTGCTTTTGGGAGCTCTAACGTCGCTCTGCTCAGGAAGGACACAACACACGTAAGGACACAAGGCACGTGAGGACATAGCAACACACAACCCACTAAGCTCTCCTACCAGGGAACTTCCACTAGTGCCTGGTGGCAGCAGCACTTTGAATATAGAGTTTGTTTTGCAAAACCACTTAGCCAGTTCTCATGTATTTTTAGACTAGATAATTTTGGCTGGCATTTTATGATTATGCTAAAAATGTGGCAGTGAGTAATTCATGTACCATGGGGAAGAATGATCTGAAGGCCTTCCTCTGCAAATACAAAGAGTACTTTACTTGTCACATAATGTGAACATCACATAGGCAGAGTTTTCTGCTAAAACAGGTGGACTAATCGGGTATTTTTGCAGAGGAACCCTCCACGGTTACTCTCCTGGACTATCAAGCTCTTCAGTTGCAGGAGTCACACTGCCTGTGATTCCTGTGCGAAACTCCAGGCTGAAAGAAGCCTAGGGTTATTTGGCCAACAACAGAAACTGTTGTTCTTCACTTCTGAGACAAGCTGAAAAGATGCAAGATTTCCTCATCTCTCCATCAGTGCTTGAATCCTTGGCCAGGACAGAGGTGGGATCTCAATTATTAGACTCACTGTGAAGCACAGCATTGGTCTTCATAAAAATACTTATGTAAGTAAGCGCAAACTGTTTTTACAGAGACTAATTTCTATCACATCACATGGCTAAATTGTCTTTGTTATTTTTATTTTTTTACCCTTTACTTCTATTTACTTCTTCTCCTGTTGCTCCTCAGCTTTCCTAATTAGCACTTCACTGAAAAGGTAAAAAACACAGTCTCCAAGTAATGCAAGCACACTGGCCATTACACTTCAAGCAAAAGGAGTTTTCGTCCTTGAGAAAAAGAGCTGTCTCAGCCAGCTGCCTAAGGACACAGTCTCTGTAAACCTCATTCAGCTTTCGCTCTGAACTTTAGATTTTACAATTAATTACAGGGTGCTGAGACTTGATTATAGGATCCAGCGGAGCCAGAGGATGCTAGTGCTACATCTCCCATGTAGGTTATCTTAGATAAACATTTTTTTGATTCTTAGAACTCACCTCATATGTAACAATACATTCTACAGACTGGTGTTCTTCTATCCCCACAATCCATTTCTCCATAACAAATGGTGGCTGAAAAAAACATGGTGGGAGTTTTACAAGGTGCTCTTCACCTCCTGACTTGTCTCTGGAACACCCTACAATTTGTCTTTTTCATCCTTTTTCATATTGTTAACATCTAAAAATTTTATGAGACAAATGTGTTTTGAAATTATTTACTTTCTCGTTTACAAAAGGCAACAGAGAATGGATTTCTATAAATAACTGTAGGTATGATGACACGGAATATTTCATGGGGGCATCACCTTTTTTCATTTTTATGCATGTGCAGTTTTTTTGTGGTAGACTTCCAGAGAGTGGCAAGAAGAAATACCTAAACATTCTTGGAGATAGTCCCTGACAGATAATAAAAACACTAAAGTATGTTAAAAGTTAATCTTACTGTATCTGGTGATTACTATATTTAACTTTAAGCTTTTCTATTTTATTTTATTTTTAATGAAAAAAATGAAATGTCTAAGATGGAATTTCTGGAAATCAAACAGAAAGCTATCTTGCAATGAAATAATAATAACAATAAAATTACAACAGTGAAACTCCAGAAATCACTCACTATAACAATAGTAACAGCATGAATTAAATATGAGAATACTTTTTGCACATATTTTCCCCAAAATTGTGTTGCAAGTGTGATTTTCAGTTTTTCCTTCGGAAAAAGTAGCCATAATTTTGCAAAAACACAAACAAAAACAAACAAAAACAGATCACAGTTAAAAGCATTCAGGAGATTTTGTTTGTTTTGTTTTTAAATCAGTGAACATGAGAGAAGCATTCTAACTGGTAATCAAGCTATATATTTTTTCATTTGTCGTGTTTGCTAGTATCGAGTGGAGCTTATTAATGAAAACAATCCATTAAAATAACAGCAAACAGAATGTCCAGTGCATTCTGTGCATTAAGAAACCTTCTGTTGCTTATGGTAAAAGCAGTCTGAACACTGGCTGGTAAATACTTACAGGCAGGTTCTGAAATAGGGTAAGTGCCCAGTGACACTGAATTGCAGATGTTCAGGGCTGTACTGCCTGTGATCAATGTGATGACGGGTTTCAGTCTTTGGAACCCATCGTTGCATGAAAGAGGGAGTTTTAGAAGCATGTAAAAGTTCTAAAACCATGTAAAAAAAAAAAGAAGAAGAAAAACCCCAGACAAATCACATAAAGTTTCAAATTGGTACATTTAAATCACTTTCTTCTCTTGAAAAGGAAAGTAATTTTTTGAACGTTCTCATCTTTAAAAGGGGTAATAAATTCAGATGCTCTAACATGGAATTAAAACAAGAAAATATAAATTAGTTCCTTCTCTTATTTTTCTATTGTTAACATTATTGTCAGCTTAAAAGAGAACCAAAATACCTAACTCCTATTATGATACAAATCTGTTTAAAATGTGCATTTTATTTAAAAGCTGTCAAGAGACTGAGCTTCCGCACGCACAAAAGTCGACTGCTGTGGTATTTTAATGTCTTTGTTTGAGATCTGTGAATTCGTGAAAGCTTTAAGGCTGTAAATACCTTTGTCATCTTTAAAATCTCTACATCAGGTAGGTTAGTGTTGAATGTCACGTCTTTTATGTAGGTTATTGCAATTTCATCCCCGTCCATCTCCATGTACATTTTCCATTTACAATCCTATGAATAATAAAAAAAGAATGCTGGATTGTTAGAATACAATTAATAATAATAAAATAAAAAACGAAACACAAAATGAAACAAAACCAAGACTAACCAAACCCAGCCTAGTTCTCACTATAGGGGGAATAAAAACCAACAGCAGCAACGACAAGGGAAGAAGCATGTACATATTTTAGGATATGCACATTTTCCAATGAGCGTTGTTAATGGAAAATGCTCAGGTTCTCTGGCTCGCTCCCCACTGAGGTCACTGAGAGACAGTTACCACCCTGGCAGGTCTGACTGTCCTCAGTGGTCCCTCGAAGGGCCCCAGGACGGTGGCACTTCGCCCAGCAGCACAGACAGTCCGTCTGAGCAGTGGCAGCGAGGCACAGCGCACGCATGGAAGCCGTCACCCGGAGTCACAGCCAGAGCTGGCAGCCAGACCTCGGGACATCTTCCTGGTGAAATCGGGAATGGAGGACGAGAGGGGTCCATGCAACACATCCGCTGCATCCTGCAGGACATATCAGGTGGGCTGAGCACGGGGACCAGGTGTCCCTGCTGGGGACAGCGGGCACTGGGGCCTGGAGATTTGCTGCTGAGCCCAGCAGGTGCTTTTGGGATTTGATACTGTCCAGTGCACTGAGCTCCTCCAGAAGCTAGTCCCATGAGGGACAAGAGAGGCTGCACTGAAGCAGGGCATCTCCATCTCCATGCAGCCACGATGGGGACTGCGTGTCAAAGAGGAGAAACCCCTCCAGGTGTGTCTGGGGTTCAGGAGGGTCCCCATGTGCTGCTGGCCAGGCAGGTGTGGTCTCAGCATTCGTGAGAGCCAGTCATTTCCTCAAGGCTGCTCAAAAAAATGCAAAAACTTTCAATGGGGACACAGATGGCCGCTTAGGGCCAAGGGCTGGCGTAAGCAGTTATTTGCACACACAAATGTACAGCAGCCTAAGAAATACCCATCCGTACATGCGATTATCTGCTAGTGTTTGCACGTGCATCTCTCATAAATGTAACGGAGGAGCTCAGCCTTCAGAAGTCTCAAAGCTTTCAATCAGGCATTGAATTGGCAATTCCAAGATAAAAGAAAACTGGAGTATAATCATTTCCAAACCGCAACAACAAATGATGCTTATGACAGCATTTGGCCCTGTGTGTCCATCTGTCCCCATTGAAAGCTGCTGCATTTTATGAGGAGAGTGGACGTGTGAGCTGTTTTTGCATGGCCGCGGCTCAGCAGTCAGGGCATCGGCCCGGGGCTCGGATGCACTGCGCTCAGCCTCTGGTTCTGCCATCATTTTCCTGCATGACCCGATAAAGCACCAAAGTCACTCTGTGCCTCCATTTCCTAAACACAGACCGTATCACTCTGCATGTCCTTTTGCTGTCCTGCTGCTTTGGGCCGTGGGCACAGGCCCAAGTCATGCTGAGGACTGTTCGTGCTGTGTGCTGAACAGCAGCAGTGCAGCAAGATGCCTTTGACTCCTCTTCACCTCTCAACCTGTGCTCCTCTCCCTGCCTGCACCGTCTTCCTTGCCACTTTTTTTGTAGGATTTCCTAAATCTGTGCTACCTGGGTTCCCTACTGCAGACCCAAACTGAGGTTAGAAACAAGATGCTTGAGGACATTTATTGTTTCACAAAACCACCTCAGCCAAGTAAAGAACAACGTGTTGAGATAAAACACCATCACCCAGCTATTTCAGGGCATCTCCTGCCACAAGCCCAGTGCTGAGTGCCAGAGCTGTCTGCTGCCTTGTGCCAGGGCTCCCACACCTTCACAGCTCGGGGTTTTGTGCTCCTTACGGACCCAAGTCTGAAAAACATGAGCTTGTCTCAATAAACCACATAAATCAAACTCCTACCTCTAAGACAAGGCTGACTGACTCTGTAAATACAGCGTCTGGTGGGCGGTGGGCACCTGCCAGCACCCAGCCCCTTCTCGGACCAGCCGTGCACGCAGGAGCTCTCCGTGCAGTAACGAATCAGGCTGCCCCACGCAGCTGTGAATGCACGAGCCCTGCACAAACACCGCCTTCCCCTGCTACGAGCCGCAGCTTCAGAGGCAGAAACATGCTCGCCCATCCTTAAAATCCAGCCCCCAAACCTTCCTTCCTCCTTGGAGTCCTCTCCAGAGGACTGCGCAGAGACCGAAAGAGAAAACGACAGCGCTGAACGTGGGCTCTCTGGTCACCCAAAAGCCTGGATCTCATTTTATTTGGAAAGGTTTTTATTTTGTGTTATTGTTAAATAGTCAGCCGAGGGGGATGACAGCGAGAGGAATAAAAACAGAAAGAGAGAGAGGAGAGGCTGGACGAAAGACAAAAGAGAGAAATGTTATAACAGACAAAAAAAGAAAGAGAGGGAAGAAAGAAAGGAAAAGGAAGGAAAAAGAAAAGCTTGGTGACTTTAGAAATCAAAGTCCTTGGGAATTATCAAAGATGAGTGGTTGGCTACTTTTATTATGAACTTCTATCCATTCTGTTCTGCCACACATTAAATAATGCTAGATTTGTGACCACAAAAAGGGAGATATTTCCCTGTCTTCCAGTTGATTTTTTGGTTCTTATTTAGCAATGAATAGGAGAGAGGTGCTCAACCGCATAAGCAAAAATTTGACTAGAATAACCAAGAAAATGTATTTCAAATCTTGGATGAATTGCTGCAAAAAGATTTCATGAAGAAAGAGGATACATTTAGTACCAGACTTATGGAGGAAAATAATTTGGAAATGGTTCGTTCAGAATGTCTTGTTGATAAATATACTCACACAAGGCGATTCAAAGAGATTTCCCTGGACATCTTGTAATTCAAACATCAAAATACCTCTCAATTTACCTCTTCAATTTTGACTTAAATAATTTCAGCTCTTTGCTTAAAAAATAAATCTAGTTTCATAACTAGAGGCACAGCAAGTAAAACTTTGGGTGGAAAACATTTCCAAATAACATTCTGACAAAGCTACTAAATCAGCAGCCTCTGCAAGTGATAATAGGAGCAGAAAAGAAAATCACAAATGTATTTTGGGCCACTTCTCAGCTTCAAAACAAAAAATAAGAACACTTTAAAAATCAAGCCTCCTGCTTACTGCGGTGACAACGCTCCTTCAACCCCATATGTACTAATGTCTGTAGAAAAAAACTGAAACGGGAATGAAAAAGCTCAGGTAGAGGCTTTAAACAACAAACACGTCTCCTGCAACAACAGCTTCAAACTCTTCCTGGGGAGACACCTCCTTTTCCAAGGAGGCCCAAGTTCAGGATTCATTTCAAAATCCGCAGTTGCAATAAACTTTTTTTTTTTATGATTCAAGAAAAAACGAAAACAGCATTGTAGCAGGCAACTGGATATGAGAAGAAAAGTAAGATGTAACACAAGATGAAACAAATATGAAAAAAATGTCAATCATGCTGGTACTAAAAGTAGTAGCATGTTGGTGATTTAGGTCCCCAGAAGCTCCTTTACGTTCTTAGCTATTATCTATCTCAGCTGCTGAAACCTGCTGTTTTAAAGGCATTAGAGTTGAACATCTAGTGACAGCACTTGGGTTATTTATCATTATGTATCACCCTGCTACACTATATTTTATTATTCTGGATTTAAAGGAAGATAACACAATTACGGTTAATTTGCTTCTCTTCTTTATATATATAGTGTCATGACCCACCACGGCTTTGTCCCATGAGATATTTTTAACCAAAAAGAAATCCACAAGAAACTCTCCCTAAAAATTCCATTAATAACCTCTTGTAGCGTGTATAGGTTGCAGGGTCTGGAACTAAGAATGTTTTAATCTCTTCAGCAAAACAATGTCTCATAATGATGTACAGGACTATTGCTGCACTGATGAAGAATCATACATAATTCAGCACCTTTCACTTGGCACCACTGTGATATCCTCATTAGCAGTGGCTCACAGTGGCTGTCAGATGGTGTCCATGCGAATGCAGGCATTATATTGTCTTTGAGATGTGCAGCTGCTTCCATGACACTGCCAGTATATAAAAACATGACGCCAGTTTGTTTTATTTAGTGCTAAACCTTCCAGTTTGTAAAAACAAGGCTGACACAGAGCCTGACATGAGGCAGTGAAAATAATTAGCTCTCATTTTCTCAGCCTCCTATTTCCTTCTCCCCGCTGTGTTCTCTTTCCACTAAACCACCACATGTCAGTCGAAATGGGAGGCAATTAGTGGGCTCATTTCAGTCCCCACAACTGTGCTGAAAAGAAAGTATTTATGATGGCACAATGAACAGCTGAAAGATTAAATAACATTTGCCTTTTGAAAAGAAAATGACTTCTAGCTAAATGGGCAATTTTTGATTATTCTCAAACAAGCTTAGAGTAGTTGGTTTTTAAAATACAAGAAAGGAAAATGAGTCATTTTTAGGTGAAAGAATCAAATAAAACTTGACACAGTAATGCAAATAACTGATGTTTTATTGCAAAATATGTAAATGTGTTATACCCTTAACAATGGCTCGTGTCTCAGGTCAGGGCAGGCTGCTGCCAGCAAGACAAGGTGGCTCCGCTGCCGGTTTTCTTTCACTCATGGAGGAAGAGAAAAACAGGGGTGGAGGGGAGGCCTTGCGAGAGAGACGGCCTTACAACGCAGTGAAACAAAGCGAGCAAGGCATGTGTTTATGTTACCGGCTCGGCCTCCCAGAAAGCCAGAGCCCACGCTCCTCTGCCAGGCAACAGGCCATGGCGGGCTGGAGCCCGGCCTGGGCAGGCGTGGGGCCTTCCTCCTGCATGCAGCCAGAGCACTGCGCTGTGCCCCCGGGTGACAACATGGCTGGACTTCACAGGCGGACGTGGGGAAAGCACAGGTCCCTGCAGTGGCCACCACGCTGGTGCCATGCAGCCAGCCCTGTCCTCCTGTGGGGGCACTTCCTGCACACCATGGAGTGGAGTGGAGCACAGCGGGTGCCACAGCCCCACCGACATGGGGCTGCCTCCATGCCGTCCTCATGCAGACCCAGGGCCTGGCCCAGGAAACCCCCTGGGAAGAATGCACGAGAGCTCAGGCCACCCGCAGTAAAGGTCTGATGCTGCCACCAACCCACTGCCTTGGCAGACCGCCCTGACAGCAGTTACTCTTGTTGCTTGTATGTAAGTATGGCTGTGGTGTTATCTTACATCTTAGGTGCTGCTTTTTTTCCTTCACAACATATTTACCCTTTTACCAACTACTTACTAGAGTCTGAGCAAACCAAACCTATGAGAATGGCACGCAAACGCAGCCAATCTGCTGCGTGCATTAATTCAGCCCTTAGTTCTGAGAGCATTGTGCCTTGAGGTGTAATTAAGGAGATAGCTTTGAGGTAAGGTTAAATAACCCCATGCTAGAAAGCCACGCTACCTGCAAGTATCTTGCAAAGGAAGGGTCAGACAAAGATAGTACGATACAATCAGAAAACATCAAAACTGGAATTTCTAATTCGTGACCTAGGCCCCTGCTTTACTTTTGCCATGTTTTGAATGTGCTGAGTACCTCAACCTTAGCAAAGTAAACTGGTTATATCATGTTATATCATGTCTGTCTGAACTAGGAACTATTTTAATAAAGGAAAGAAAGGTTTTATCAGCGTCGACATAGTGGGAGGCTGGAGAGGAAGAAGTAGAAATGGTCTCAAGCCCTTGTGAAAGTGCATCCCAGTCACAGTGGGTATTATAGTACTATTCTGTTCAGTATTGACACATTCTGCCAGCCGGTGTTTCTCCACATGAAGAGCTGGTAACAACTTCTCTACAAAGTTAGCCTTAACATTACATTCACTTTTGCACTACACATTTAAATAACAGCATTAAAATATATGCCACTCTGGATATCTGAGGCTAGAAAATAGTTCACACAGTTAGCAGGTAGCTTTGTCAAGGCTCTGCCCCTTACCTTGTCAAATGGAGAGAGAGGGGGAAAATAAGGCAAAAATGGTGAGCCAGCTTCAAGGCTTTGTGCTTGGATGTAGGTCAGATTGTGCCACACTCGGTAAAAATGAAAACACTCAAAGGCATGGTGAAATCTGCCCTTCTGAGGACCAAAACTAAAGAATGCACCAACAGGAGACAGGAACACTGTGAACCATACTTCTTAAGGAGCTCGATGATTCATCGGTGTGGAGCCGACACAGCTCAGACACCTTTCCCTGATTGGGAAATTTTAATGAGCCACCTAGGATGAGAAAGCCATTGAAAATTCCCTCTGCAGTTCTGCGAATCAGCTCAAGGCACAATTGCCAGGGTTTGTTTTTTACCCTCTTTGGTATCTTGGAGTTAATTGGTGTCCCCCCACTTTTTTTTAATTTGTGGAACAAAAATTCTTACAAAATGTCTAAAGCTATCACCTTTCAGCTCAGTGGGAATTGTGTACAGAAAGGTCATTAAAAGGAAGTAAATGGAAGTAACCACATAACTTGAACTAAAAGAGTTGGAAAAGAAACCTCTAAAAACCAGGTTAGCTTTGCAGCGCTCACTCCTGATGCATTCGGAGAGCACAAAGGTCAGCCGAGCTTTCATCACCTCCAAGGATGCGGCTAAAAAGGGAAGGAAACTGTAATGAAATGACTGCATCTATCAGCTGGTGGAAACCAACATAATCCCACTAGCAGATGCGGTTTAAATTAGATAACAAATCTGAGGATGGCAAGGTCACGTACGGGGAAGTCAACATTTCATTTAGCGTATAGTCAAGGCTGGACATTTAGCGTGCAGACAAGGCTACCATCCTGAAGCATATTCTTCAGGACGCTTGTTAAAAGACACTGCCATTCTCAAGGCCCTGAACCTTCTGCTAAGCTCAGGATGGAGATGTGCTGGCTGTGCCTGTGGGCTCAGCACAGCACATGAGAGAGCCACCTGTGCCCCGAGAAGCCATCTCCATGCCTAGGCAGTGCTGTGCCTGACCAGCTGAACGCAGCTGAATTATTCTGCACCCCTCAAATGGTTTCTGTGCCCTGGACCAGCTCAGCAACCATTTTACATGGTGTTGCACACCGAGGCTGTGCCACATCAGAGCTTCAGTTTGGATGGGGAGCGTGCTCTTGTCTGACACGTCCCCATTCCATGCCTTGGCACAGCCACCCCTGGGCACACGGGGTAGCTCGCTTCCAGGTGCCACTACCCCAGCAGATGTGCTACAGCTGCTGGTGGGAGTGCAGCCCAGGGAACCAGGGCAGAGCCAGCTGGGGCTGAACCCCCAGCGCCAGCAGTTCCCCAGCACAGCCCCTTCCTGCTGTGCTGCACCAGCTCCAGTGGAGCCTGGCAGTCTCTCGACGCACACAGCTCCAGCAGTCCACGTGTCACCTGGGGAACACACTTGTAGCCCAGATTTGAGCACACTGCTTCATTTTCCTCATGGCCAAAACAGGAGAAATGTGTCTCAGGTAGGCAGCCTGCTATCGGGGCTGATTAGGGCAAAGTTCCTTTGAAAAATGTATTGTTAAACTGATGTAGACCAGCTTTTTGGCTGTAAAGATGGTGGAAGGCATGATTCTGAGTGCTTCTGCTGACCCAGTTTTGCAGGAACAAGCACCACTTACACAAAAATGGGACAGTAAAAGAAGCTAAAACCCTTCAGTCCTGGTTTCCCCGGCGTCTCCATTTCGTAACAAACATGGGTGATGGCAGCAGTAGTTGCATTAAAGCAGCCTCTAGGGGAGCTAGAAGATTGTATCCAGGGGTTTTCAAAGAAGCTAACCAAATTTTGTGTATTGTACATACCAGAGCATGCTTTGTTAGTGTTACATTTATGTTCAGCTCACTCAAACTACGTTGCTCACACCTGCTGTAGCACCCTGCCTGATAGCTCGGATGCTCTCCTCATGCCAGTCCACTCTTAGAACGGGCTTTGCTACACAGACCAAACAGACCCTGGAATGAAGTCTGCAGCCCAGACAACCTCAGGGGACAAGCGGTGCGTGCCTTGGAGCCGCAGCTGTCCCAGCTAAAGTACATACTTGTCCTCAAACTCAGTTGGCAACCTGAATTTCCCTGCGACTCTCCAGAGGTCTGTTCACTCCTCTCACTGCCCACCTTCCTGCGCTATGGCTCACAGCCCAGATAGGAAATAGAAGAGAAACACGAGGCATTGCACGGCCCTTCAGTTCCTTGTGGAGCTGCACATGAGAGGGAAAGATGTATGCCTACAGAAAAGCAGCTGTACAGCTCATAAGCTGCATGCGTTCAAGAACACTGAGAAAGTCTAAGTAATTCACATAGCGATAAAGAAGATTTTCATACGAAAAATGTGCTCAGGATAAAAGAAACAAACAAAAAAAAGGAAATCTCCAGACAAAAAGTAAAATGCTTTTTTCAAATTGATAAAATGATTTCAGTACGAGTCCAAGTTCCTACTAAGTACAAACCTAAACGCTTTCTCTGCGAGCGCCACTAAGTACTGAAATCAAGAGACTTCTGCAAACAATGTGCCCTGAAAGCAAAGCAGTCAGATAACACAAGATGAAAGTCAGCCACCCACAAGTTTGGGGTGGATGCACAATGCAGATTTGCCAAATACAAAAGGAAACAAATCCTGCTGTCACAACCCCTGACTCCAACTCAGAAATGCTTTGCACACCATTTCCACATAGATAATTAAATCTAAAACCCTTGAACTCAGAGTCCATGGCAGGCTGGATAAAGAAAATGAAAGGCACAGGATAATCCTCGCTCTTGAGAACAGACAACGTGGTGGAAATGCTTTGCAGGAACATCTGGGGTCATCAACGCTCCCACTACACAGGGTGTGAGGAGAGGCACTTGAACCAGCCTGAGCTGAGGCTCGGGCAGGATGTGGCCCCCTGGCAGCTGTCGTTACCACCCTGCACAGAGGTCCCGCTGTCTGCAGTGGGCTGCGCTTCCTGGCGCTGTGGGGAAACACAGCCACATCGGGACGTGCCCTGTCCTCCACAGCCAAGCACACCACGTGTTGACAGTGTCCTCCTGGCTGCAGAGCCACACACCGCCTTCGTGCCGAGGCAGAACCAACGCATGTCCACAGACATCAGGCACGTGCTGCTGCCCGACTGTTCCTCACCATCAAACTCCTCCATCTGAACAGGCCCTTCTGCATAAATGGCTTGTTACTGCACACCCGTTGGGATAAAGGGAACAAAGCAACAGCCCAAATTACAAAAACAACGGTTAGAAAAATGGTTGGTGAGGGAACAAAAGCTTTCATTCAAAGCTTTCTGCGGCACTGTGCTCTCCCATGCCCACTCTCAGGCACGTCCCATCACCAGCTCAGCCCTACCTGCCACCGTGACGTTAACTCAGCAATTTCCAAAATAAGAGGGTTCTCACAACAGATCACTTTTTTGCATCCAGAAGACACGGGACACCCTGGGTAGTGACTAAAAAGATAGCTGAGCTGATCCAACACGCCCAGCTTACCTTTGGACCACTTCCCAGCTTCAAGTGATAGCCAAAAACAAGTTCAAGGTTCACTATTTTCTCTACATTTTCCTCAGCTCCCCCTGCAGAGTCCTGCAAAAAAAATAAAAGAAAGGTGAGACCTCACGCCTATCCCGACCCTCCATGAGGCAGAAGTGAGGCCTTTTCTGTGAGCAAGGATTTGCCTTTTCTATTTCATACGCCTGCCAGGCAGCACTCAGGAACCACTGCTCTGCCCTTACCGCAGCATCCCAGCAGCAGGCACGGGGCTGGCGTGCAGCTCATCACCACAGCGGATGGCCATGGCACTGCTGGGGGATGCTGGTCGGCTCCTGCTCCTCAGTGGCACAACACGACAGCAGCCACCAGCACCACAATCGTAGCCAGCACGGCACGGCATGACATGGCAGTGATGTCCAGGCTTTCATCTTCCCCTTTGGGGAATGGCGTTTCACTATATGTAGATGTGCTTTAAGTGTTTTTCACTCTATAGACCTGCAATAAATTACGATTAAAAATGCTCCTTCAGATGTTGGAGTCTAGAATGACTTGATTAGCTCCCAGAATTAAATCAGGCAAATACCTGCTCCAGCAACCCTGAGGTTCCCAAACACTCCTTCCCTTTGCCATGGCTCTTCTTAGGGAGATGAGAAAACCAGCAGGTAAGCACGAGGCTGGCCAGACATTACAAATAATTCTTCTCCCTGGCAGCGTTAGCACACTGAGGAATGATGGGCTCATTCCTCTGAGGTCTGCCTTTCTTTGGAGGCAAGCAGTCAGTGGGGCTCAGTTAGAGGAATGGCTCTTAAGAGTAATTTCTGATTAATGAGAGCAAAGAAATCACAACCAGTAGGCTTTTAGTTTGAAAGCACTGGTTTCATGACAAAATCACGGAGCCTCATTGAAAACAACTTCTATTATCATACCACTTGTTCTGACACGACCCGTTGCTGCTGCTGACCCTCCACATTTGTCAGAGGCAGTGGTGGAGCCGCTCTGTGAGCGGCTGCCTCACCCTCCAGCCAACGGCAGGAAAGCTGAGACACGAGAGCAGTAAAATATTTATTCCAACATCAGAAGCATTTCCTACGTAAACAATGAGACTTGCCTTAATTAACGGTGGAAAGTGAAACAGATTTAGGTAGTCGTGGGTTAACTTCTCAATAGCAGTCTATAAAAAAAAAACAACAAAATCAGATGAGCGTTATTCAGCATCTAATACTGCAAATACCAGCATGAAAAGCAGGGCAGTTCCGCGTGCACTGTGCTTTTCATTGCAGCTACATCAGGGCATGTGACTGCAGTTTAAAATACAGCTCTGCTCTGGAAACTGTCTCAGTAGATCGACCCCGTTTTACATTCAGAATCTGATCTGCTTAATCGGAAAAAGAGATGTTTGGGGGTTGTTTGGATTGTTTTTATTTATGCTCAATCAACCCAGGAAGCTGAAATCTTTCATTTTGGGCATTATTGACTTTATTAAGTTTCAATAATTTTCCCTGTAGGAAACATAAATTAAAGATATCAGTAATGGTGTGTGCTACAGAAAAATGGCTGATGAGCAAAAGGGGAATAAATCTCTGTGACTTACGGAGATGAAGCTAAATTTGCAGGATTAGCAATTAGGATAAAAGTATCTCTTTACCAGTAAATTGTGGTATAAAGTCATTGAGACCCAACGGAATCCTAGATGCTGCTTTTAGAGAAATCATTTTCCAAAGCTGACTGCCAGGAAACATAACCATCTCCTGTGGCTACAGTATTAATACTATTACTGCTGTTGTGATCATGTTTTCCAGACTATCATTTTCTGAATTCATTACAAACATCAGATATTCAAAAGACCACAAAACAAAGCTTTATGAGCAAAGCAACCTGGCTGTCAGTCAGCTTAGTTGTCTAAGGGAGTTCTGTCGGTCAAAGCAGGTTTTAAGTTACAGGCAAAATGTGAAAGTTGAAAAGTTCAGAGATTTCAGTTCAAATAACTTTCTCCATATCTGATCCTCTCTTAGCTGAAGAGGAATCTTAAGGGACAGCACTCTGAAGATATCCTAGCTTTCTGCTAGATGAATGGCTCTGCCCTCTTAGCAGTATTGTTGGTCCTGCCCCCAACAAAGCCAAGAAATGTGGAGGAGTACGAAGATCACAGCACATTTTTACACCTCATAAAATGTTCAGGTTGCTTTGGGTTCTAGAGCCATATGAACCTGTAACTCTGATTCTTTTCGTATCAAACAAGCTCTCTATTTAGCTCTGTAACTTCTTTTTTAAATTATTTAATACTACTGTAAAACAGTAGAATCCTTCTCAATACTTACACTACAGTCTACTCTGTGTTCAACATACACAATTAGTTACCTTTAAATGGATGATGTGTCCTCTGGAAATGATTCCCATGTCCTTTAAATCTTCTTCTTCTAGAAGAAGCAGTCGTTTCCCAGTGATATGATGTTCCCTAAACAAGCTGGCATATGTGCTCATTTCACCAGAAGCATCGCCTTAAGGTAAGAGAGGTCATTCAGAAATCCATAAGGCTTTTCAATGAGGGGAGAAAAAGATTAACAAGTGTATTTGTATTCATTAATATGAACATGAAGGTACATATGAACAGTTTTACCTTTCCTAGTAAGTTGTTGCATCCAGAAAAACTGGGGAAAAAAAAGAAAAAAAAAAAAGAATTAATCTTGAAGTTCATATTAGCAAAACTTTACCTTACAGTTATTTGGAGCTCACAAGTAAAATCACACTTTTTAAAGATAAATTAAAAAAAAATTTATAAATTTGTTAATGGACACAAGGTTCTCCAATGTCAGTGATTTATTTATCTTTCTAAATCCGCCTTCTACTTTGCAGCCACGTTCCTTAGTTTATCATTATGGACTGAGGCAAACAGTTTAGCAATCTGTCAGATGATGAAAGGGCTAAAGTTAAGCCCTTAGTAGTAGCCAGAGCTATTCTGGCGTTTGCACTGGCTTTCCAGACAGTCCTGCAATAAGCCTGAGCTAAACAACCCTGTGCTGCACCACACAGAAGGAGAGTGCTAAATGGGACATTAAAATCACTGCAATGCTAGATAGGAATCATTGGTATTACTTGCTTAGCATTTTAACTGAATACAAGAGTAAAAACAAGGCTCAATGCTTTTTTTTTTTTTAATTTTGTATGAGATATCCCACACCCCTTAATAAACCCTTAACTTTCAGTTAATTTCCATCCCAGTAGCATGCAACAAGATAAAATCTTCAAACCCATTTTGACCTCTGCAGGACAAGTCTTGTTTAGATAAGTCTTCTTGTAGCACCTCCACGTTTCCTAAATGATCACTTAGGAACGCAGTCCTGGCTGCTGGAAACTGACAACACAATTATTTTCTGGACATTGGAGAATGTGGCTGTTTTATCAGGGTCAGGTAAATTCTTAATTTATGTATGATTATTTTAAAAGCCTTTCTGGGACACAAGTTTCACCAAGCAAATAGTAGTAAAATCTCACCGAGATATTCTGATCCAGCTCTCATTCCCTCCACACCCACTGTGACTGGCTGGAGGGCTCCAGCAGTGCAAGTGACACAAGATACTCACCACATCTTCTTCAGTCCATGCACAAATATCAAAGGAGGGCAGCAACTGTGTGAGAGACATGAATTGAAAAGAAAACCGTCTGACTATTATTCTCCCCGCCACCCAAATTTCCCTCTGGCGGCCAGTTCTACTTGGTTCCTTTCCTCCTGGCAAAGGGGAGGACTTTAGGCCGTGACTCCTGTACGGGGCACCAGCGAGCACTTCACACTGACAGACCGACCCCATGGAGACCCCATGGATTCAAACCAATCGTGGGCTGACTCCAGCTATCTCGGCCTCTCATTTCTTGACACTACAGAGAGGCTTTTACTTTTGTTACAGATTTGGTACCACCAGATTTCTTCAGTGAAAATAATGCTGTGATTATGACACCCTCCAGAATGACGGACATTCTCTGCAGAAGTAAAACTGAGCAGCACTGAACAGCAGTGAAAGCAGGATTTGGGAGTCGGGCCACTGTGGCTAGTCGTCCTGTCAGGACAATTCTCTGGTTTCTGCCAACGCTCCATAACTGCTCGCCTGAGGCTCCGTGAGCGAAGCACTTCCCAGCCCCGCCGGCGTGGCACACTTTGTCATGGGCACCATGGCGTCAGCTCTTGAAACCATGAAGGATGGATGTGAGATTCTGGGATGCTTTGAAAGCTGACACAAGAGAAGACCTCACTGCAATACTGATTGCTGTTTTACTCACTCAAGCATATGCTGCCCCAGGCTTCACCTTATGTGCATTTTCATCCAGATAAAGAGTTAACATTGATTTGTATGTATGCATTTGGACAGTCAACATCTCCCGAAGGCTCAATGCTGTGATGCAGTTGCAAACTTACTCAATGTATGTAACACCGACCTAAGAGAATACCGGCTTGGTTACCCACCAGCCTCCAGGCCCTCGTTAGCTCTGGTGAGCTCTGCCGGCCCATGAGTACTCCAGCCCCCAGCCACAGGCCAGGCCCTCGCCCTGCCTGTGCCCAGCTGAACCCCACAGCAGAGCTGCCCCTTCTGCCCCAGCCTGAGCACCTTCCTGGCTCTCCAGGCACCAAGACCAGGCTCTAGTATAAACCACCCAAAACTTCCAGCTGTGCCCTTTGCAGAATCCATGTGAAACTCCCACTGGAGGATATGGGATATGGGACTGCGCCACATCTCCTACAACTTTTGATGCCCACCTCCTTTGAGTCTGAGGACTCCCCAGACCCTCTTTCTCCTCCTCCACTACCACCATCACAGCTTGCTGGGCACAAGCCGTCCATGAGACCTGAAAGCACCTCTGTGTGAAGGACCCAGAGGGCCTTCACACCTCTCCTTTTGCCCACTGCCTCCCCAAAGTGGACAGAGCCAAAGGCATCACAGTGAAGTGTCAGATGGGAAAAATGTTCTTGCTAGATAAGAGACCTTCCTGACTTTTTGACTGAAAACATGGTATAATAAAGACAATCTTCTCAACCTAGTCAGGCATATCCTCTGCTAACAGTTACCTGCAGCTCGGGCAGGAAGCAGTGGGCAGAAGTAGTGCTAAGACAACCAGTGAGCACAAGGAAGGACAAGTGGCCACCACAGAGATCCTTGTGAAGGCCATGCCTTTTGCGGGTACTTACTGTGAAAAGGGCTGGTACTGCGTGAGGAGCCTGGTAGAATAACTGGTACAATTAAACCATTCACTGCCCAGTTCCAATATTGCATTTTTGGGCATAAGATGGATTTTTTTCAGGTTTTCCCATGTTTAAATATAACCAGAGATAGAATATGTTCTGTATTATTTCAAAATTAAAAAAAAAAAGATGGGAGGAGTAAAGTAGAAATGTCACATAGTGCGTAATATAAAAATGACTTAAACCACCAGACAATAAGGAACCTCTTGAAAAATCAGCACTTTACACAGGGACACAGATGCATAAAATTTACTGTCAAAATGTTTATTGCAAAATAGAAGTTTGGAACAAAGAGAAGCAAAGGAAAAAGTTCACATCAATAGAAAGTTTATGACACCAATTGAGGAAATTGAATACATTGCATGGTTTCTTTTTGGTTGGTTGCTTTGTTTTTACACTGGAAAATCAAATCCACAGTGTGAATAAAACAAGACATCATATGTCAAGTGCAATAAAGAGAGTAACTGACGCTGCAAGGTTTTACCACACAGAAGTGTAACATTGCATGTTCCACACAAACTATATATTCAGTTTACAGCACAAGAGGTTTAGCACAGGCACTGCGCTCATCAATGTTTTCTCAGAAGGGAGAATGAAATTTTTTAACACTGTGAAAATATTTTCTACTCAAATTTCATCTGTTCACACTTGAAGTGTAAGTAGCATCAATTTCTATAATTCAGTACAAAACCTTTTCAGTAGTGCAAAAGCAAGAAATGCAGTGGACTATATCTGACTTTGAAAGGCATATGGATGTTTAGCACACAATATAAAATGTTTAAAGAAGGTTCTTGGTTCTACGTTTTCAAAATTAAATCTTCACACATCAGAAATCTCTGTGCAGACTTTACAGTGTACACCAAGTTGAAGTCTGGGGGAAAAGGGAAAGCATTCTCCGCCAGATTCCTACCAGTGCATTTTAAGGGCTGTGAAAATTACTAAATGAACTTATCTTCCTACCTGAACATTATACCTAGGACCGTAGTTAAAACCTCTGTCAAGTTAGAGGTCTTATTAAAAACCTGTAAAAGCTGCCTGATTACAGAAAAAGGAACTACAGTACCAAAGACACAGTGACTCTGCTGGATACTGCACAGCTGTATGCACACTACCGATTTACTACTACTGTTGATAGCAATATGACTCGTTATTGCAACAAATATTTAACTCCGAATAACCGCTTTAACATCTAGAAGGAGAGGGAATCAACGTCTAACAGAACCGCTCAAACGACAAAAAAATGAGAAGTCAAGAACACGACTGTGTGACAAGGAGCTTCTCCAGATCTCACCTCCCAGAAGCCCTTCACATCCAGAGGGGACGAACTCCAAGCCAGGCCTCCATCCGGCTGGGGATGCAGCACACCTACATCTCGTATCTTAGAACACTTGCCACTTCAAGGAATTAGCGGTGTGACAGTCACGAAAATGACCAGATTAAGAGTTTTGCTCCATTAATTCCTCCCGCTTTTTTCCCCAGTGTAGAAGGAAAAGAAACCGTTGGGAGTCAGGACATCCCGTCTTGGTCCCAGCTCACTCTCTGAGCGAGCCAAAAGACGATCCTCACCATTCTTCTCTTAGGCCATTTGCACATAGAAGTAAATGCTGGCAGAACAACAGCCTGGTACAAATGAGAAGCTCAGGCCTGGTTCTTGCATTTCCCCTCTGTCAAGTACAGCAATACTGTTCTGCTGCTGATACCTGCAGAATTCTAGGGAAGGTAGAGAAATCTGGGATCCCAAAAGGCCCAGTGGGGATGAGCGTGCTTAGAGGCCTATGAAGCATGGGAGGGCTTTTGGTGGCTTTGCTCGCAGCCCAGAGCAGCCAGAGAAACACCTCTGGCGTTTGGGTCATGCTTTCCTAAGCTGGCACACCACGTGGCTGTGAACTGCTGTGGTGCTGATACAGGTAGAAAACAGGCCAGATCGCAGGGCAGAGCGGAATCCGGCATGGAAAATGAAATATTATGATCTCTTCCAAATAACACACCTGCCCACTTCCAAAATCTTTATCTAG
Organism: Penelope pileata; assembly: GCA_013396635.1. Taxonomy (NCBI): domain Eukaryota; kingdom Metazoa; phylum Chordata; class Aves; order Galliformes; family Cracidae; genus Penelope; species Penelope pileata. The sequence continues at coordinate 12,102 of WBMW01004036.1, read as the reverse complement.
CTAGGAGTATGTCAGAGGCAGAAACAACAGAGCTGATTCTCACATACAATTTTTGGCTTGTAAACTGCAGACATCTGTTGTGAAGGCCATCACAGAAAGCAAAAATTCAATCAATATCATTTTTTTCTTATCAGCATAGCCAATATCCATAGTATAACGCTGCCATGATGGCACCAACAGTCTGTCATATGTTATCTGTCATATGTTATCCTTAACTTCCTCTACAATTCAGAGATCTTTGCTACTTTCAGCACACAAGCAAGTTTTATGAGAGTTTGAATTTTTCCTTAATACAGCTTAACTTGCTTTGAGAAGAAACGCATGGGGAAAGAAAGGTGTAATTCCCCCCCCCCCCACACGCAAAAGAACTGGAACTAAGTAAATGGTAGAAATTCCTATGAGCATGCTATTAAGTTCTGTCAATATTTTGCTGAAATAAGATACGTGCATGGGTAGTAAGTATAAAAGTTTGGAAAGAGACTCAAATTTTGTGATTTTGCAACTAAGAATTCCTGTAGCATACTACTCAAGGATTATTTTTAATTCTGCAAAGATTAAGGAGTGAATTTAAAAATTCAATTAAAACCCACACAAATATAAATATGCATAAAGTGCTCTGAGAGTGTCAGATGCTAAAAAGTGCAAAACATCAGTGCTAGGGACAGGGTTTTTTTTTTGAACGCTAAATATACTGAACCAAATCTTGATTTCAGTTAAAGCTGTACAACACTACACCGCATATGTGGTACAGTAATCTATGCACAATGACACACAAGTGCACATATTAGATCAAATTTTCCTGTGTGCAATGTGGCAGTTAAAAAAATAATATAATTGCTGTGGGTGTTAGCAGACATAGACTTACAGAAAGAGTACAAATCTGCACTGGAAATAGCTTATTTGCTCTTATTTTCATTTCATTCTTTGCCTTTCAATATCTCTTCTTCCCTCTGAAGTCAGGTTGCTCTGATGGACCTAAAATGCCATCCCTATCTGTGCTTAAGGAGCATGTTCCCCCAAGGATACAGAGTGAGCTTATTACATCATTTAAATCACAATTCTGACATGAAAAAGCTTCCTGATGCATGAGGTTAACTTCAAGCCAATGGGTTTGCAACTGTCAGGAAAAAAAGGGAATGAGGAATGATATCCTACCGAAACAGCATTTTGGAGGGTCTAGCCCTGTGAAAGCTGAGCAGAGCAGGCTAGCTCTGGCTGAAGCACTCGCTGCCTTGCAGGCTGCCAGACCAGCGCTGGTGTTTCAGAATAAAACAATTCTCTCTCACATGCCAAAGAGGTGCCCACTTGTCACTCTGGGAAAACTCCTTCACAGAACTTTTTCTTTTGCTGTTTGAACGTGTAATGGCTTCAGGCCTGCTGTTATCTAATGTGTCCATTTTTCTCTAAGCTATCTACAAAAATACTCACCATAATATGTAGGTTAGAGCTGTGTAACAGACAAGCCTATAATTAAAGAAGCCACTCAAAAACAGAAGTTTTCATAAAAGAAACCCCTCCAGTAATTGAGAATGGAATTTTGACAACTTATCCACACTACAGCTGAACTAGACAGTAATATTTTTCTTTTGAAATGTTGCCCTTCTTCCTTGGGCAAATATTTTACATCAGCTTCCTTTCTAACCTGCATTTGTGTTTGTGCTGGTTTCCCTCCCTCCTCCTGCATCACTGCTAAAGGGGTCATCGGGAGGAACGTACTCACTGCTCTCAACACGAGTGCCTGGCAGGCAATTATTGCAGCAGATTGATACACTCTGGGTTTTGTGGTAAGTTGTAACAGCGGTGGCAATGCTTTAAAAGTGATTTAGCTGCAAAAAAATCCCAGATACTCAGAGACTTGTAAATATTCCTCACATTACTGCCATCATCGAGAACTTCATATAAGCCACAGAAGCAGGGCCCAAGCTGAAATGTCACTGTGACTTCCCTTTGTCTTTTTGTAAGGATAGCAGACATGGCTTAAGAGATGCAATAGAATCAAAACTTGCTAACACCCGTTGTTACTCTCAGGTACTAGAGTAAGTCCATCAAAGTTAATGAGGCTCCCTGGATTTACATCAACATAACTGAAAATTAGCTTCTAGATCACAATATCTGATAATAGATGCAGAAGTCTGATTGCAATTCGCTTTGCTAGAGTGAATTATATTCACATGCACACACAGGCGAGGGGAAAAATAGAACATTTATACAAATCACCTACTAATAGGGATTATCTGGATTCTGCTGCTATTCAGTTTTTAAACTGCATATTTAAGTAACCCCTTTATTTCTCTCAACTAAGCTTCTCTTTTCCCAGAAACATATTTGTGACTTCGCACAACACCACCTTGTAAAAGGCTTTAAATTAGAAATATAGCAAACCCCTTCGCTGCAACAGTAAGAAAGATTGGACTGCAGAGAACAGCAAATCTAGAAGTACAAGTATATTCATATTATTGACAATTAAAGGGGCAAGGATAATGACAAAATAAACAACCAAACAACACAGAAGAAAACTCTGAAGTACATTAATGGCATTAAAGGCATTGAAGTTTCCCCAAATGTTTTCAGTTCTTAAGTTTATCAAGCCATAGTTTCTGTAATCAGGCATCAAGAATTATAGACATAATTATGGTTGTTAATAGTAATCTCAATTACTTTGGAAAGTTTAGTACCAAATTTCATCAAAGCAGAAATAAGTCAATGCAATCTAAACAAAAACAATGTCTTTCTACACACAAACATGCTCAGCCTGGAAAATGTCTCACTTTTTTTCTTTTACAGGATTTGAACAGACCAAACTGACAGGATTCTTGTTCTAAAACTTTATTGCTTTGCTAAAACCGATTTCAGATTTAATTCTGTAACTGATTTCATTCGCTGCTATCATCTGTGTCATCAAAATAATCATCATCATCATCGTCATCTGACCAGTCGAATTCACTGAAACCCAAAGCCATGTTGATTTTCTTTCCTTTTCTCTTAGAGGTGGTTTTAGAAGAATTCTTTTTGGCTTGCATGTTTATCTGCATTCCAGAACGCAGGACAGATCCTGCTTGGTTCAGAGAGAAGATATCCCCAAAGCCCGTCATCATCAAGGCCTTCAGACTTTGGTTCATGCCAGCTACCTCCCCGTTACTTGTTGCTGTGATTTGACATGACATCTCTGCACTGTTTGACTCCTCTGTTTTAGATTCAAAGTAAGACTCCTCAGACATTCTTGCAGCAAGAGGTAAGAGAAACTATTTAAAGGAGGAAAGGACAGAGCAAAAGTGAAAGTTAGAACCAATTTAAAAATCAAGGAAAAAGACACCACCAGATTAGTCGGCAATAAACAGAAAGCATAACGATTAGTGAATCTAAACATGGAGATCACGAATTCATTACAACAGCTTAATTCTGTGCTCATTTGTTCTTATACGAAAGTGCAAAAATCACTGAATCACAAGGCAAGAACCACGGGTAGCAGAGCTTTCATGATGAGAGGAGGTTCAAACTCTTCAATCCTTCATTTCATACAGCATAAAACAGATTATGATGCTTCCTAGCCAGCTGGACTGGCTCCTAGGGCAATGCAGGTACAACACAAGTCTGAGTGAGCTGCTTAACTGAACCCTTCAGGATTGAAGAATAAATCATGTTAACATTAGAGAACCCCAACAAGCTCCCAAAGTTTGGTGCAGAAAAAGCAGTCCTCTAAATATCAGAAATAACAGCAGCAGTATTATTTGTGCAAAGACTCTTTTTTTGAGCATACGCTCAAAAGGAGAAGGGGTCGCCCTGCTACAGCCACAGTCAGAAACAAGCCCCTCACCAATTCCAAGCAGACAGGAACCGGCCTGAGCCTGCACCAGCACATTGCTTCTGGAAGCTGTCCCAGCGAGGAGCAGGCGTGGAAAGGGGGGGCTGCTTGGTCAGATTCTTCACGTTGGTTGGCTGTTTTATTATTATGTTCTCAGTGGTACAAATAGATATCACCCATTTGGATGCATATGATATTAAATCTCTACTGATCCAATCTTCACCTACAGATAATGGTGTTTCCCTGTCTCAATCTGCTATTACAGTGTTTTCCAAATTGGAACAGGCCCTCTCCAGCTAATAATGATTAATGGCTCTTCAGAGTGGCCAAGCAAGTAACCTCGGTGACATGCTTGGTTGTTCTTTACATGGAGCAAAATCTCAGGTGTATGGTCCCAAATTAAGCTACAGACTAAAGCAAGAGCAAAGCAGCTGTGTGTGAACAACGGAAATGGCCTTTCTCTCTGAAGCTGTTTGAAAAAATTCCTGCCCCAAATTCATATTTTTCCACATCTTTATTAAACTAATCAGAAAACTGGCCAGGCAGCTCAAAGAGTGCCCATTTCTTTGCGAACTGTCTATCATTAAAAAAGAGTATCTGTCTTTTGTTTATCTCAGGTTTTCCCTACTTTCATAGGCTTTCTATTTGCATTGTGACAGAAGTTAGTGGTCACTGTTTAAGAAACTAAAGTAAAATTAACAAGTTGGAGAGATGGGGAGCACCCAACTCTCTTCTTGTGTCCTACGGCTGTCTACATGATGAAAGAACCCCCAGCTAAGCCTCCACACACCTGTTGCACAGGAAAAAATAATCACACAATCACCAGAACACTACTTAGATCAAGAACACTGAAAGCTCCTAGAGAAGGAGAAAATAACTAGCTTCTATTAATATTGAGAAATGAACTAGCCACAGAAATGAGATGCTCAGCACACACGATTTAGTGCCAGGCAGTTATTTTATCAGTTATCAAGAGTTTTAATCACTTTAGAACCATGGAAATGCATCCCCTGACACATGGGAAGAACTCTCTATAAAAATCAATAAAGCTGCCGAAGAGCTTTCCTCTAAAACACATTTCTGGATCACTGCTTGTGCAGTGTTTGGCAATGGGTTAAGTTGGTAACGGGTCACAGCTGTGGCACATTTTGTGAGTTATAATCACCTCTCTTCCTCCACGTTTTGCCACCTCTTGTTACATGGAAAGCTTAGGAATTTTCTGTGACAAGACCTGCCTTTGGTGTCACATTACATATAGTGACCACCATGAAGAGAGCTTTATAGATGGCAAGGATCCCCAATCTCCATACAAGTCACTGTTTTTAAATCATCAGCTGCAGGTGCATAGCACCACAGGTGAATATTTAGATTTCATGTCTTGCTCATCATCTTCCTCTAGATGAGGTTCAGCTTAGCTACACGCCCTCCCTTGTTAAAAGGCAGGTCCTCTTGCACAAGAAGTCTCCCATTTCACTGCATCTGTGGATATATTTTACTCCTTCAAAGGTCTCCAGATTCCATTTGTGCAAGAGGTTCTTGGACATCTGCACAAAGGGAATTTGCAGGGATCAGACTCAAAAGGTGTCTGTTATATAAGACATAGCAGAAATAGAGTCAAAACAAGAGTGGGGAGAAACACTACTGTCACAAAAGCGTTTGTAAGGCTTGGCCTCATCCCTCTCTCATGCTGATGCATATAAAGCTATGTTTTATGCTTTGCAGTAGGAACAGCTGGCTCTGCAGAGCTACCTACCATGTGGGATGGCAGGATGAAGTTTCTACCAACTCTGTGGCAGAGACAGCTTCCCAGTTCCCGTTTTCACTTGGTTTGACTTTCTACTCCTGCACACCACTTTAATAGTATCTGCTGGCCTGTGGTGTTTGCTGCAGAGCAAAATGAAGAAGTGACTGCAGAGTGCTCAGCAGTACCATCTGAGACGCAACGGGGCCTAGCACCGGCTAAGAACCAAGTACAAGCCTAGTGGGCACCACAAGCTGTGTTATTAGCTCCAGGTTGCCATGTCTTTACTGCTGTTTTTGCAGCCAAGGTACCTTAAAATCAATCTGTTGCAATCATATGGTTTGGTGTTGCTAAACAGACATACCCCAAACCGAGGGACAGAGGGAAACACCTGACTCCAAGGATTACAGCTTGCAAAGAGAATGCGCAGGGATATTTTTCCAAATGGTAAAGAGTAACCAGTGCCTTGTAGAATTTCATTTGCTATGAAGAAATGAATCCTTCTAGAATAAGCCAATTTTTTTTGCCAATATATAATTTTTTTTCCAAGAAAAGGGATGTAATAGTTCACTAGAGATCTACTGAAAAAAAACCAAATCTGTATTTTTGTGTTAGAAGAAATTGCACTTAAATGCAATAGGAGGGTTTGGTTAATATTATGCAGAAAGATAGTTCATGCTTAGCACAACAGGCCTTAGCACAATGCTTTATTCTTTCAGCAATGCCAGCTACAAGTGAAAAGTAAAAGTCATAAGCAGGTACAGCATAAAAAACCCTGGGGCCCTGCTTGCAAAAAGATTTGCTCATTAAGGCTGTGTCTCATGCTGTGCGCAAGATAGACAACGATCTACAGCTCAGTTACTGGAAGTTTGCAAGCATTTAAGCAGACATACAGGTATCTACTAAGATCGTATAGTAACTGTACATGTGAAAACATTCATTCTTCATCATGTCATTACATGGTCATGCAGCTTCATTCAAACAACAGGAATAAGCTATGCCTTAAATACAAGTTTTATGTAAATGGATCTGGCTGGAATCAATGATATAAGCAGGACAAAATTGTGCATAAGTAAACCATATGCTATTGCAAACTCAATTTCATACTTGTTTTGGCTAGTACTTTAAAAACAAGTGGGTAATTGTGGTATTTTTCTCAACAATCCTGTCATAGTATGCCTGTAGTCCCTTTTCTGCCAATCAGTCTTTGAGAATATCATAATTCATTATGAAATTAAAGATAATACAATGGAGTTTTTTGCTAAATTTATTAATAGAAACGTGGTTGTCCTAACAGCTAACAACTGGCCAGTGTAAGCGTGTTACCTCTGTGAACAAAGCCTCAAATCAATACCTCTAAATCTGACCTTCTTTTCATGGCATGGAAATTTGCTTCTTCTCATAGCAAAAGAAGAGACTATAAAAATCAAATGAGGTTCTAGAGCTTTCTTCTGCAATAAACAAATGAATCTTACTTTTAAGACCAAATCCCGTGTCCATTTAAAGTCAAGAACTTTCTAGTTGAAAATGACTTTATTGAATGCAATCAACTTTTAAAGATGAGAACTGTAATTAAATCAATGGGAAAGTACTCAAGTGCCCATGGCACGAAATGAACATAGCTGATATCTAATGTACTACATGAATTTTTTTAAAAAAATAGTTATTTGCAGTGACATTACAAAGTAGACTTTAATTAGCCCAACGCAACACAAAGAAAATGGGAGTACTAGTTCCTTGGTGTATCCTTAGACTTACATAGACAAAGCTCCAAACGCTTTCTGAAGAAAGATGAAAGGATGAATTATTGTCTACTTACAGGAGTATTGGACTGTTCGGTTAACTTCTGCTCCCACATCCTCAGGCGTCGCTCCCGTTCCTTTAGCTCCTGCTCTTTAAAGCTCAGATCACGCTCCAGTTTCTTTAGTCTCTCTAAGGTTGCCTCAATTTCACATCTGCACGGAGACAATTTGTTACTTCTTGTCTTTTCCTGACAGATATAAATTGTTCATAATTCCCACTTGAATGTTAATTAAATGTGAAAGCCTGAAAAGTACAATACTAACTCAAGCAGTTCATTTAATTACCAAATGCAAAGCCTTTCAGAGCTTTAAGAACAACTGGCAAGGTTTATACTTTAGAAAAACCATAATACCTTCAATTGAAGGAAAACAAAATTTAAAAGAGTAGGAATGCCATGTAATAATAAAATCCTAAAAACTAAAATGCCATTTTTCCACCTGAACATCAGGAAATACACTATCCACAAAGAACCTGCATTAAGTAATGATAATGGGAGGGACAATCATTAGCGATACAATGTGAGCAGTCTAGAGAAGCCCACTTGCCTGGGTTTATAATGTGGCCATAAATTTTACTTGGACTCATGTTCATCATACATAGATACAGTATTTCAGTATTTTTGCTGCTAACCTTCCTGTTTCTCTAGGTCAAGATATAAGAGCACGTACATAAGAGCAAGAATATAAAGCAGGATATGACCCAGTCTTCCAGACGGTTACCAGCTTCTCAAGTTAGGAACAGTTAATAAAAGGATTTGGTTTACTTTTTTCTGCTTTTCACCATGCAAGCAAAGGTGTGAAAAACAAGAAAGACAGGAAGCAAAGGCTATATTCTAAGGAGCTTAGGTATGGTTTCTGTTGGGTTGCGTTGCGTATACTTCAACCCTTAAACAAGCAGTTTCCTTTGACATGCTTTCTGACGGACAGTATCCTTTAAAGGCATTTAAGAACTGAACTGCTTCTGGAAAGAATTTAACAAGCTCTGCACTACAAAGACATGGGAGTGTACTAGAACAGAGAAAAATAACTCCATCAGTAAATTCAGCTACATTTTTTTTGCTTGTAGGATAACCAAAGAAAAACTTCGAATTTGTTGTCAGAGATTGCATTTGCATGGAAGTTATTTAGCAAACAGCTACTTCAGTTACTTCCCATGCATGCTGTGAGAACAGTCCATCACAGTGTTACGGTTTTGCTCCTACAGAGAGAACAAGCTCCTAAAGAGACAGATCCTCAAGAGAGCTCCTAAGATAGCCATGAGACTCAGCAATGCCAAATACTTCTGCTTAAACTTTCACAGTATTTTCCCTTTGTAAACACAGTGCAGAAAATCTATTCCTTCCGATATTTACAAAAAGAAAAAAGGTTTATCAGCACAGTAGCTGTCATTTCTATTTGAAAAAACTGAAACAATTTTTTTTACCTGTAAATAACCTGTCCTAGTGTGGAATCATTTAGCTCTTCTCCACTATCAACCTAAAGAAGTTCAGGCTCTTCAAGTGTACATACCCAAACAGCCTAAGTAAATAAAAAAAATTAAATAACCTACATCTCAGATATGCCCCACTTTAGTGAGACATCTCTGTAACGCTTACGGAAGTGTAGTGAAAAGACGCAGAGTGGGAATAACTAGCAAACAACTGCAAACTCTACCACCGCGCTTAATTCTACTGCAAAAATCAGCCGCCTGGGGCAAGGGCATTTATCCCACTTGAATCATGCTGAGTAAGCTGCTCAGTGTGGTGGTCAGAACAAATGTCCCTCACAATTATTATGCCTCAGATTTCAAGAAAAATTCTCTCTCTTATTTATGTATATAAGGGTCAGGGCTGATCTCTGCGATGGGTGGAATGTAGTCACATATCCTAAATAAACAGCAAATTCAACCTTTGTTTTACAGTGCCTAGAAAAATACTGCAAGCAACACTCCAGACAGACCTGCAGATACACACACTTGGCAGAATTCTGACTAAAGCTTCTGATTCTTTGAAGGAACAAAAATGAGAAGTGCTGGACAGAGGGTCAGAAAGCAACTCCTCTCCCAGCATTCACTTTGTCATAAACCTTTCCTGGTTGGTGCAACACGTACGCTGCGATCTGTTGTAGGAACTACAGAGCAATCACAGGATTGCTGCAAACTACTTTTCTTAGCTGGTCTCTCAACATCACTGCTACTTACATGCAACTCCGTGATTTTTAAACTATGTAAATTAAGGTTCTCTTTTAGGTAACATTCTGCACTGGCAATGTCCTGGTAGCAATAGCTTTCTATATGTCAAAAGTCTATTTTGTGCTGTAATTACCTCTCTTCATTAGCTAGAAACTTCTCTTATAATAAAAGGTCAGTCAGCAAAAACAGTTGCATTCTGAAAAATAATTCCACTGTATAATAAAAGTGTGTAATTAAAAGAGAAAGCTACCGTACATTGCCCAGTTAATGAGTCTTACTTCATAAATGAAGCAGCTTGAAACATTACATATTGCAGGGAATGTGTATTTGTTTGCTTCTGCAGTTCGAGCTCGCTTGCTTTCTAGAATAATCTCTTTCTGTGACACTGAAGAATGTGCACACTGTTACCAGAAATTATAATGATAAACAGTCACAGATTAAAAACAATGAGTGGTATTTGTTTATATGTCTTGAATTGCTACTGATACACTAATAGAAGTATCCCTAATAGACTGCTTTTAATCATTAGAACAGTCACTTGCGGGGAGAGGACGGGAGGAGAGATGCAGTTAGTGCATACAGCTAAATGCAGACAAATGTCATCCCTCACTGAATTGGAACATCATTACTTCAACAGCAATTTTTTCCTACCATAATAAAAGTGACTTGAGAAAGAGCTCCAAAGAGATTACAGACCACGAACTGAAACGTAAGGCAGATCTGTGCAACTTAGTCACAAAACAGTGCCCCTACCTGACTAATAGTAACAAGGTGGGGGGTAGAACAGTTCAGAGATATTTTAAGGAAATGATAGAACAGGGAGATTAAAACACATTATTACTAAAAAATCAATACCAGTAAATTTTGTCAGTAAGATGACATTAAAGATAAAATAAATGACATTTTGACCTTTCACCTCTGCCAGTTGTGTATGGATTCAATGCATTCTGTTTTCATGCCAGCTGGTCAGAGAACGCATTACAGATGCATTTTTTGCACATCTATATACAAAAGAAACCTTATCTTCCTTTTTTCTTTTTTTTTTTTTTTTGAGTTGGAAAAAAATGCAACTCATCTCAGCTTTGAGTGCAGCATCTCCATGGAAGTGCAGTACCTGGATCACTAATCTGGAGGTCCCTTAAAAGGCTGAAGGGCAACCTTCACTTTTCCCAGCTCCACCCTCCTCCAGTGCTCTGATGGCCAGGCTTCATCAAAAGTCCCTATTTCTCGGTAACACGTCTCATTCTTTCCCTATTGCTGGTTCAACTATTTCTTTGCAATTTGCTACGGCATTATAAGTAAGTAAGTAAATAAATAAATAAAGCAAGCAGTGAGTAAAAGCTAAGCTTTTTTAATGCAAAAGTTAAAGTACATTAAATTTTTGTGCAACTGTACTCAGAAATAGTCTGTTTTAGTTTATCCCTTGGGATCACTTTATGCATTCATGTCCTCAATCTGTTTTATCTTGCATATTTTTTGCATTCTTACTATTAATTTGGCTTAAGCTTCCTGAGCGTCACACCACTTTCACCTCAAGGCAGATTTCTAGAATTCACACGCAAGAGAACCCCCCTTGTCCCACCGACTGAACGAGTCCCCACATGACTCGTGCTCTTTTTGCACTCGTGTTTTCATTTTGGCTTAATTCAGAAGTGATCTTCGCTTTCGGGCAAATCACACCCAATCCTGAATTCATGCTCGTATCTCCTTGTCTCCAAGCTATTTATTCTTCCAGAAATAAAATGTGTTTAAAGTTTACCATTAACACAACTCTCCATGGTAAAGAAGTTTTTCCATGACTTGATAGAGCAAAACTTCTTGTTTCTACATTGCTTTCCCTTCAGACTTTGTCAACCATTCCTATGTAGCAACTTAGGTGCATAAAAACAATTTTTTGCGTGTGAAGTTTTTGAGTACTTGGGCTACTTTGGTAACGCTCCAAAAAATGAATCAACTCTGTAAAAGAATAAAAGGTTACCAAAAGTCAACTAGAATGCCTTTTATTCCACTGTATTGCTAAGGTTTGAGGAAATGCTTGTTTTTGCCAAAGGAATTTGAGTACTTGCTCATCACTAAAATGAACATTTTTTTCCACAAACCCATTTTGACAAATGTGATTTTACTGGCTCTGCTTTTGCACAGTCAAGTGCTTACCCCCCAAAACGGCACAAACAGAAATGCTAATAAATAAGTAGTTAGGAAGAAAAACAGGATTTTCCCGATCTCTGCAAATTTGAATGGGAAAATAATAATAATAAAAAAACCACGGAATACTATGCTTGTGTAAGAGACCCCTCACTGGGAGGATTTTAGCTTTCAACACTTCTCGTACAAAACTAAAAACGTGGTATGCCATCCAAAACCTGCATGAATAATGGCGGCCAAGAAATGGGTTTTACTGTTTGGATACCAAGCCTTGAAATACAGAACTGGTGGGGGACAGCAACCTTCTGCAAAAGCCATGCCACGGACAGAACCATGCAGAACCACAGCAGGGCCACTGAAAGTGGGAGGAAGCACCGAGCATCGTCCCACCCAGGGACTGAACAGCGGTGGAGCATGGCGGCAGCAGGCTGGGGGCAGCAGG
>WBMW01004035.1:1210057-1285868 GCA_013396635.1 Penelope pileata | reverse complement strand
TCTATGATTCTATATTTCTGTGAATTCTTGCATAAAATACTTTTTTTTGCTCCACTCTCCTGCTGTAAGTCAAAGCTGCCCTGACTAAAGTCAAATGTGTTCAAGTTCACTCCATCTTCTCAAACTTCTTCATCGATGATCGTAAATCAAAAGCTTATTGAATTTGTGACATTTTTGTACGCAACAAAAAAGTATTAGCAACTCCAAAGACCAATCACAGTTTATGTGGACTGAAAGAGTTTTTGGAGTTAGGTATCTTACTTCACTTAATGAGAATAGAGGTGATCAGAGATACTATTTTGAGACTTCAGCAATCTAATCCAATGTAAACATATATAAGAATAACAGGTGACTAGGCTATACACTCACTATTTACTGCAGTATAAACCTGTTTGCCTTTCCACATCTGAAAATTTAACTTCAAGTTTCCAAATACAATGTACAGAGGCAATATGGAAAGGTCCTTCTTGAATATAAGAGTAATTCATTTATATGTTGTCTGGCATTATTTTCAGTAATGGTGTATGCATCTGTCTTGTTTTGTTCTAGCTAATTCCAGTCTATGTAGGGAATAAAAAAGAACAATAGAAGTGAAGCAAAAAAAATCACAGAAGTGATTTTCTTCATTCTCAACAGAGAGGACAAGTTGTTGCTGTTTTGGAAAGATAAATTTAACTTATGCAATAAATTGCTGCTGAGGTTTCTCAGTAACTGTTGTGGAAAAGATGAATCTATACAAATGATACATGTTGCAGCCATTATTAACTGAATGGAAAAGATAATTTCTGATTTCTGTTTACCCTATTAACATCATACAATGAAACATTCTCAGTAGAAAGCAAGCCCTGACATCTACATTTGCCATAGAAGATAATGGAAAGACCCAAGCAATCCTAGTAGCATAGTTTCATAGCATCAAAAAAAGCACTTTGTGCATGGAGTCCCCCTAGTGGATAATGTTTTCAATTGGTTCTGTTTTTCATTATGTAAGTATTCTACACTTAGTTCAGGAACGCTCTGTTCCAGGTGAAGCCCGTACATATTACTATAATGTAGACTCAAATAAAAGTAAATGTAGATGCTGTCTTATAAGTGTTGAAGGTTATCATTTTAAAAGGGTATCTTAAAAATAATTACTTTGGAATTAGAGTTTTGTATTGCTGGAATTTGTGCTGCTATATGGAGTTTGATATCTTCTTGGAGGTGTGAGGATCTCTGTGAGGAATGAACTTTTAGACACAGTTTTCTCTCATTTCTTTAAAATATTCCATATCTACTGCTAGAACATACATGTTAAAAAATGGTGTGAGAAGCTTGGAAAGGCACGAAGCAGAGCTCTTGACCCTCCTCTACCTGATGTTAACCTCTTAGGATATAAAAGCCCAGAAGAATGAAAATACATTCTCTGACATATGTAGTGCTTGTGCTTTGCATGTTCTCTACTGCTATTGCAATTATTTATTAACTTAAAGATCAAATCACTGTAAACAAGTTTTGTGTGATTTTATTGCCTTATTCATACCTTTATCAATTTCTGAAAAAAATACATTCTGTACTTTATCAGGAAATACGTTATTTTGAGCTCTGAACAGTTAATTATGTATGCCTGAGAAAATGTAGAGAGTGAAAGAATTTTATGACACAAATAACCCAGTACAAGTCATAGATCAACTTCTGACAAACAGTAATACCTTGTTAAGCCCTAATGTATCACGAGTTAAATTAGACATCTCATTAAATGTCAAATGTACTCAGTTTTCAAACAAATAATTTGCAGCTAGGTCTCTTTTTCAGACTAAAACTTTATGACAAGTATATTTTTTCTCTTCCAAGCAACCTAACAGTATAAGGCACTTGAATATAAATATTGTATTTAATTGCAAGCATAGACAAGGATTTGTATGTGATGCAAACTTTAACTTTTTATTTTAATTTGCTATTATTACTACCTAATTAATATAGTGAAAAGGTTGTTGCATAAATCAGTGTGTGACCCCAATGCAGTCTTGCTAATATCCCTATATCCAACAGATCTTGTTCTGTAATTCCCCTGGAAGAAGTGGGGCATGTCAGATAAATTAAATGAAAAGAACAGATGTAGATTAAGAGTGATGTAAATTTCAGGCCTGCACTTTTAATTTCACTAAATATTATTTTCCATCTTCATGATCACATTACACTGAAATGTTGGAACTTCAATTTCCTCCACTATTTCATTTAATAAAACCTTTGTCTCATCTGAGTTCTTGAAGAGATGTTAGCTTTAAATCACATTGACTTCACCCTATCCAATTTACATATGCTGAAGAAATAAAAGTCTTTTCAAGAGTTGCCATGGGGCTTCAGAACCCTCAAAGGAGTATTAAGACCTTGAGTTTAATGTGAACTGCCTCCAACACAAAACACAAATCTTCCCGACAGAATACTAATGGTTTAGCGTACAGTTACATTTTCTGTGCAAGTTTGTAACATAAATAAAAGGTCCACATATAGAGGAAAAAAATAACTAAATTAGATCTGTGTGTTTGAATTTAGAAGTGTGCCAGCTGGAAATAAAAAATGCTTTCTATAGGCCTGTATTGCATAAGAAGTGTTATGTGGTTTGACAGATGTACAAAATAGAACACAGGATAAATTAAAGGGGGAATTCAGAGTGGCTCCATTCTTTTCTCTAAGGGTTGTATACCTGCAGAATAGCATTGGGGGTTTCTCAAAGTCAATGCAAATATACGTATAAGACATTTTGTCTTAAATCTATATAAACAGAAATGCTTCCACACTGGATTTACTTTGTTTTACTTGCAAGAAAATTTTGTATTTATTTTGGTTTTTAGAAATTGCAGTCTGTTTTAAAAGATCATCTGATTTCACTGCATGCAATAACAAATGTTTTCCTAATATGACCTCAATCTCATCCCTATAATGGATTTTTCATTACAATAATTATAACCCATTAAAATGTCAGAACTGGTTTAAAAGATATCTAAGAAGCCTTGTCTGTTTGAGCAAACTAGCAGGCAGAAACCGTGATGTTAATTTACTTGGCATCATTTAAGGGAAGTGGAGAAGTACAGTACATAATCTGAAAATCCTTATGTGACACAAAATGCAAGTAGATTGACTATATATGGTATTAACACTTAAATAATCGGTCAGTCATAAGTAATTAGGGAGTATTTTCATGAAATAAAGAGAAGGTTTGTTTCAAGTAGGGAGCAGGGTGAATGATTCAGACTGAATACTACACATGGCAAATCTAGCCCTGTTTTCTGCTCAGGAATTATCAGCAAGCAGGCAGACTTTCATTCATTTGGGTGAGATTGCAAACCCCTGTCTCTTACTGGAGTTCTCTTCCTGGGGAGGTGCTATTTCCAAGAGCACTTTCTCAGTTTGAATGGGAACTGCTCAGTCTCACTCTTTGTGAAGAAAAAGTGTCTGAACTATTTGGGCCAGAGTCTGACAACCTCTTTACACAAAAGATCTCTGTTGTTTCAGTTCAGTAAGCTCAACCTGGCCTGCCTCTTTATTTAGAATGATTTCCATTCCTTGGGTGTTCATGAACAAGCCATGCGATAGAGTTTTCCGCCCTTTATTATCCATTATGTTTTGTATGTTAGGCACAGGAATTGTGTTTTAGTGAATTAGGGAAAAGACCGCTTTTTGAAATTTCACTTTGCTTACCAATGCTGCTTTGCTGTTCACTCAGGTGTTCTCTGGTATGATGTCCTTCAGAGACAGAAAGCATTTTATAAACACTAAATCGAAACAAAACTGCAATAAACAGAAAGCATCAGATTTGTACATCCATTGACCATTGGAAAGACTTTTAATTTTGTATCTGTATATGAACAGGTTTAAAACACAATTTGAAAGTACTCATACATATTTTTTTTAATAAATTCATAATTAATGGTAGAATGAAAAATGAAAACAGCACAATATACTATCAATAACATTCTGGATTTTATTTTTTAAAAAACATCTTCATTTAGAACATCGTCTTAGAGTTCTCACAAAATACCAGTACTGACTGTGTGTGCACCATGCAAGTAACTTTAGTTTTAAAATAAATTGCACACAAGCTGACTTTGAAGATTAATTGGTAATAGAGCCAGAACCCATATTTCTTATGCAGGCAAACCTACCATTGACTTAAAGTGCATTTCCCTGAATGAATGGCATGTTGAAACTCCTGGAAGAAAGCCATGCTGCAAAGAATTGAATTGAATAGGGTCAGAAACAGTCCCAGAAAGCCCTATTAAGCTTGGAAAACACCCTACTGGATTTCTTGCCAAATGCAGTATTTGCTATCACATTATATAAAGAGTAGCTTGCTCTCTTACAGAACTGGCTTATTAGTGTTTGCCAGTCTGTAGGGTGCAGAAGGTGTAAGCAGCATCCCTGATCCATCCATCTCATACAGGCAAATCTTCCCCATGTTGTCCCATTATCTTGACCGTGCTAGATGGTGTTGTGCACAGAGTGCTGTTTACTTAAACTGGACCGCAGACTTCTTGGTCTGATTGCCAATGTTTTCATATTGACACACATTTAATTCTTTTATGATGGCTTTGGCATTATACAATGGTGCGTAGTAAGATAGTAAATGTATTTACTGTGTGTATGTATTTCCCAATGCTGGAAATCTTTTCCTTCTAGAATGTCAGATAAAGTTAATTGGGCAAACCTCAGTAAACAAGCCTAATTACCTTGGTAATTTAGATTAAGTCCTTGAAATGGATTGTCAGAAATTAGTTTATTTATGTTACCAAATTAAGGATCCATTTCTCTGTCAGATGTTCCAGCTACTGTGAAGTAATCTTTCTACTGATAAGCACAAAGAGCTGGACACATTTGTTTCTCCTTCCTCTGCATAAACTTAAATGGACTTTTAAATTGTTCTCAATTAATGACTTGAATTTGAGATTTTTAACTTAATGTTTCTTATTAATTCTTCTGTTGTGCTTGCTAGTTTTTCTAATTAGCTTTGGTTCTGTCCTCTAAATGATTTGGTTGTTACACCTAAATGGATAACCAATAGGTGGTGACAGCAGTACACTTCTCGATTTAACCTTGTTATGCACAGCTGAGCAGCCTGAGCTTTCTTTTAATGGTATCTTTTCTTATAGTGAGTCTTAGTGATAAAAAAAGTATTTTCTTTTAAAATTCAGAGATGCTTACACAGGTGTAAGTCTAGACTAGCTTGGAGTCTGTGGTAGTACACTAACATAGGAGAGATTAGGGTAATGGCCAAAGATTTTGAAGTCTCAAAGTAATTATTAAAGAACAAAATCTAGAACATTTTTCCAGCCCAAGTTTCTATATCTACAGAACTTAAATTTGTACTTATGAATTTACCTATACAAATAAGTAGATTTCAGTATTTTATTAGAATATAATTGTGAAGCAACATAACGAAGGTCTGACCATTCAGTCTATGCAAACTTAGATAGATAAATCTTTTGTGAAAATTGAAGATTCAATCTATGTTTAAGATATAATGTATACTATACTTTACTTACAACAGTTAACCCCATCTGCTTTCCAATTGTCTTACTTAGAGTTAGATTTTTTCTTAATTTCAGAAGTGTAAAAATTAAAACTGAAACAATGAAAGCAATAGTTTCTATTTCATGTAATAATTTTCTCCTAGAACTTTGTTAGCCAATAACAAAATTCTGACCTCAGATGAAGTTAGCGGGAATTTTGCCATGTACTTTAATGCTGCACAGTACTAAATTCTTCATTAATATTTCACAGTAGGTCTTTTATTATTATTACTGGAAATCACTTTTACGGCTGTTTGCTAGGAAGCAGGGTATTTTTTAAAAAACCTCTTTGTATTTTGATATGTTAAATTTTAGTTATTTCTGTACTTAAGAAGCAGGAAATGTTTTATTGAATCACACCCTTGATCCCATTTTTTAGATTTTGAAATGTACATTTTCATGAAGAATTATCACAATCCATTTACAGTACTGTATACTTCATTTGAAAATATGAAGAAGTTTAGATACTGGTGCTGTCCCATTACTCTACTTGTCTGAACACATTTCCCATATTCTTGAATAGCACATCAAAAATCAAAACTAGTCCTCATATCTACAGGACGAACTCAAGAAAGTGTTTATTTGGAGCTCCATTTCTCTGTTTGGTCAAAAGATTTAGGAGAGTTATGACACAAAAATTAGGAAAATGAAGACAACGCCATACATAATGTCAGATGAAAATCAGTCCAGGATTTCAGCAGATGAGAAGCAACAATTCAACTGCTGTCAAATGATTCTGAAGACTCATTGGGACTGATGTTAAGCTATGGATTTAAGACATGGTATATTACATTTGACTAAGAATTGTGATATCTTAGCCATTATTACACTGGGGAGTACAGCAATAATGATGCAGCAAGAATATCAAAAACTTTTCCATCAATAACTGGCACTGATTAGTCTCAGAATTTCCATCCTACATGAAATGCAATATATATATTGCATCATTTCATATGTTTAATTCCAACTTCAACTCTTTATATTGCAATTAAACTGTTGCATTACAATAAGCCTTAAGACACTTATGCAACTGTTTTGCAAGAAATGTTATCAAGTTGATACATTCCTGGAAAAAAAGTTTATTGTGAAAAAGCATTCCCTCAATTCTTCAATTTTACTTATTCTAGCTGATTACTTTCTAGAACACTGAATGAATGTATAATACTACACTGTGAGAATGAAGGATAGTGATTAAAAGCAGAGCTGAAAAAAAACAGTCTTTCATTGGGAAAAAAGTAAACAAGGTACATGATAAGAAGCCAAAGAAGGATATATAAGGATTTTAGAGCTGCTATTAGTAGAATTTCCTGAAATGCATATTCCACTCCTTTTTGACATGTTTTTCCTGTTCCTGCTTAGTTCTGGAGATTGAAACAAATCAGACACAGTGGAAATGTGTTCCAAGAGGTGTACCTCAACCATAGTATAAAAGATTTCTTGCTCTTACCTCAAAATACAATTTTCTATGTCTCTCCCATTCCAAAAGATGCAGTATCTGCCCTTCAGTGTTCAGTATACATCATATCTCAAGAAGTTCAACAGTATGATATTGATAAATATTAGGTGCCTCGTGTATATACACCACAAATGCAACCTAGATGTGCTATTACACATTATTAGTATATTTGTTCAGTTGTAACAACACTACAATTAATACTGAAGTGCTTGAAGCATGGGTACTTGCCAGAAGTTTCTTCTTAATATATTACTGGAGTGTTATTCCTGCTGGCCAGGACATTGTTAATACATCATGTGAGCAATAATCCCTTTGGCCATTACTGTGTTAATGCATCACTTAGTGTCATTCACTTGATTCATTAAAATAGCAGTAACTACCAGAAGCACATTAAAAAGCTTCAAAGTCTGCATGTTTTATTCCAAGCAACAGCCCAATTTTTAAAATAATGATTTGGAGGGTATGGAAGAAAATCTAATGAATAGGACCGGATGGACAATGAACCTAATCCAATACCTGTTGAATGGACTGGAGTCCTTTCATTGACATCAGTGGACTTTGGAATTGGACTACATGTACTGATTAACACACATGTCACAATATTACTTTTGTTAGCCTTTGGAAGCCAGGTTAAATGCTGAAGACTTCTGGAAAGTGTGATTCTTTTAATTTTTAATGTGATAGCAAGAAATTAAGGCTAAAATAGCATCAAAAAAGTAAGTCAGATGCTTCTCTATAAAGATTTATGGGCGCATAAATACATTCAGATACACAGCTCAGTCAGTTGTTTCTGGATACTCACATGAGAAAAAGTTTGTATACAAGAGTTACAAGATTATGTTTCAAATTGCCAGATGCATAATCCAGGATTTTATTTATTTATTTTGTGAAATTTGGGGGATTTACTTAAATTTACAGAGGCATTTACTTAAATTAATGATTATAAATTACATATCCTTTTTATCAGTAGGTTACTTTGACAAATGAAGACTCCACAATTTTAGACAGTACTGTTTTTTAAAATAAATAGCCTATAAATGATATCAGAGCAATTCTCTTGAGTATTCAAATGAATGAGGAGTAGATTATTACAGACAGATGCTGTAAATTATAGTATGAAATTATATCACCTTCAACACTATCTGGACTGCGAGAATGTATTTTTTTTCTTGTTTGTTGAGTTGCTTTTACACATACATGGTCTTACTGTTACTTAAACATAGATTTTGGTCTCTGACTCATTTGTATTTATAGATAATCTTATTACAAAATCTGGTTTAGAAACTGGTAGATGTTGGAAGACAGGGGTCTGAAGTTACTTGGAGCAAATACAGTCTCCTTTCATAATGAATTTAAAGCTGGTATAATAATATGCAAACATGGCGTAAACCCAGTTAGGATTAAGCAAATGGGATTCAACCAGTGCTAGCTAGCAACATTTAAAATAATATTACTTTCAGGAAAAAAACAGTCGGATAAATCTGTAATTAAAGTCAAACTCTCAGAAAAGTATACAAACCTGCAAAGGTCAAATTGACTTTTACCAGACCAACATGTTTTATTGATAGCATCTTTTAGAGATTTCTTAGGTATAAAATTGATTCAGGATCTTAATGTAGCTTAGAGGATACCTCCCTAGGAGGAACTGTGAGAAGGAAAGTAATGAGACTTCACCAGGGATTGATATATTATAAATCGTTATGTCTTAACCATGTCTCAGGCAGTGCTTTCCTAACCTTTGAAAATTGTGATTGACTGAAGCAATAGTTAATGTTCCTGCTGCTGACTTAGCATTTAGGAAACTCATATGTAAGCTTAAGAGCAAGATTGCATTTTTGAGGCTCTATTCTGCACTGTGCTCAACTCAAGGGAATTTCTGAGCAAGACTCTGCTTTGTGGGCTTTGCTTCGACGTCAGAATGAATACGGTCTTTGCAACCTTAGGTTGATACTTGGCATGCTCTCTTTCTCTGTTTGTAGACTGATCCTTGAGGGATATCTAAGCTGTCATTTGATCTCCTGCCACCTCTCACTTTCTGAGGAGTGAATTTCACCATCTGGTCAGGAATGTGCTGGGACCACATTTGTGCAGAGAGAATAGATACAAGAAGCAGAAGGTCTGAGCTCTTTCTTGCACATATATGTGTAGGCCAGTATTAGTCGTTCCTTTAACATCAATAATCCAGGGAACTGCACTTCTCCCCCTACCCTCACAGAGTTTTTCATATGTAAGGAATGTAATTGCATCTGTAAAGCTGTTGGATGAGAATACAAATAAAGATGTAGACTGGCCTGTGCTCAGACCATGCATTCACCTGTAAACCTCAGACAGCAAGAAGCAGAATTTGTACAATAATATATAAGCAAATTGTATAAGCATTGACTCTGCAGGGAAGAAAACAAATGTGGAGTATATTAATAAGTGCTGCTAGGACATACTTTTTAAGATAAGTGTTTTCTTCCTGATAGATGCCAGAACCGCTCAGCTTTTGTTTGTGTATTCTCATGCATATATGAAAGTGAATGAGAATTTTCTCATACTTTCAGGAAATACTTATATTAATACTTATATTTATACCTTTCAGTTACTTCCAATATGGGAAGCATATATTCCTTCACAAATATTAATACATAAGCCTGACAAATGGTCTTGTTGGATACAGTATAATTTTTCACACTGGAACTGAGGCATAGAAAGGCTGTCCCAGAAGAAAAAAATTGGCTCGTGAAATCAACCTTTCTCCCAAAAGTGTGCTTAAAGACCAGAAATACAATTAAAAATCCTTGAATTTGCATCAAGGATTAGGAAAATTAAGGGAATAGACATCGCCAATTGTTAATTCATCAAATAAGTCTGGTAGGCAAATAGCTTAAAATGATGCCTGCTACTTACTGAGCATATGCTCATAATTTATCCAGTCAGTGGAGAGATGGGGCTAAATAAGCTCCAATAATAATAAGTTTCTGCAAGGTGCTAATTCTGAAACATAGATATGAAAATCTGAGAAGGTCATTCTTTCTACTTTTAAGTATCTCTGGTATCTTGATAATATATAGACATGTAATGAAGATGGTGTAGTTACTGTTCTGTGCTGCTTGACTCATCTCTTAACAACTGTGTAAGTTAACCTCAAAAAAATGCATTTCTCTGGTGGCCTTTTTTCTCGTTACTAGAAGCATGAGGCAAGAGTCAGCTAAGATGAGTTAAGTGTATTGAGAGGCTGAACAAAGGTATCTATAACCCAGGAGACACCTGATGGTAGTTTCTATGATTTCTAGGAAAATGTAGAACTGGCAACAAATCTACTGGCCTTCAGGTAGGCTAGAGCAAATGTTTTACTTTTAGAATATGAAAAATATAGTTCTTTTGATCTCAAAATATCTCTGGTGGTAGCACACATCAATAAAGTTGTTCCCCATGGTGAAAAAGTTAGCCAAGTCATTGTTATCTACCTTCGAAACTTCAATGAAACAAAAGCTGTACTAGAAAAGAAACTCCCTGGAAGGCTAAGGGTGAACAGAGGCATTTAAAGAATCTCTGCAGAAAGCACTCTGAAGTCCTACTTAAGGCTTCCCTCTCTGTCTGTTGGTCTTACTACTGCCCTTCTCCCTTTCATGAGCAACACTGGCTGCTGATATTGTATTTCTCCCTGGCCATAGCTAGCCCTCTCCCCAGAGATCCGTCCCCCAGAAGGAGATTAGAAGAGCAGGATGGTGGACCTTGGTATCGTGACACGGAGTGAATGACTTCAGATCTGACCTCCTAATTTCGAGTCTGGCACACGGTTCTTCCTTCAAACAATTTTGTCATCCTTTGTCCCTTATGTGTACCATAATTTGTTGCTCCTGCTTTTCATTTTAATACTGTATTGTGTATATATAGGTAGATTGATATTTTATATCCATATAAAACCTTCTTGTGTAAATAAGGCAGTATGATTAACAGCTGAATATTGTCTAACAGCTGAAAATTATCTAGCCATGAGAGTGCATCTCCTATGTATTGCAGCTTTGATAATAAATTACTTGTAACATTTTTGCTGAATAAAAATACGCACCTTTAAGCTAACAAAGCAGATCTGCAGGTGAGCCTGATTCTACAAACCCTTCTAATAAGTAAACCCATTCACTTCCTACTGCAGAAATTAAGTTTATTTGAAGTACGACCATTTTCGCTGTTAGTAGCTTGCTGGATCTTCATGTATTTTGTCAATTGAAAATATGCACCTGTACCTCTGCATAAATATACCTATCTTTTTTCATTTTTGGAATGACAAAAATCTTTTGCAGCTTGTATGTTTGATTTCATCGTTAATATGCAGAAAAGACAAACAGCTAAGTTTTCTTTAAAATCAGTAGCATTACTTCTTTTGGCAACGTCTCGATTTTACTTCTAATTCTTCAAACATGAAGCCAGGTAGAAGTGTTTCATCATGATCTTATCCCTGTATTCTGCAAATATACGGAATCTTTGATAAAAGAGTAGAAATCAACAATATACCGCTATAGATATATTCTGGTTTGAACAGTAAGTTAGAAACTATTAATTCTTTTTGCTTGATTTTTTAATTAGCCATTTAACATATGTTTAAACACATTTCAAGGAAGCATGGTCTATGGTTAACAAGAACGTGATGATTTCTTAACTGTAAGAAATTCTAAATGGTTAGTAATAAATCTTTAATTTCTTACATGTTTATTTAATGTGAATTAATGGTTTATGTCTCATTGAGCTTCATAGCCTATATTAAAATATATTTAGCTCTAGAAAAATAAGAAATCTACATATTTGTCATTAAACTAGTATATAATTTAGAGTAGTAGTTTCAAGAATGTGTGTTTATAGGATAAGAGAACTAAGTCAATGTGTTTTTATAAATAGATTCTTGTGTATTGGTAAACTGCAGAGCCTACTCAGACTTTATACTATATATAGCATAAAGAAATACGTCTGTAATATTTATATAGTATGTTTAGTATTTTACAATTCAGTATGCCTGTATGGTAGGCTAAGAATACTGGTCTGTACAACAGGGTAAAACATTTTTCTAATATTCAATTTAGATGAACCAAAGGAACACTCATGAATTAACATTTTACATGAACCTGTATATTTATTTAGCAAAAATACTATGATAATTTATTACCAAAGGTAGACTGTACATGGGATGCAGTCATAAATGTAAATAATTCTGTGCTTTCAATCACACAATGTTACTTAAACAGCAGGACTAAACAGTGATGTTTGTTATGGTTATGTTTTCATCAACCACCCACTGATAGCCCCAGATGGTTTTTTACAAAATCTGAATCATTACCATCTGCGGAGATCTTTTGACAAGTGACTAACCCTTTACCTTTAGGTATCTATGTTCCCCTGGCAACCATGACCACCACTTTCTGATGATGTTTTCATTCTAATACTCCAGCTTTACAGGCTTCTGAATTTATATAGAAATGCTTTATAATGGAAAACCTGTGGTGATTTACTTGGTGAATAAGTATTAACCAGAACAGCACACTACCTAACAAACCTCTAACTTCATGGCTGATTGTACAAATTTTAAATCTATTCCACATCATAATAACAGAGAAAGGCTTCTGTGGAATCCAGATTTGAGATTTGCATGCAAGCCATTTCACATGCAAAAGAACTGTGAATTCAAAGGACTTTAGCACATGCTTTGAAGCATCACTGCCAAAACTCCCATAACTGTGGATATTTGCTTTTGCAAATTTATGATTTGTGACTCCTTCCTCTTAAGGGCTCAGAATTTTTGAATTTAAATTAGTTTTGTGTGCAGATGGGTCCCAGTACATTTTTGGTACTGAGTGAGTGTCACGGTTCACCCAACAGTTCTTCTAGTAGATTTTAATACTGAAATGCTGTATCTGCTACAGGGAGGCCTGCTTTTGAAAAATCTCTGAGATAATCTTCTCCTGAACTCAAGAAAAGATAAATATTAACTTATTTTACTATATATTACATACACAGAGTTTAATAGCTAATTATCAATTTTCCTAGTTAGAGAATAATGTGTAATAAACTGAATCATTCTTATCAAATAGCATGTTCATTTTCAAAGGCAATGTTGAGGTATTCATTCTTTAAGCAGTAATATATTTTAAGCAGTAATATATTTTGTGCTTACAGCACTGCAAGTTTGAGGGTCAGTAAGTTTATTAACCCCAAATGACTTTATACCCTATTAAACATAAAGCATATTTGAATTATTAATTAATATTGCCATATTATAGTGTGCTCTGTCCTCTTATGTCTTTCTAGTCTTTGTCATTCTTACTGTTCCCCAGCCCACTGAGACTCTTTATGGTAGTTTACAAGCTCACAACCTAATGAATAATTAACAGATACTCAATTTGATTTACTTTTAAAGAGTTGACAGTGGGAATGAATATACTGTTACTTGGAATTTCTGCATTTCTTTTCTGACTTTAGGATGGACATTCTGAGTGAAAGACTGCTTTCTTTCCTTTAGCTCATCATCATCTGTACAGTACACATGGTAAAAGGCCTGTTCTTCAGAGTTATTTCAATGGCCAATTAATTACAGTCCTTTGATTGTAAGCTGTTCTATTGTTAGTCCCTGGATAAATACTTCACCTGCTGAGTAATGTACTTGGCATTCTCAGAAGCAGGTGACAGTGGCATCAAAATATTATCTGTAAGAATTATAGTATGTTATCAATTTCCATACCATTGGAGCTGTGCATAAATTCTTACACTGAGAAAAATTATAGACATATCAGTCAGGGACCACATAAAACTGAAATCTGCTACAACTGTTGGAGGATACCTAAGAACCAATGAATCACTAAAAAGCTGAACTACAGAATTTGTGGTATGCTTAATCTTTATTCAGGTATAGTGTGTATTCAGGCCACCTCTATTAAGTGGGAAGGTAGTTGGTAAGATTTGGTAAGATTTTTTATATGATTTTCATATTTAAGCTTTATCTGTTCCATGTTACCTGCTCCACACCATGTTTCTGATATCTATGGCTGGTAAGATACTATGATAATGAAGCCTAGTAACTTGATACTATTGTTTCACACTTTCATATTGCATCATTTTTTATATGTTCACATTGCTGCAGATAAAAAATACCATTGACTAAAGTTTCAGTTTTGTTCGTGAGTTTTTTAATGTAAGTTATTTAGGCCTGGTAAGTGTTGGTTAATGTTCTGTGGATTACTGCTCTAGTTCGTTACTAAGAAAAGTGGTTTGTCATTCCTCCATTGAACATTTCATGATAAGAAACTATAATACCTAAAGTACTGTTTTTATGACTCTCAGCTGTATGAGCCTGTACTATTTTTCAGACAGAGCCTTGATAGGAATTATTCCTTTGCTCCTCTTCTGTAACATGACCTTGCCAAAAGCCCAATATTTAAAGTTACCTTAGTTAGAATTCCAAGACAATACATTCAGATACTTTGGGAAATTCTGGGTGAACAAGAAATAAAAGGTTAGAAAATAAACCTCAGCCTTGTCTGAAGTTGTTCCAGTCGTATTGAGCAATCTGGCAGCTAGAGCTGGGAGAAGAGATTGCTGAATTATGAGAACTCCAAATAGCTTTTTCCATGTCTTGAGGAGTGATTCTTCCTTTTCATACTTTAAAAGGCTGGCTTTTTTTCAGTTCCCTGAGATGCACAAACCCTTCACTTTCCTTTTGAAGATTCATCCACATGCTTCAAGTCAGAAGAGAGACAGCCTTTCTCCTTGCTTTTTAAGTACAGGTTCCCCCTTCACCCCTAAACAAACACATACGGTTAATGAAGAAATAAATGAAAGAAGTGCTTGTCATTTATGATAGTCTTTTAGATGTAAGTATAGACTACCATCATAAACATCTGTCTTTTCTGGTCTTGATTTGGAGAGTAAGTACTTTCAGATTTATCTGCTCTTTTCAAGAGTCCTTTGTTCTTCACATTATCCTAAAAATTTGCCAAGAAATGCTACCTAATCGAGCTGATGTGGTTCTGAGTCACAGATACAAGAAATCAAGTAACACGTCTTGAGTGTGTGAAGATATATATATATGCTGCCCTACTTTACTTCTTTTATCCTCACCCAATTGCTAGGCAAGCGTCTTTAATATGGTGTGCAATCCTCTGTTCTTAACCCAGTATGCTCCAGTCATGGCTTTCAGATTTCTTTGCTAGCAAAGGCAATGACCCAGAAATTCTTTCCCAAGAGAAAATGGTGTTCATCTGCTGTTCTCTCACATGCTGGATTTCAGCTGAAATAGATGAGATAGAAATATCTCACCAGTTTTGAGTGCTTCTCTCCCTGGTGTAACAAAGGCATAGAATGTCAAACTAGTGAGAAGTAATATAAACATTATGAACTCTGGATGACTATATAACTTAAAAAAGGCCAATGAATGGCCACTTATAAAAAATAACAGTCCAGATTCATAAAATGCCCTTTGAGTTTACACCGGAGGGTTTTTCTGTGTAAACGTGTGTGGGAAGTTTATTACTATTTTTTCAACTGAATTAGATTATTGATGATGAATCATTCATAGCATGGTTTTTTAAATAGAAACATCAAAACATAATAAAACTTCTGACTTGGCGAAAGGCACCTCTCTCTTCTTTCCATGGTTTGTTAGTCATGATTAAGGACTGAAAGAATCTCCAGTATCATCTTTCTGTAGTGTTCTCTTCTTTTCAGTGGTTTATAGTCCTTCTTTAAGTAGTATACAATACTGTGTTGATAAAAGATGTTTGGTCTTTAATAGCTACCAGAGCTGGCAATTTTGTGGTGGACAGACAGGTTCTTTGTTCAGTAGACAAGATCCTAAAAGCATTAAAAATACTCTAAGAAAATGCATTTCATTTTTGGTAACTCAGTACTAGCTACAAGCTAGAAGAGTGAAGAAATTGAGATGAAAAGAGTAGTGTGATTGTAGAGGAGCAGGATTCTACTCTCTTTAGGTGATGGCTCTGGTTATTTAGTAAAAACAGAGGAGAGCAATATAGAGAAAATACATAAACAGATAATATTGCGTATGATGACTTCGAACTCAGTTAAATGAGGTAATTTAATCCTGAGATCTCACCTTTCATTACAAGTCAGGATCATAGCAGGGACTTTGGTACTTTTCTAGAGATCACCAGATCTATGGACAGGGAGTAAGTGGCTTTTGGCTCTTTTAGAGTAAGCTTTTTTTCTTGAATACTCAGAACGTATTATACCTCAAGACTAACACATACACTTTAAATACTTGAAATTGATTAGTTTTTCAATTTCTGATATTATGTTATAATACAAATTCCAATGATCTTAATAGAAGATGAGAGAAAATTGTTGAAAATCTAGTAGTCAATTTAAAAATAAAGTACCAGACAAAAGAAGGAGAATATTTTCTCATGGAAATTCAACATAATAAGCAATAAAATGGCTAAGGTAGATAGCAACATAAATCTTTTTACATTAGAAACTACTCTGTTATTTATTTATGCATATATATGTAGTTATTTCCTGATTTTTAATAAAGTGCCCACCAAATATGACCATAAATGACATCAGTATTCTTTTTTTTAAATTAATAAATCACAACTCTCAGAAGGATTTTAGTTCTTTTACTTCCTAGATCAGAGTTTCAACCACCGAGGTGGGTTTTACACTCAAGAAGAAGTGATTAGCCCTTAGCATACTAATTAGAAGACCAGTTGTTCGCAGTACACTTTGATTTTCCAGCTGGATTGATCAGGTACCACTTGGATTTGTGTTGGTGAAGTGTCACCTTTGCTCTGATACTATAATCTGCATCATGTTTTTCTAGTGTCTGTGTTGCATCTCTTGTGTTGGTTTCTGAAATAAAATGAAATTTGTAAAAAGATAAATGATAACTAAGAAAATGCAGTTACATGTGAACTTTCAAACTGAAATTTTATCATAGTTACAAATACAAATTGTTATCTTTTTATTTTTGATACAGAAGTTTCCTAGATATAGGCTCTTTTAATTTTGAGCAAAAGCAAATTTTGAATATTTAGTTTTAACTAATTCAGTTCTTGAACTCTTGTCCCATAGAGTGTGAACAGTTTTGGAAGTTGATGTGAGAAATGTGGTTTCTTATTCTCCCTTTTATTTAGGTTTATTTTATTTTCAACACTCCTGCTTTTGACACCCTGATGATCCACAGGACAAGATCAATGCCTCAAGGTTTCAGAAAAAAAGACAAATAATGTGCTAAGAGAAAAGGACAAAAATTGTATTAACGTCTGAAGAAATTTTGTGGTTTTGATGGTCTCAGCATTCTTTCTGATGCATCAGTACCCCCTCGTGCAAGGGGACAGTCGTATTCCCTGCTTTTCTGTCCCTTGAGTTCTGTCTGGAATGATGTGAAGATAAGGCATTTTTCCTTTTTTTTTCTCCCACCAGAAAATATGTGAGCATTTGGCAAGCTCGAGGAACCCACAGTATTTTAAAGAAAGTTTCTCACCAAATTCTGTCTTGACTATAGTAATACCACGTCCTTTATCTTTGTGTTTTACACTGATATAGTCATAAAGTACAGAAGTCCGCATATATACTGCTCCTTGACCTGCATGTTTGTAGCTCTTCTCCTAAATAAGGCTTACCATTCTTTGGAAAAATTGTCAATGAATCTAAATTTGTCCATATGGGAAGCTTTTCCTTCTAGCTCTTTTACAGCGTCGTATAATACATACTGAACTATAACAGTTTATCAAAGAGCAAACATGTCATGAGGTTGTATATTGATTGACAGACAGGAGTTAGGTTAATTTACTGTAACCTTCCTTAAAAACTTTTCTTGGGTAAGTAAAAGTCATTATCACACATCCGACCTTTGCCATCAAAATATTAATCTTTCACCAACTCTGTTTTGTTAGTACATGCGTATCAAACCAACTGTTCTCAGAAATGTCAGCAATCTAAAATAAGCATGCAACATGCTGCACATCAGAAACACTACCAAGTGACAAGAAAAGTGTCTTACAGAAGGTCCAAAAAAACTAGAGACTGAAGAAGCATCCATATGGAGGCTAATTTAATGGACTTTTATAGTTTCCCCTCTGCATTTACCAGTTTATTATTCCCAGTTATCTGGTTAATTAAATAGTTCTTACATGAAATCAATAATTCGTTACTACCAAGACAGATGAGGTATTGCAAAATTAATGTGAGTCATAGAGAGATCTGGTTTTACCAAATCCCACAGTTCAGATGACTAAATTGAAAAGGGAATTAAGATGTATGTTTAGAGTAAAAACAGTATTGTTTTGGGGGGGTGTTGTTTGTCTTGTCTTGTTTTTTAACTTTTGGGTAGAATCATGGATGAGATATTGGGATATTGAGGTATTTGCTTAAGGGATACTTTTTTTGCAATACATTTCTTCAGCTTTTTTGTTTCATTCATGAGTCCTTCAGATATGAATGAAATTAAGGTTGTCTATTGTGAGCAATATAACAGTGTGCCAGGATTAAAATTTTTCTTACTACGAAAAATAATCTGCAAAACTGTAGATGGATTTTTAATATTTTTTAAAGGGGTTTTAATTCACAAATGCATTTGTGTTGACAACTAGTTTACAAATATTGTTCAGTTTCTCTGCTGTGTATACGTATAGATCTACTCACATCAGCTTGTCAGGTGGACACTGCACACTGCTTTGCATGGTTCAAATAAATATTTGGATCTCTTTATGTAGGTCATTATTACTCCTGATTGATTTACCTCTATAAAAATAAATAAATACATACATACATACATAAAAACTCTCTTGCATACAAACTTAAGACATTGCTGCCAGCCATGCAGAGTGGTAGCTGAAGGAAAGAAGCTGTATTAAAATCATGGAATATTCAGCTATTAGGATCTTGACATTGAAACCAGTAGAGAGAGATTTTTTGGTCCAGGATCAGCAGACCACATTTAAAACTGCATTAATTTTTTATTGTAATATATCCATAATGAAATACATCAAACAGATATATTTGCATCACTTCAAAAACCAAAAAAACAACAACAACAAAAAAAACAGTATTTGAAAAAGTCATGATTTACTATTATGTCAAGTTTACAAGAAGCTTTTCAGGAAGTGTCACTGTGCTGAACATACTTTTTTGGGGGATTTCATGGGGGTTGTTTTGTGTATGTTTCCTTTCTTTTTTTTTTTTTCTTCCCGTTTCATTACCTTTCTTTAGAAAAGATCAGATGCAAGGGGGAGGGAATTGTTTCTTCTCTCCAGGAGCTCGAGCATGCTTGATACAGTAAAGGCTGTGCAGCTCACACTATGGGGCTGAGACACTGCCATGAGAAAACAGGGAGCTGTGGAGGAGGTGAAAAGTTTTCCAGGAGAGGCCAGGTAAAACTGCACAGAGTTTGCTTTTGTTCTTAGTCTTTGAGTGGAACAGAATGAAGACTGGAATTGAAACCCTGGAAGTTCACAACAGATAGGGAAAATTGGTGTATGAAACTCTTTAATTCTTTTTGGCATCTCTGGTTGCTCTTGTGTTTTTATCACAGTAAAAAGCTAAAGGGTTTCTTTTTTAAGTTGAAGATTCAGAAAGTTGAGTCTTCTTTGGTGTACTAATGCTTGAAGATCTAGATAGCTTCACCTCAAAACTGTGGCCAATGTGGGATCTTGTCACAGTCAGTAGTGCATACAGTCATGCTGTGCAGTGGCCACAAAGCAATTTTTTTCTGTAAAACACATATTTGGAATGTTAGGAGGAACAGCCTGAAAGATTATCTCTGAAATCAGGTTTTCACTGAAAGGTAAAACAGATTGCTTATTAATTAATAAATGTAGCTTATATGTGAAGACTGTGAAAATAGTTCCAGTGTACATACGTCTGGCTGCACTTTTCATTCCAACGAGCCACTTCTCACTGTGGGCTCTCTTATACTTCTGAGATGAAAGAGATTGAAACTAAAGAAGTCAAGTAAAATTTGGAGAAAAAGTTTTGTAAGTAGGTGTAAGTTAAAAATTCTTTGGTGCCATGCAAGAATGCTAAGCTTTATTTTAAAACTTATTGCATATCATTTTCACCTGCAGTCTGGGTAGAACAGGAACACCTGTTGTGAAGGCTGATCTTGGTGCTGGATGGAATCACATGCCTCAGAAAAGCCCTTACATAAAAGTCTTAGACAATATTGATGGCAAAGAAAGATAATCATGAATTTCCACAGGCATTTCCACTCCCCCAGTCCTTACTTCTTATTCAAAGTAAACCAAACGGAATTACAAAACAACACTAAATTTGCATCAGGATTCCAACATTGAATTAGCAATGTATATGTATTCTTTTTATTTTCCTTTGTGCTTTTCTTGCTTTTAGAAAAGTGAAACCTCTGTGCTTATGAAAAGCTATGATTAGACCTTAAACTTTGTGATTTTTACTT
Source organism: Penelope pileata (assembly GCA_013396635.1). NCBI lineage: Eukaryota > Metazoa > Chordata > Aves > Galliformes > Cracidae > Penelope > Penelope pileata. Next base: position 1,265,461 of record WBMW01004035.1, on the reverse strand, counting down.
GGGCAACTTTAATCATATTTGCATGTGTTTTAATTTATTTTTGGAACAAAATAAGATGCTTTAAAAAACATAAATGAACAGACATCAATGAGCTAATGTTTCTTTAGATTTAAATCACATTAGCTATGTAAGAACTACAAGGGCATATTGGACGATCTGCGTGTCTCTCCTCAGAAAATTAGATCAACCCTTCTCTTTTTGTAGTCCAACACTTTTTATAAAGGAAAAACTCTGGAAATGTTCTAAATATCCCAATGAAAGTATTTCAGTGCCATGTTGCATGACCTATTCATCCTTCTTCTAGTCTTTTTTTTTTTTTCCCCTCAGAACACCCTACATTTTCTCTTATTTCTGTCATTTAAATCCTCATATCTACTAGGATGCTACTTTCACCTTCTCCTTCTTTGTTACCTTTGGAAGGACTTGGGAATTGCCAAAAACACTGTGGGGAAAAAAAGATATTTTACAGCATTAAAGAGATTTCTCTTTTTTTTTATTTTTTATTTTTTGACAACTAGTTTCTTACTTGTGTTGATCATCACAGTCACAGTCCTTTTCTTAACTGAAGGCTATGTGAGGACAAATCCATGATGCATTTAATTTATTTGAGTGTATTACACGATTGAAAATGTTGCAACTGTGTTAGTCTGTTAATGTAAAGATGGATTTATTTAATGAGTTAAATTCATCTAAACATTTTGTATCCTGTTTGTTCTAACATAATTATTATGTTAATTTTTATATGCTTTGTGTATTAAGCTGAGTACATCCTAAGATGCTAATGACCGCTCTGTCAGTTTTTTATTAAACAGGAAATAAACATGCAAAATCCTTCTACAGTAGCTAATTAGTTTGCTATGCATATCAAAGAAATTAAGACTGTTTCCTTGTTTTATAATTGAAAGTATTTGTATTATTTGTCAAATTATCATTTCTTGAATGGAGCGGGTGACTGGTTGGGGAAAAGAGGGAGACTTCAGTTGTATTGGAAAGACTTACATCTTTATTGTATCCATATGTTAAAGTAATAATCTTTACATAGTAAGCCATTAATATCTTGTCAATACTTGTCAATACCATTCATAATCTTTCTACTGATTTTGAACTGTGGTCCTAAACCCTTCCTTGTTCCAGTTGATGGTTTTCTGATGGGTATCCCCTCATTTCTAAGTTAAGAAGGTTTTATTAGAGACACACTTTGCCCTTGTCCACTCTTTGCACCCTGCTGTTGCGGAGATCACCTCAAGCCACTTACAAATCTATGAAAGCTTTAAGCTTCATTGTCTTTTAAGCCTTGATATCCTACAGTTCAAAATCAATTTACTGACACTAGATAGAGTAGATAAAATACTACATCTAGTTATTGATGACATCTTGTCCTTACACTGAGTGAAAGACTGATTCAGTACTATACATCAGATATTGCACAAAAGTTAAGTGATTGGCAGACACCTTGCCTTGATCTGAGATATTATCAATTACCATTATCTTTTTTGGTTATATAGGACAACAGCTGTAAATTTAAAAATCCTCCAAAGGATGATCAGAAACAACCAGGGAGTACTCTAAGTGGTACATGAATCACCCTAAAGTTGGGGTGACAGGGAAGCAATGAGCTCATCTGGATGGGAATTACCTATTACTATGTCAGTTTGTGACAGTCTCTGACTTACTTGCCAACAAATAATCTCTGGCTGCCCACCTATATACTGCAACCAATAGACTGTAAACAAAGACCCGCTCTAAACAAACACTGAGTGTCAGTCAATTTCATCTGCATCGATAACTATAAATAGTGGTAATCAGGACCAAGCAAAATCTATCGCAGTGCATAAAGAAAAAACATTGAAAATGATCAGTTTATTAAATCATATAAAACCTGAGAGGGGTTTCTGTGAGAAGGAATGCAGGATGGAATGATGCAAGACAGTTGCAGGGGCAAAGGAGGGTTGAAGTGCAGTAAAAGAAAAGCTAATTAAGGAAAGGGAAAGACGGGAAAAAAATTGCAGCCATACAGCAGTGAGATCAATACTGAAAGACGTGATTTATTCAAAAACATTCATGATATTAGCATGTGATTGTTACTGTTTTGTCCACAAATCACAAAATCCTCAGAAAAGTGATTTAACTATGGCTAGTGTATTATAATTATGTCTGTGAATTTTCAGCAACAGTAATAGAATGAGGTTAATGAAGTTTAGTTCTCATATTTCAATACATGTATCTACATACTTGCAAATTAATTCACGCAAAATAGATTTCCATAATTCACCTAAATTTTATTACATGTATGAATTGGTTCTCCGGTATTAAGGGCACTGGGAGCCTGTCCTGCACTTCTGTTTCTATCTAAGGTCAAAAGTATTTATAAGAGTAAATCAAATAATCATTCATCTGTCAGACAAATTTTGTCATAATCAAACTTATAAGAACCATCTCCATTTCAAAATTTCATAATATCAAAATATGTCACTATGTAGCATTTACCACTATTTCCCAAGAGTAACAGAAAAGATAAAAATTAAATAAAATTATTCAAACAGCTAACAAGAGAGTTTGAGTGAGGACTATCTAACCGGGCTTCTAAGAAACCACAGAGAGCAATGACTGAAGAAAATAATGAAAACAAATCTGAAGGCACTAAACATCTTGATCAGTAGCTGGATTTTACAAATTGTTTACTATTAATCATTAGATTCATAAGTTGGAGCAGAGAGACATTACCTTCCTTACATTTTGTTAAATATAGTTTCTTGTTACTCCACGACCATCAGTTTCAGGGACTTTAAACATTACCTTATTAGACTGGAAAAATTTAATGTTTTCAAAGCACATTACATATTGCAGGAATCAACATTTTTAACCCGCTGTTAACAGCACTCATAATACTATCTGCTTCCAGAATCATGAAATGAGTTTTGTCCTGCACTTGTTAATTTCTTTCTCATCTCTAACAATTAGTGAAAAGCAGAAAAACAAGCAAACAAAATTGCTATTGACTTCATGCTTTTATTCTTGCTCTACTTACCATATGTTCTTAGTATGTGATTATTTTTATTAAAGTCCATGTTAAGCCCAACAGTTATTTAAACACACACTACTCTAAACAGAGCTTAGACCACTCTAAGTGGAGTTTAGACAGTGAGACAATTCCTGGATTTTGTTTGTTCAGTGAGCCTATATTATTAGAACAAATAGCTACATCCATCAGTTCTCAGGTCCCGAAGCAGAAGCTGGTGTCTGAAGATGTAGCTTTGTAAATATAAGGCTTCTCTACCAACAGCCACCAGAAAATAATCCTCAAATGAATAGAAAGTCACTAACGTTTTCCAGTGGATCTTTGAAGCTAATTGAATTAGATGACAAAGACTGTCCATTGGACTAAAAATAAATAAATAAATAAATAAAAATGATTATTCAGTCTCTCTAAGAATGCTTTATATAAAATAATCATATTTAAACATGATTATTCTTTTTCTGTAGCTCTTTTAAATGTATCACATACAGTTCAATTAAGTGTAATATTGCATTGTCATAGACTCAAACTGATTAAGAAAGAATACACTTGTTGAGTTTGAAACCTTACTGGTGTTGTGCTTATGAGAATAGCATGATAGTGATATAATAGAACACTAGTGCCCTGTACCATAACCTCCTGCTGTTAATTCTTTCCTTCCATTCATCACCAGTCCTCACTGGAGTCATAGGCCAATTAGTGGGAGCAATAAAAGATATATGAATTTTTGACTATATTGGATGCTCCAAATTAAAAATAATGTGTGGCAGAAGTATACATAAAAGGCTATGGGGCAATATTAGAGTAACCATATAGATTACATTGTATATTAAGCGTACAATGAAAATGCTTAGAAACTCTCAAGGTCAATAGTTTCATCATTTAGATGTGCTATCCTTCATGCTTGGATGGCACTGAGGAATTTCACAGTGGAGTCATTGAAAAATTTTCCATTGATGTTTATAGAATGTCAATAGGGTCAGTGGTATTTAGCGTTAGCTAATGCAATCTATTGCTTATCATACGTAATCTTTAGGAAAATAGCCGTTTATAAGCTGAGATTTTGCAAGCATAAATAATCCTTGTACAAACTACCACTCCTGGGACAGAAATGCAATCATCAGCATTCTGTTCCCTTCTCTGTGTCTATGCTCTGCATTGAGCATAAAGGATTGTGATTCTCTTTCTCTTTCTTAAGATATTCTGGTTTAAAATGGCTTTCTTTTCTGTTATTTTCAGTGACTTTCTATTGATTTACAGAGGCAAGAATACTATTTGCTCACCAACTAGGCAATGTGAGAAAGCTTAGCTTAAAACACCTTCATTTTAGCATGCATGCATAGGTATTTTTGAGTAGAATTGTAAGGGAATATCACTTAAGTTAGAGGAAAACCAAATTAAAATATTGTCGCGTGTCATAATTTACAGTATACAGCTGATGTGAATTAATGAGTATCCAATGCTCTTCTCAGTGTTTATATTGTTTTTTCATTCCCTGCTTTTTTGCTAAATGCTGCACAGACTTTTACAGCTCCAAAGCTAAGAACATCTTAGAAAGATTTAACAGTTTTATTATAGCCTCATTATTTATTTAAATCATTAAGTAATGCTTTATGTAAATATTTTTATTGTTGTTTTTCACTTTATAAAAACATATTTTAAATTTTGTTGCATAAAAACTGAGTTTAAGTACATTTTCAGTCTTTGCATAGGAATGTGCAAGAGAACATAGACAATGTTAATGAGTGGAGCATGCTTACAAACTGAAGAGACTCTCGTAGCTCACTGTAGGTACCGCTCACCAACACAAATACATATGGATTTTTCTTACATTTTAATTTGCTGAAATGGATAGTGAAGTGAAATATTTGTTTAGGTGCAGATATGGCCGTGACCCAGGAACCAGATCCATATTACAGACCTACTGAAATCAGTAATAGGTCACTGAGATCCACCTGCTATTTTAACTAGTTGTCAAATCTGAGATTAAAAAAAGTTGAAAAAAGATTTAAGGGTAAAATTTCCTCAGAAGCTTTTGCTTATTTACTTACGATATATCAGGGAGAAATTGCATTTCTGTGTGTGACGTGTTCAGAGTAACTGAATTATGAGTATCATGTTTTATATTTTACACCAATTTATTTCGTGAATCAGCATAATCTGCCCAGACTGGGAGCCAACCTCATTAATTAGTTGCTCTAAACATATTAAAAAAAAAAAAAAAAAAAAGTTCTCCAACACTGAAAACTGGGAAAATAGGAGCAGGGAATAGTTTACAGTATGTGGTAGTTTACCTATAAACAATTAGAGTGGTTTCTTGTGTGTTTTTTTTTTTCATTTTATTTGTTGATTTTCTTAATTTATAACAGCAGCATAATCCAAAAGCTGTCAGATTTTTTTATTACCTTATATTCACTCCTAAATATAGTTCAGAGTTGTTTTTATTCCTGCATTTCACTTTTTTATTTGCTAAACACTGATACAAAAGTTAAATGCACAGTAATTGTGGCTATGACCACTCTATTTATTGCAGTAGATTGTTTTAAAAGAACTCATTAACTTAAGCAGGACTTGGCCCCAGGCCCAATGCTGTAAGATGCACTACTGATTTTAGTAAAAGAGATACTCAGAAAATCACGGTAGTTTTTGGTATATTTCTGGACACACATTCTACTAAGAAAAGAAAAGAAGAAAACCTACCTGGACTGACTTTTTTGCTGTCAGCTGGGTGTAGTCTTGGCACTCAGTTCTGCTGGTCCCATTCTCATGTCATTCCAGACAAGAATTAAGCTCTCTAATAGTATCCAGCATGTCCAGCAATGGTGTATAGGCAGGCTTAGTAAATGAAGTGATCATAAAGACAGTACTTTTTTTGCCTTTTTTTGCCTTTTTTTGCCTTTTTTGCTTTTTCTCCTTGAACAGTGCTGAATTCGTTGACTGAATTTGAGTGTCACTTGGCCATGTAAAAATCACCTGGACAGCTGAAGTCAAAAGCTGAAAAACTATCCTTTCGCTGAGAAAGATTACATTTTCAGTTGAAAGGGGGGAAGTATAAAAAAAAGATCTGTTATGCTGCATCCTCACTAGAGGTAAATATTTGTCAGTAGCAATAGTAGGAAGTTTGAGCAGTTGAAGTTAGAATATCTGCATCCTTCATCTTTGCTTAAGGTTAGCCTGCTGCATTTACTATTCTGCAATATGCCAAATATAAAACTTTTTATTATACTTCTATTGAAATTGCTGGATGTCCTCATAAAAGTCTAAATGTTAGAGGAACAATATTAATAAGTCATCTAGTTCTTTTTGTGTTCACATATATTTCTTGGCAGTAAAAGAATATTACATTGCACCAGCTGTGCAGAACAGAATTTTGATTCTTGTTCTGGGTCAGTTAAAATGTGCTTATAACAAAATTTGAGTCTGGCATCTGATGCTGGAACTTAAGTCTTATTATATGCTATATAGACTTTGAAGTCTTGTTATTCAGGTTGGTTTTTTGTTTGGTTTTCTTTGTTTTGCTTTGTGTTTTTTTTTAAGCTATGATCCTGTTTTAGCAATAATACGAAGACTACAAATAAGAAGCTGGTTATTTGAGACTCTCTTTCAGCTAAAGTGTATGAAAGGATAAAGTAATAATCTATTCCAATTCACTAATTTTATACAGATAATGTTAATAATATGAAAAACGGTTTCATTGTCCAATTTTACAGCACTGCTTAACATTCCATCACCTTCAGTAGTACACATTTTCAGTGTTATGCAGATAGTTTCATAGTATGATTCAAAATTTGAATGCCATTTTGAAACCACATTCAGAAATATATTCAACATGTATCTATTTTGTACATTGTTCTCAGGTAGTCTGGATAGATCAGTGAGATTTTCTTTCCTCCTTTAATCAGAAAAGAGTTGTGCTAGTATGTAGATACAGGCTACAGCTCTGTTTATGTGAAACCAGTTTGGTCCATAATAAATGGGAGTGAAGATGAAAAAACCTTTAGTCCTTTGCTTCCAGCTTGTCATGCCTTTGATAACTTCATCATGGTTACAAGTTATGCTACCTAATCGTTAGGGAAAAATATCTTTATGAAAGATTCATCAAAGTAAACAAAAGAACTGCAATCTTAATAGCACAGGATGATAATCTCTTGGAAAATCTGATTTTTCTGAAACCGGTATTTTATTCCTCACTGGTGAGCTTGCTGTTGCTTTTTGAGAGGTTCTTTTGTTAGTTCTTAACTAATCCCAGTGGCTATCTGGCTTTGTAACCATTTCTAATCACTGATATATTTTAATTGGGTTTGCTTTTCAGTTCTATTTCATGTTGTTTTTCATCACATACAGTAAATATTTGGTTTATAAGGGATGTCCCTTTTTCCAGCCTTAAAATGGAGTTGTATTTTAAGTGTGTATCCTTTGCAGAGGAAGACTCCGTCAGAACTCAATTTTATGTGTATATGCCTATAAACCAATTCTAAAACAGTGAGTTTTACACTACTGAGATTTCAGGTGTTTAAAAATTCTTGAAAATTGTTCATCTGTCTAAAAGTGAAACGAGTCAATGCAGCTGGTAATTTTGTCTAAGATCTGCACACACAGACCATCTTCATTAGAACTGAGCAGAGCTGCCAACACCTTTGCAACTAGACTCCTGTCCCTTATAGAATTATAAAATTGGCAAAAACACCAGAAGTCTTTACTTTCTCTTGATTAGCGTGTATGATTTGGGAGTGATTTGGGAACTCGAATTGGGTGCCCTTGGTGAGGTTTTGTCAGTGGGGTGCCATGGTGTGGCTTCTGTGAGGAGAGACCAGTGGCTGCTGTGGGGTGGATACTTCCAGCCAGCTCCAGCCAGTTCCCCAATGGACATAAAGGCCATAGCTGCACCCATCAGCCCAACTGCTGGCACCTCTGTGAATACACTTAAGAAAGGACAAAGTACTGTACAGGTAGTGAGGAAAAGGAAAGTGAGGAAATCCTGTGAGCAGCAAGGGGGGTGGAGGTGCTTCACATCCTCGGGCCAAGATTCCTATGGACCTATGGATTATGACTAAATTTTGACTACGCAAATGAGTGTTGCAAATGAGTAGCACTCTCTGGGAATTTTACTTTTGAAACTGCGATTTCCTATTGCTGAATTGTTTGTCATATATATTGTTTATGTAGAAATGCATAGGATTTTTCAACCCTGGCTATGTGTACAGACTGGTGGTCAAGAGGCAGGAGAGCAGCCCTGTGGAAGTGATCTGGGTGTTCTGGTTGATGGCAAGTTGAATCTGAGTCAGCAGTGTCCCCTGGCAGCCAAAAGGGCCAGCAGTACGCTGCAGTGCCTCAGGCCCAGAACTGCCAGCCAGTCGAGGGAAAGGGCTGTCCTGCTCTGCTCGGTGCTGCTGCAGCCTCACTCACCTCAGGCCCTGGAACAGGCTCCCCAGGGCGCAGTGGTCATGGTACCGAGCTGCTGGAGTTCAAGAAGTGTTTGGGCAATGCTCTCAGATGTAGGGCTTGAATTTTTTTTTTTTTTTGCTATCCCGTGTGGAGCCAAGAGTTGGACTTAATGATTGTTGTGGGTCCCTTCAAACTTGGGATATTCTATGGTTCTATGTGTTTTACACTACTATGTTTATGAGTGATTTTGAGACTGTTTTGTTACAAGAGGCTCTGAGTGGAGTTCCTTAGATTTCATACGGATAATTTATCCCTTGTACAGTGACTATTTGAACATGAGATCTTAAAGAGCTTCTGGTAGAAAAGAAACATGGACTTTTTTTTTCTCAAATATCCTTATTTGCCAAGTAAGGGTGTTCAGCTGTTAGGGATTTTACTCATATTCAATGGTCGTGACATTCATCACTTTCTGTTAATCAGATTAGATAGGTGTGGTGATGAGTGGAGATCTGAATATAATCAAAATGAATGAACTGCTGTACTTAAATATTTGCAGAGGCAATAGAGAAAAATATGCACAATGTACTATGAATGAAAAAATCTGTAACTGAATATAAAAAGAAAAGAAAATGTCATTTTGACTGTTTATTCTAAGCAGCTTTCTTGAACTTGTTTTTGAAAATCATATGGCTATCCAGTATAATGGAAACTTTCAGAGGAGGGTGCCTAAATTAGTTCACCTGTACACTTTTCAGTGCCACAATAAAAAATCAGTGTGGGTGCACCTACTCCATTTAGCCCAGGCTCCCCAGGGCAGCGGTTTATCCAGTGTTTAAGCCTAGGATGCTGTCAGACAGTCAGACTTCTGTTGAGCATTTCTGTAACTGCCTCTCATAGCTGAAAGGCTTGGTGCCTGCATAGCTGAACCAGTAACAGATCCATATTATTTTTACTAATATGTGGGCCAGTGCCATAATGCCCAACACACAGAGAGCTTGAGTTACACAATGAGCTCACCACAGATCACAGAAGTGGAACACTTGCAAATTTGCCTCTTTGGAGGAAATGCATACATTCAGGGATCAGGGAAAATCCACAATCAACTATTTTCAAAGCAGGTACTTTAATAGTTGCAGTAGCAACACTAAGTAGTTTCAATTTTCCTCTCTTGCAGACATTCTATTCTCTTCTATACACCTTGTTAGCTGATTTACTTGCCAGTATGTGGTTTTAAATCCCTTTTTACATCTTCTATGAAAGATCCAAAATGACTAACTCCGGGCTATATGTTTCATTCTAGAATTAAAAGTTTGTAGGTATCTAGTTTTCTGTTTAATGATGATCTCTTCCTCATAACTCTCTTTAGAACTTCAGGGCTCTTTACCTTACTAGCCCATTGTTTTCCAGACAAAACGCTAAGATCTTCATTATGTGTTTAATTCATAACATTTGTTGATTTGGATGTTACTGAATTGTAATAATTTGTAGGAATATATCTAAGTAATTGTAGGTTTGAGCTAAAAAGTCAGAAGTAGAACATATATGTACATGCCTCAAATGAAGAAATGAATTTGTAGGGCATAATAGAAGTTTTGTCATGGAAACTGAAAATGTTTTTCAGGATATATGCATACAGTTAGTATAAAGTGTGTGTATTTCTGATAATGAGTAAATTAAGACAATTATTCTTTCAGTTGTCACCAGTATTGACAGAATGCTGATCTACCTTGTTTTCTATACAGCTTTGGTGCCTATTGCAGTGATCATGACTACAAACGCTAGGCAGGGAGGAGAAACAGTAAAAAATATCGTTCTCGCAGCACAGCGTCTACAGAGCTTGGAAAATATTGTGTGGAAACAGACATCAGCATAGATAAACTCCAAGGCTGCTGATTTTCCTTCTCTTCAGTATATTTGAAGGTAATATTTTCTGACATTTATTATGCCACTAGACAGAAAAGGTGGCAGAAAGGAAACAAAGACTGATTGATAGAAAAACAAAATTTTGACCATCTTCAGAGAGTAGCAGTGAGTCTTGAATGGAAAAAGTCCCTGCTTGGAATACACAGGATTTGCCCATTAGAAAAGCAATAGAAAAAAAGGCAAAATTAAATCCACCTCTGCACAAGACATAGAAGCAGAAGACTGCTTATATTCTCTGCAGCATTTAAACAGGACTTCTGTTCCTACACTTCCTGGAACCAAGAACATTGTCCACCTCATGCTGCTGTGTGGAAATAGAGAGAGACTGTCAGATGCATTGCAAGGTCCTCTCCAAATGGGCACAGTAACTCCACTGTGCAGTGGACAGCTGTATGTGAATTTTATTTTTGAAGGATGAATTCTTTCTAGTGTAGCCAGTATCTGGAATATTTCTAATATGCAGCAGGAGCATATGGACGTAAAAAGTTCTCCCTTAGTGTTTCCTATGTCTCTCTTTCTATTTTTAAGGGAAAGACTTGGTAAGTAATCATTCCAAAATTACTGGGGGCCATGATGTGTTCATGTAAAGTATTGGAAAAATATGCAGAAGTAGCTTGAAATCAGATGCCAAAATAGGCTGGAATTGGATGGCTGCAGTTGTTCCCAGCCCAGCTGTCTGCCTTACTCTCCAGATGAATTATCAGTTTTCCTCCTCAGATGGGTATGAGATTGTTTCATGATCAGCTCCTGAACTAGCATAGAGTTTAGTCTTTCATGTTATAAAAGTAAGTGGAAAGGAGTATCACAGTTACCATTACAGAATTTATCAGTGTCATTATACCTTTTTTTGTTTGGAGCTTTAAAGTAAAAGGGAGGAAAAGAGGGAAAAAACTTGTTTAAAAGTTCATTCCAAGGTAGGTGAAAGATTATAGCATGTGGAAGGAACCCATAAGAATCCTTAAGTTCAACTCCTGGTTCCACACAGGGCTACCTAAAAACTAGACTTTATGTTTGATAGCGTTATCCTAACGCTTCTTGAACTCTGGCAGCTTGGAACCACGTCCACTGCCCTGGGGAGCCTGCTCCAGGGCCTGACCACCCTCTGGTGAAGAATCTTTTCTTAACATCCACCCTGACCCTTCCCTGACACAGCTCCATGCTGTTCTCTCAGGTCTTGTGGCTGTCACCAGAGAGCAGAGATCAGCACCTGTCCCTCCACTCCCTTTGTGAAGAAGCTGTAGGCCATGAGTCCTCCTCTCAGTTTCCTGTTCTTCAGGCTGAACAAACCAAGTAATCTCAGAGATGGGGAAATGTTCTATATACACAAAATTCTTTAGGAGAAACAAGCAGCCGTATATCATCATAGTTTCAATGTTTGTTATTTGAGGAAACAGAGGCCATATTTGCTCCCAGGTGTTGAATAATTAATAAGAAATCACACAGGTGTTCTTGGAACAATAGTTCAGGAACATGAAGGGAGGATCCTTTCAAATAAGCTGGTAGGAGTTGCTGTTTAGTTTGGGGCTGCAATAAGAATGTTTGTAAAGATGCTTGTTTCATAGGAATGTTTTCTAGGGGGCTTCCTTACTTGTATACAGGATTCATAGTGTATTTCCCAGGGAAGCCTTTAGTATCCTATGTAAGGAGGGTGGGAGAGTTAGTTGAATTCATTCCTGTAGATGAAGAAAAGATGTGTGATTTGTTCTATGTGCTGAATTGCTTCACTGGCAGTCATTGTGTATCAGCTGCATAAAGGTGTAGTACAATTAGCAAACGATCATTTTGTTCACTGGAGCATTTTCAACTATTTAACATGGCTTCAGTAATTATATAAAAGCTAACAAAAATTTGTATTGCCAGTAACTTTTTTCCCTTTCAAACTTAGTGTGAGTAAGCCAGAGACAACAGTTGTTGCTTGTAGGTACATTGTAATTGATTGTGTATATATATTCTAAGACTGTTGTTATGCATAGCATTCTTAACTCCTACTGTATTATTTTATTTCTTTAAGAAAGATCAGCCAGCCTAACAAAGAAGGCATTTTGTTTTCAACATGATTTCTTTCGTTTGTCAACTAACATGGAGAAAAAAACAAGCTGTGATCAAGTTTGAAATAGCTCAACTTTCACTTGTAAGTAGTTCACACAGTTCTGTTGCAGTAAATACTTGTCATTGCTCAAGTAATGCTGGAGTAGAAGCAGAGATTTTTATTCATGTGAGCATCTACTAACAGACTGAAGTGATTTGTTAAAGTCAAATAAGAAAAAGGAGCACCTGGAGGAGGACAATAATGAGATTTGTGCAGAAAACAAATATGATCTAGTTCTGATCCCTTATATAGTCCTGCATCTGTGCTTTTTTTCTTTTATTGAGCACTTAGTGTATTTTCTGGATGAGTTATTACCCCTCTAATTGACAGACCAGCTAATTAGCAATAATATTGAAACTAACTAGTTGCATTAGTCCACTGCTGTTGTTTTTGTCCAAATAACTTGATGTTTGCTCCAGGATGGCAAATATGCAACCCCTTCTTTATTTTTATTTATTTATTTAGGCAAGGCATAATAGTCTAACATGTATGGATGGAGGAGACAGTGAAAACTCTATTTGAAAAGGTTGAAAAAAACAAACAATGGCTTCCTGTTTCTTTTTTTTTATTTTTATTTTTTACTACTGCCTTGGTATTGAATTTATGTATCAGCCTAAAAAAGGGGGTATGCATCAGCAACTGTTTTCTGATTGTACTGTAGTACATTCTTATTTTTATTATGGTTACTTGTGTTGTTTTGGATTTTCTTTTGCTTTTTTCCATGACTTTTTTTTTTTTTTTTGCACTAGATGTAGGCTTGCAAATTGCTTTAATCTTTCCTTCAGGAATAATGTAATATTGGGGAATATGTTCTCCAATATCTTTCATGACTTTTTAATGTTCTTGGTCAGTCCATGAAATAGCTTTGGCATTTAGAAGATCTTTAAGTTATTAATTATTGTGTTTCTAGCTCCTCCACAAATGTAATTTGTATAATATATCACGTACCATAAAAAAGGCAGAAAACTTATTGTCAAGTTAGAACCTTTAATATACCAGTAAATTTTGATGACAGTGCTGTAAAAAGAAAAACTTTCCTTTGCAATAACTTTTCACATGTCTTACTGAGCTGCTTATGGTATGGCTTCAAAAAGAATAATGATTGTATTATCAGCTTTAAGTAACCTGAAATACTCCTTAACAAAGGGTCTTTCAATTACTGTATCTTGACTGTTATCATGTTCTGTGCACAGAAAAGTGACAGTGTTCAAAATATTTATGATGTGCTGTGTTCCTAGATTTTTCAAAGGTATCACAATCTGGGTAATGCTGATTGATATTGTTCTGTTTGTTGTTTTTATTTTATTAGCTTTTTTTATTTGCTTGCTTTTGTTGTTGTTTTTTTCCTAGTTAAGAAACATTATCTTTCTGATATTATTTTTATTGCTTTATAACTTTACAATATTAATTAGTCTGTCACTGCCTGAAAAAAAAAATTCAAATACCGTAATTCTTCTTATACCTGTCTAAAGACACTTTAAGGAATATGCATATCTACCAATCTGCTCTTTTGTACAGCTATTAAGTGCTTTAGTCTTCATATTGTTGTGGATCCAATGCCTTCCTTTGAAATGTGAAAACTGTTAACCTGGATCACAAGAAGATTTTTGATCTTTGCACCTGGAGTAATCTTGTGCAGCTGAAGATGATCATAAAGTGTAACTTAAAAAATAGATGTCGTTTGAAATAGTCCTTTAGCTGCCTTTGTAGTTGAAATATGTGGGGTAAAATACAGATCACAGCCTGAACACAGAACTAGTGTGTGACAGGGGAAGCGTGATGTGAGCTCCCTAAGACAAACAGACTGCCTCCACCTGTGCTTAAGAAACTTGTTTATGTGAATGTTCCACAGCTGTAACTAAGTCTCCTTGTTTATGCAAATGCAGCTGTAACTAAGTAACACTGATTACTGCATATATATGGTCCATGCACTGACAAGGTGGTAGGGATGTTCTACCTGCTGCAGGATGATGAGGACTTGGTTAATGTTCCACTGGCTGCCACAGGTAATGAGTGCCTCCCCCATTAAATTGAAGAGTGATAGCTCACCTCTCTGTATTTTCTTTGGGATCAGTAAACTATGCTGGTGCTTCTGTGCAACAAATATAGAGACTTCCATAGCATGATTTGTCTTACCCTAAGGTGCTCGCTCCAGGATGGTGTGAATTATGACATAGGAAGTATGTATTCTTTGGTTTTGATTTTAAAATAGTTGAGAAGACTGGCTGAGCTATAGATGTGGATATCTTGATAGTTAAATCCCAGCTGTAGTAGTCTATCATATTTAACTTTTCTATTTTACCTGCCTACAAAACTGGTTTTGTGTGAAGACTAAAATCTCTCAGAAAATAAAGGCGTATCACTCTTCTAGTCCAGAGTTAGTCTGGCTCTCTAGCAGCCTGATGTATCTGTGTCACAGTAGGAGTGCAGGAAAAGCAGAACTGGGAACAGGGAATTTCAGAATGGAAACTAGCTTGTGTGTAGTTGTACTGAGCACAGTTGCAGAGTGTCAGCTCACTGAAGAGGCTTTGCAGGAGTGGGGGGGCAAGGTATGAGCCAAATTAAAGAACAGCAGACCTGAACAGCTATCTCCAGGTATAATAAGTATAGGTACCTAAATAGAAGCACTGATGTCTGAACTTATGTATAGTAGGGTTAAAAAATGAAAGGGCTAATGGCTGCTTATGATTTTACATCCTCAAAGTGCTCATTAGGGTATTCTATCCCTGTCTAAAAATGACTGCAGTGGCTCTGTTTCACAGCCTTGGATTATCTGAGTAGTACCAAAGCACAGTAATTGCAACTCTTTAAATTTTCAGCACTATGATTTGTTTTAATTAGGACTCTCTTTTGAGTCCTTAAGGCTTGCATATACATTTTTAATTTCAATTGTTCTATTGAATTGTATTATATAACTACTAAAAATGCAATATAACAAACAATCATAGTTTTGTGCACCAGTTACAGATGCACAAAATATAATTACACATGGCCCTTTCTTTTCCTATTAAATTATTGAACTTGGAGAAAAGTGTTAGCAGCAACAGAAATTTTAGGGGGTTTTATTTTAAATTTCTTTGTACAGTTTTTGTTTCTAATGATTGTAAGTTAATTAGTATTAATTTCTGATCCTCTAATGCTCTGTTTTAGCTTGGGATGAACATAAATTATCTCTAGGTGTAGCTCTGATATTTGTACTCAAGGTAATAGTAAACAGAATGCTTCTCAGGAGGAATGCTGAGTTGGAGAGCGTTCAAAATTTGTACAGAAATGTAATGTTTAAAACCTCTTCCAAAATATATTCTGTAGCAAAACCTCTACAGTCAAACACACAACTGGTATCACAGATGAGTCTTAGAGAGCAAATTACATGATATTTATACAATATACAGGATATGTAGCACTTTTCCTTGAAACACCCATTTTCTTTTCTTCTTGGATATAATAACGGAACAGATATAAGATGAGCTTGATTATGTGTGTTGATTCTAAATAGCCAAACCCAATGCACTTAATACAACCAGTGCAATGAAGTAAGTGGTATATCTGACATGTGTTTGACTATGTAAAATCACTGAATATTTCGTCTAAATGCAGAGATATAACAGGTGCTTTATGTATGGAACACAATCCAATCCTTGCTGTTTCTGCTTTGGCTATATCTGAATGAAAATCCTTCTCTGTATTTTAAACAAGCAATTTACTTTTTAAAAAAGAAAAATAGAAGTAATGGTTACTGAGTATCAGGAGAGAAGTAGGATTGGTATAGCCGTCTTCTAGGGGAAAAAAATAAATGAAGAGGTAAAATAGTACAATGTAAGCTTCTATCTGGCAGCTCACCAACTTTCTGAAGTTAGATTGAGTTAGATAGTTAGATATCTTTGGCATATTAAAAAAAATATTCTCAAGCTAGTTGATCGGATCTGCTCTTCTGAGGAGAATGATAGTTCAAACCTGGTATACTGTAAATAATTGACTCAAAACATCTGTGTGTTTTCTGACAGGAGAATGAAGCTAAATCATACTTACTAATGAACTGAATGAGCTAAGTAACTCCTGCAATACTATAGCTATATCAAACAAAAATGTACTTGCAAAATTGGCAATGTACTTTGCATGTGTTTCATATTCCAGAAAAATCTGAATTTTCACAATTGTTGTCATCAAAGGAAATGAAAATTAAATGAGAATTTTAACATAAATTTATTATTCTATAATTGCAGGTTGTTTGTAGCAGCATTAAAACAAGGCTGTTCAAGTTAAGCATTTGATATATGCTGCCTGATATTTGAGGCATTTTATTCTTAAGATTAGGAATACTGACCTGTTCTTGGGTGTAAGACAATACAAGTCTTTGTGTGTGATGTAGGTGGTGTTACTTGAATATTAAGAGATCTAGAACTCACTTTAAATGTAGCCATACACAGTTTCAAGTAACTTTTTTCTTCTCCCAGATCTCGTCAATAATAAGAGTTCAAGAATTTAAATCAAGACACGCTAGATTTCTCATGGTACATTATCAATAAAGTACGCTTACTGTAATACATTTAATACACATTATTTGCTGGTGATGTTAATGCAAACTTCAGCATAAGTCTCTATTAAGCTTTTCAAAATAATTGTGTGTATTTGAGGAAGATTTATAAGCAGCCTTTGAAATAATTAGCAGTTGTAATGTAATGTTACTTAATTTCCCAAAGTTTCACAGCTAATAATTCTGAGATATTTTAATCTACTTTTTTTTTAACTGCTCAGGTCAGCTTAACTGTCTTCTGATTTCTACTTCTATTGAAATTCAAGAATACTTTCAAATCTTCCACTTTAAATAACTGAACATGAGCAGATGTGTGTTCTTGTGGGGATTCCATATTTTTGTAACCTGCATCACTTCTATTTTGAAACATTACAGTCCATCTGCTCGCTTCCAGATAATTTTTCCAAGGGAATGTGATAATATAATTCATGAATAGTGCAATAGTCTTGATCTATCTGTAATGTTTAAGCTTTGACAAGCATGATATGACCTTCAGGTACTATCCTACCGCTAAACTTGAGTGGTACCATCTAAGCAAGTAAGCACATCTAAGTGCTACCTAGTGTTCAAATGCTTTCCTGGGTGATTTGACCTTCTTATCTTAAACTATTTGCTGCTTATGAAAAGATCACAGAATTGCAGGGGTTGGAAGGGACCTCGAGAGATCGAGTCCAACTCCCCTGCCAGAGCAGGTTCCCTACAGCAGGTCGCACAGGTAGGCATCCAGGTGGGTCTTGAATATCTCCAGGGAANACCTGCTGGCAATGCTCTTTTTAATGCACATATAGATAGATATAGATATATATGTAAACACTAATTTTTTGGGAGGGAAATATAGTTCAATATTGCTGTCTTTTGGGAATAATAGTGTTCTGTTGACTAAATTTTAACATAATTTTGCTCTGGACATAGTTATGCACAGTTAATGTATTCATGTTTTTTAATTTGTCTTGGCTTGAGAAATGCTGGCAATTTGAGAGTACTGTTTGAAACTGGTAGTTCATTTCTCATGGAGAAAATCAGAATCAAGATGCAAGTGTATTAACTGAAGGTTGTTAAGTCAACTGAAAAAGTCTAAAGTTAGAAAAGAAGAAACAGATGAATCAAAATGTATTTGTTTCCCTTAAATAGTTTGAAATCAAGGAAGACAACTAGAATTTCACATCCAATTCAGGATAACAAGATTTAATTATGTAATGACAGGCTGTGGGAATTGGGATTCACGATTCTGATTATGCATAAATTTATGTAAATAAGTAGCCCAAAGAACTGGAGAAAGTCATACAAAACCAAGCCCTACTTGTGGGTGTAGATGTTTATTTTAATAGGTCTTTATTTTCTGCATTATGTGGATAAACAATTGATCTTTTAAGTACTGAGCTTGTTTGATTGCGTAACTTGCAGTATGAGTTTTACCTGTGTAGTGACAGATTGGCTTAGTTGTCTACATGTGCATGCGAAAAGCTGTAGATAACCTTAAGGTTAGGTGAGCAGGAGACTATTGATGGCTCCAGTAGAGCTATCAAGATTAATATTATTGGCTTGTTCTGCTGTCCAGGTTTTTCCATGATTTTATTCCCATGGTTTGATTTTAATGTGTATGTTACTATAAAATGAACATTAATAAAACAATGTATTAATCTAGTAATCTGATACTGCATAGGCAGGACTGTACATGGAGTAAGGAAAACCGACAGGATGTCACATATTGGCATTAGAGCTTATAAACATTGACAATAATTTCAGTGTTCTTGGAAAGAATTTCTTTGCCTGTTAAAATTAACTGGAGCTTTCTTTAACAACTTGCGTACATTTATTTAATTATTTGACTGCGTATGTGAGGAATTTTGCTAGCAAGAAAAAATATTCAATATTAATCAATTTTTTCAGTATTGATCAAAATCCCAAGTGTTTTCGAATGACATGTTTTTAAGTTATGAAGCTTTATTTAAAATAGATGTTTCTATTACTTGCATCGGTGAAGTTAACGGGCGTGTTTCCAAGTAGATGGTACTGCAGCAAGAGCTGCATTTCCAATCTAAATAGATAAATCTGCGGTTATTAATATCAAATCATATGTAATTATATTTACAGGGATAATAGGACATGGATGGATGGCTAGTGCAGCCTAAGAAGTGCATTAGATTTCAGCATTCTTGGTGGTGGTTAAAATGTTAATTAACATTAGAAGGGGAATTTTGCACTACTTGGGAAATCTTCTTGATGTGAAGAAAAAAGTTCATTTCAGCCCTGCCTCATTAATCAGATCTGCCTGCAGCTAAGAAAGTGTCACCTAAGTATGTTTTGTTTCTGCTGTGTGTTGCTGATGAAGATACTGACATAGAAAATAGAAGTAATTGGATTTGTGCTAGAAGGCAATAGCAAAAGTAAAAAGCAGTGAATTGGAATGTGCTTTATGACTGACCTTTGTAAAGAATGCCGTAGGCACCTCCATGTGGTGGCTGTCATTATTGATGGTGACTATAGATTCAAGTTTGTTTAAGCAGTCACACACATGAATTACTTTTGCTTGTGTCTTATCTGCCACAGATCATACACGCTGTCTTTGCATGATGGCAAGAGTTTAGAGAATTATCCAAGTGGACCTTTGGCCTCTGTATTCGTCATTGCTGTTGTATTCGCTGGAGGTGCAAAATAAACTTATTAATGTGCTGTCCCATGAACAGGCAGTGAACTGAAATTAAGGATTCCCATGTGAGGGAGTGAACTAGACTTTGACTATTTCTTTGTTTGTGTGTGGGATTGTTCTATAACTTAATGAGGAGGAGCTGGCCTGAGAACTGAGCTCCCTGAGAATAGTCCATGGGCAACTCACAGTTATGATATTCTGTACTCTAATTCAGTTTAAACAAAATAGACGTTAAAGTTTTGGATCACAACTGAACCTAGATTTTCTGGTAAGCTCTACTGTGACAAAAGGGTGGAAAAATGTATTCATATCCATGCTACAGCAGTAAGTACCAAATGAATCAGAATAGGCTTAGTATAACCTCATGTAAGACCTAAAAGCCTGTGATGAGAATAAAAGCAATTCTTTTCCTTGTAGCTCTGAATTAAAACTCAGTGAAACCTCCAAGAGTCCTTGTACTCAGAATGTCTGTTTTCAGGCTTTCCAACAGCACATGAGGATCCTGGTTGGACAGGATTCTTCTAATGTTTCACTGAGTAAATTTTTTTTCATGGAAATGCTCTTAATACTTTTTTTTTTTTGTAATGACTCTGCTGTCTTCGTCAGCTGAAGCTGTGATAATGTTTTATGAGCATATCAAAGAGAGAAGTAGAGTAGCAAATTAAAGGGAACTTGTACAGTAAATAGGTTGAATGTTTTGGTGGTGTAAGTAGTCCTGACAAAAATTAGAATGAAAAGAGTAGTCTGCAATAATCACCATTTCGCAGTAAGAGTAATGGATGATGATTAAATGACAATCAGGATGATTGTCTGGTGGTCAGACTAGGGATATATACATATTTTTTTTTTTTAAAAAAGGCAAATTATTTAAATGACTAAAAATATTGCTATTCATTTATGTCCAAACATTTGAGCATTGTGTTCTGAGCTCACTGGGAAATCTAGGAGTATAGGAAATCTCAGTACTTAAAAATAAAATAAAAATCTGTGATATGCCTGGTGACATATAGGAAGTCTGTAGTTTACTTCTAATTCTTTCTTTAGAAGTCCAGAGGAATATTTACAGCATAGAATTCCTTCTGTGTTCTTACAGTTTCAACAAGAATACGTTGTTCAACTGAATTGCATTGCAGTTAACATTATTTCTACCAAAACACACAAAAATAATGACTTATAAATGGCAAGGCCTTCTCCTGCTTCTCAATGTTGGGTAACATCTAATGAATCTTTTCAAGTAAAAATGAAGTATTGGCTAGAAAATAATATGTTTGGACATAGAAGGTCATACTTTGAACAGAAATTTATAAGAATAATTCTTCCTATGTGTAGAGAAGAAACAGAAGGGAAAAAATATGTAAGGTTATTATGTACTGGTGAAAGCAACGCCTGTTGGTTTAGATAAAACAAAAGCAGGAAGGACTGTTAATAACCAAGGGAGGGAAAATAATTTTAGGCTTGGGAAAATTGATAAATCAAGGTAAATTTTTTTAAAAGCAAATCTGGTAACAGAATATATAAGTAGTTTAAAGCACTTTCCATTCAGCTGTGCAGGGTGTACTTAACACTCTCTTCTTAATTCTTTCGGTGTTGATTTGTATTGTCTAGGCTTAGATTCAAAGAGAAACTTAAAGAACTTTGGATGGAAAAAAGTCTTTGCCTGGTATTTGCAGAGCGTGCTATGACAGGAAGGAGCCTGTGTTCTAATACTCTTCTGTTTTTGATTGACTTAAGAAATACTTCTAAGTATTCCTTATTCCACAGATTATATCAAGGATAAAATAGTACTGCAACACCTTTCCTTTAGCGTATTTTTCTAACACATTTAACTCAAAAGTTAACCTGAACTGGATTCTCAAAGGCATGTCCTTCAGCACAATACTAGTGGATAACTTCAAGGTTAAAACAAGGGGGAAGTCCTTTTATTTTAAAATTCAATATTCATCAAAGTGAAGAACTAATGATACTGAAGACATGTATAATGCAGAGAGAAATTGAAAAAGCTTCCTTGCATGTGTCCATTAATGCAATACTTTATGACTGCGGAAGAAATTTGTCACAGAAACATTGCAAAAGAGGCAAAAATCTTCACCCTTTTATTCCTGTTTCAAAGACAGTGATCCTTTATCTCAATAAATGATCCACCCTGGCACTTTTTACACGGTGGACTGTGTTAGTAGTCTCGGAATGATTACAAATACTGCAGAGTGGATACTGCAAGATTTTTTTTATGTGCCTATTCAGATTGTCCAAGGAATTTCTGTGGTTATTGAAATTCTTTTGCATTGGACTTATGTAGACTTCTGAGCAAGCGAGAGCAGGCCAAGGATGTTTGCACAAATAGCAATTTTAGGTGAGCATTGAGAATGGAAATGAAATACGAATTTTAAGTTGTAGAGCAGAGAGGGGAAAATTGGATATCCTCAGCAGAAACAAGATTGTAATTTAAATATAGAAATCAACAAATCAACAGATGGTGTGGTGTTTTTTTATTTTATTTTTTTACTTTTTTATTTCTTTAAATCAATGGTACTTATAGCGTGGTATGATTCCATACTAATGGAATGATTACTTTGAGTCGTCTCCACTCAGGAATAGGAAGTCACCTGTATAAGGATACTCATTGTACTTTAAATCTGGACTTGAAGCTGAGTTTTACAGAAGTGTAGCTTGTGTGTGTGTGTGTGACCCTATCAGAAAATAATAGTATAATCATGAGAAGTATGAACAAGATACTCATGCTACTTAAATTATCTGAAGTTTCTTCTATTAGCTATGTAATTTTTCTAATGAGTTTATTATAAGAATTTTTGAATAAGTATCTTTTTAGCTAATCATGATGAAAGTGATGTTTCCACAATATATGCATCTGTATAAAACTAGTAGCCAGTTCCTGAAAGAAGATGACAATGCCCCTATTTAATTCTTTTGCTGGTGTGGCAGCAAGGAGGCTACTGAGAAATGTGGAGAAAAGTAAGCTGAGTAACACAGTGATGAGTTGCCTCTTCTCTCTGATGTTCAAGAATAGTCATGGATTTGCTGACATAGCAAATTGCTACTGTGCTTGCTTACCGGAAGAAACGAACAGGGCTTCGACCACATCTCTGGAAACCTGTCCCTGGAGACATTCAAAGACAGGTTGGACCAGGCTCTGAGCAGCCTGATCTAGCTGTAGATGTCCCTGATCATTGCAGGGGAGTTTGACCAGATGACCTTTAAAGGTGTTCCTTCCAGCTCTAAGGTTTCTATGATTTTATGTTACTGGTGAAGAAGCATGCTGTCAAGCCTGGTTGTTACCAAGAGTTTTTGTGTCATTGTCTTTGCTATTCTAAAAGTTTAGCATTTTATTCATGATTTTTAAATGAATTCCGTGATACATTTCAAAAGAATTTTTTTTAAGAATAAGCTGAGATAATGCAAAATATCTGCTGGCTGTAGCATACAACTAGGAAAAATTGAAGATCTCAGGATAAGTCTTGCTTCTTGCAACCTTCAGTTGTAGTCTGTGAGATAGAGCCTTGCTCTCAGTGACTGTTGATATCCTTCTTGGAGCTGCCATCAAAGTAACTGCAATGTGAAATGCCTCATGATCTTTCAGCCACCCATCCATATAGTGCGAAGTTCCAGGCTGTTTCAGACACCGTTTATGCATACTCAGGGCAGCACTTGCAGGCTTTGTGTGTGTAAAGCAATCAATTGAGTGTTCAGAATGGGCAGCAGTTCTGGGAATCCATCAAGATAAGATATTCTGTAAGCTCTCCCACTGCCAATGCTGAAAATTTTATTTGAACTTTTTAAAGCCATTCTCTGTAGAGAAAATCTAGCAGTTCCTTTTGTTAGAAGTTGGATACTTATTTCCAAGCATCACCTGGGATACACACGTATGTACTACGAAAAATTAAATGGATTCCACATTTTAATATCTATTTTAAGAGACTTTAATTTCATGCATCTTCTTTGTGATTTTTCTGAGAGCTTAATTGCTATGTCGTGGTAATGCTTATCAGAAACCACTGAAAAGCTTTAATTACTTTGCACTTTAGTTATGAATGCATACAAAATTTAACTATTTCCCCAGAAGCAAATAAAGTCCACATTTATTATATTGCATAAAAGTTATGGAATGATTTAGAATAATTAAGGTAAGGACTGCCTTACTTGGGATTTAACTCATCTAAATGATGCATAAAATTAATCTTAGAAAATTATTTCACATTAAACTACTTCATGGAAAAGAAGCATTAGGATCTTCTCAAAGTTTCGCTATAGGAAATGCATCTTATGGTGGTGAACTACAGGTATATTATTTAAACCCAAGGAATTGTAGTGTGGACTCAATTTCTCAAATAATGCTAATCAAATAAAATCCTCAGTGAAAGAGATTTTAAGGAAAAAAAGACAATTTTAAAAGCAAGAAACCAGATGAGGAGAGGGTGAGAAAAATATTAGGAAACTTAAATAGAAAGCGGGGAAAATGGACAAGTGAAGCTAATAAGAAGAAAGAATGAGGAGAAATCAAAACAAAAACCAGCATGTTCTCAATGTTTGCTTTGTATTTACAAACAGGGTTTGCTTTGTATTTACAAACAGGGTTTATTAGTGTAGAAACATTTAATATCCATTGTTAAAAGCAGCTTACGTTCCTTCTGATCTGTGTTGGTATTATAACATTGACTGTCATAGGATCAGAAACTGTCGACTTCTCTCAAAGTAACTATTTATTAACATCAGTGAGAATCGCTTACATGAGGAAGATGAGATCTGAGGAATTATTCTACAGGACAAAACTAAGTTAAGAATTCCACAGTTTAGACTGTTGCTTTGTTGTAAATAGTAAATACCATGAACAGTCTTTTGAATAAGAACATCAAATATGATGGCTGAGGAATACAGAAAATGAATGGAATCAAGATAGGTTCAGGATTATTTGATATGAATGAATGACTAGTAAGTTTAGGTATGTTAGTGTCTTAATGATTCTTTGTATGTTTGGGCTTTTTAGATAACCGAAGAATAATAGAAGATATTGCTGTTAAGGATATCTTACTGCAGTTGCTTTACAGGAGTGGTCTGTGAAGCTCAGATGAGAATGAAAGGCATACTGAAAGTTGTCACAGTTACTGTTGCAGCAAAGAATGGATGGATTCTCCATTCATAAAGACTTGGTTTGTGCTCCCGGTTTTTCTAAAGGAAAGGTTAGGTGAGGAATGCTGGAACATCTCCCAAATGGAACTGCAGTTTTCAGTATAAAATACAACACTGAATTACAAGCTACCTGGGGAGGCTGTGCAAAAGTAATAATAAGGAAATAAGGCATGAAGAAGTGAAACAGCTCTGCTTATGAGGGTCGGTCTTTCTGATGTTATTTGACTTTCTTCAAGGATAAGAAAACAGTTCCTAACCTAAATTGGACACTTTTCTTAATTAGGAGACAGAATGAGCCTTGTAATCCACGGAACAGCTTCCTATAAATCAGAGCTGTGTATAGTGCACAATTTTTGTCTGTTGCATTCCTAGTCGCTCTAATGCCAAGGTAAGTCAATCAAGTTATAATTGGCTCTAATTAGCTTGGCACTCCTATGAGCTACTTCATTCTTCACCTGAATATGGATTGCAAATTTCATTCTTGCCTTTGAAAATGCTAGAGAGAGAATTTGCTTTTTAAAAGAAAGATTGCCTGACAGTATAAAACAGAGGAAACAATTGGCTAAATAAGAACAAATCCACATATTTAAATGGTCAAGACTGACTGTATGCAGGACTCACCATTGAACGAACAGATACAAAGCTCTGATATTTCATGAACTAGTAGCTGAATGTTTGATAAACTACATAAAGCAACAGGATTCTTACTATATGTAATTTCATGGTCGCAGGAGAGTATTTGTCATCTATCCTTGGGTAAGCATCCTCCTCTGTTTATTTGAATGTTGTATCTGCCATGATGCAACAATGATCAACAAAGTGTTCTTCCTGCCTGTGAAACTTTCCTTATTACTTTCTGCATGCATTCTCTTTGTCCATGCAGACAAAAACAGTGAGTTTCAGCAAACCTATTTTGTTTATAAAAGTAAGGAAAAACTATGTTGTGCTGTCAAAACCGCAAACATAAAACATGAACAAAAAAGGCCTCTTGGGGATTCAAGATAGAGGCTTTAGATGAGGTTACTTGCTGCTGGACTGTATTAAGTGGAAGACCGTGCCGAATGATAATCTCTCATTATCTTCCTGAAGAAATTTTTCTGTACCTGCCATGATTTCTTTGGAGAGAAAGAGGAAACTTTCCTGTAGAAAGGACAAGCGTACAGTCATCATTTATACATAAAGAAAAATGCCTGCTGTCCTACCATTGAAGGAAGTGAAAATCACTTTCATATTTTACTTTCTTCTAAAGGAGATGATACATCTTCATTTTTGTTGAAATATGAACTGTAACTTTTTAAGCCTGGGCCCCATAAATATGTCTTTCCTTGATGACAAATGGAGAAAAGTTGGGTTTAATTTAAAAAAAAAAAAAAAAAAATACACTGAGTTTTTCTTCTTATTATTATGTTTGAAACTAGGACCATGCTTTCAGAAATACCTGGGTATGTCCCACAGTAGCACATTTTGAAAGCTTGGGAAGTCCTAAACTTTTTATTGAAAAGTTGGCAACTGGCCTACTGAAAACTTGTGTCATCACGTGGTTTAAAATTAAATTTTAGAGAATTTGGATATTTTATGGAGGAAATCTTTAGTGATGTAACGTGTCCTTATCTCATGTCAATGAGAATGCTGTATGAAAAACAGAAAAATATTGTATGTAATACTTAGCCATTATGATTTTGTCTAAGTTCATTAATATTTACAAGTAGTCAATATTACGTATTAACATTGTTTAGTGGATGAAAGCTCCACAAGAAAAGCACACAATTCTCTATTGTAATAGCAATATATTGACCATTTAGGAAACCTTTGCTTTCTCAGCTGGATGCTAGTAATTAATATCTTGCTGTCTAATTAGATTCTTTCCTTCTCATTTGAATGCTGTTTTCTGAAGTGCTTGTCCATGTTGCCAGCATGCTCTGTGTTCAAGTAGAGCAGAACATCTGGCTGCCTACCAAGTAATGTAATATAGGAAGGCAGGCATTTTTAGGGAGATCTGTTGAGTGTATTGTCAACAACTGAACCTTTATGAGATGTAAGAATTAAATAGATACGGTATATCAATATCTTCAAAATACAAGGAGATGAAGGTTTCTGTCTCTGTTTCTGTAGACCTCAAAGGGGCAATGGCTTATTGTGACACTTTCTTTAAATTGTAATAACGTTAAAGTTATATTTTCTGGGTGGCTTTAAAACAAGATAGAATTCTATTTTGATCTGAGAAATAGGCCAATATCTAAAACCAAATTAAAATTCTTAAAAACACGTAGCAAAACAGTAATGCTTTGCTGGTATATGATTAGGTTTGAGAAGACTGTTCTCTTGGGGGCAGACATAATCCCAACCCTTCCTCAAAGAACAAGCTTGGATACATTTAAGGAAAATGAAACTAGATTCCATATAAGTATTGTGATACTTAAATAATTTAAGTTTCTCATCTTGCACTTTGTTGCTTTTAGTCTTCAAAGCAGCTATGCCACAGCACACCATGCACAGCTCCCATGTCTTTCTGTCCTTAGATCAGGCAGGGGTGGAAAGACAGGAAGAGAAGTTAGCCTCTTCTCCTGAAATGCCAGAACTGGTTATCAGCTATACCAACTGTTCTTTTTAGGTTTTTCTCCTATCTAATACAGTTAATGGAATGAATATTGTCAGAAGACAGCCAGTTAATCTGTGGAAGCTATTCTTAGTTGCAAGGTGTATAGGTATGGATACAATTGCAAATGTTCAAGGCTTTTTTTTTCTTTTTTTCCCTCATCAGAAATAAATAGGTCCTCTAAAATCTTGAAATTACTTGTTTCAGTGATACCAAGATGATCTCTTATATTAGATTCTGTCAATCTGAGAAGCCGGTGAGGGAAATCTTCCGTCTGATTTTGAAGATGAAGGGTTGTTCTGTTTTAAAAAATCTTCATCCTCATGCCTGAAGAACTGCTCTTAGATGAAGCTTGACAACACTTTTGAGGATAATATGCAGAACACAACAGTGAAGTCTACTAAAATTTATTGAAACTACATTTTTTTTAGAGAAATTGTCAAGTTCACAAAATGCTGTTGTAAATATCACTTTACATAAGCACATTAATGATCAAATATTAGATTACCCTTTTGTGACATTTTCTCAGCTTTAATTTTTATTTAATTGAAACAATATTAGTAGTGCTGTAACATTTAGAAGAATGGCTGTTGTAAGGTCAGGTGCTGTTTATCCAAAAGTACATATTTGTCCAGTAAGCTAATATTTTTAAGACATGGTAATATTAGCTGTATTATATAAATTTTCAGAGAGATTTTGCTAGGGTTGGACTGTAAGGTTTCAAAAAGTATTGCAAGGAATGATTACAGATACTTTTCTTAAATAATGGCATTTGCACTGCCATGACATTCTCTGATATAATTTTGTCAGCTTTCTACCTGGAAGACAAGACTTGAATAATATTTCATAAGAAGTTATGGAGCTTTTCTGTAATGTTTTGTGTTATCATTTATTGTTTCCTTATCAAACATGCAGTTCATTTAACCATGTTTTAAGATAAATATTTCTAAGCTGCGTTGCATATACAGATGATAGTCTTCAAATGTCACCTTTTTGGCAACATTGACATGATCCAGCCATGTTTTCCATTCTGTGAGGTAGAAATGCATCCCTAACTTTCTAAAATTTGCCAAATTAGAAGAATTACTGCTATGTCCTACTAGATCTCCAGCTAGTTATGTAAGGCTCTTTGTGGAAAAGGTACTTTCTTTCCTGTCATACTGAATACACTGAAAAATTATTTTTAATGAAATACTTTTGTACATAATAATCATAATTGGAAAAGGATTTATTAGGTTATTTTGACTATATCTTGACAGCAGAAGATTATTCTTTACGTCATCTGGCATAGTCCATTGATCTTGTCATTTTTCTAATCTTTTATTTTAATGTTTGTTTTTTCAAGTCATGTTTATTTTTCTGTTGCTCGTAAGCCACTTTCCTTAGACATTATCAAGAATATATTGGATTATATCAAGAGCAAAATTATTCATTACACATGAATGTAGTAAGATTCATGTAAATCTGAACAACACTCTCAGCATTCTTACCGTTGTTTGTAATATTAAGTGAACTGTGACCATCTAGTGTTCCCTTTCTTCATCTGATGTGGGAATACAGAGCATTTTCTGCCCTGTATTCAGAAATTAATTGCTGATAAAAACAGCTTCTGAGATCCTTTTTCGAGTATTCCATCTGAACTATTCCACTGAATACAGGGGTTGCTTCTTTTTCCAGCCATCTCAGTTAAAACTCTTCAGTGGAAGTCCAGCAGTAAACATCTTGGTGTTTCCCCAGTCAGTGAACTGAGCCTGGATTGCATGTATGCTTATCTAGTGAAGTGTGTACATCCCATGTTTTGCCTAAGATGGCCATGAGAGTAATCTTGGGAATTTCCAAACGTTATCTTTGGCTGTTATAAAAGGATCCAATTCACCTTAGCTATGCCACTGTTTTGTGGTGAAGTTTTCTTCCTGTATTGTTCAGTTTCCCCATAATATCCTCTCAGTCACTTCTCACTTGAAGTCCTTTTATGCCTTCTTGTCTTCCTTTTCCTCTTTAATGTGATTTCTCTTCAGCTCACAAACAACAATAGGAATTGATCAGCTAGACTTCCTTCCTATAAGTATGGAGAAGCATGTTGCCTGTATACGTGTATTGCAGTAGGAAAAGCCTGTTGCTTCCAAAAATAACAGCCTTGTAGATGGATATCAATCCAACTAAAACATTGAATTTTTCAGACTTTACGCAGTCCTTTCAGAATACTTTTTATTCCATTTTTTTTCTCTTCAATTATTCAGGAAATCTTGTAGATATGACTTAGCTAGAGTTCCATTAGCTGTAAGTTGTCTGCTTTTTGTCCCTCCTTCTTCTGGGATATTTTGTTCTGGGATTCCAGTAGAGAATCCATAACAACTGTAATTTTTAGAAGGACTGTCTTGCATACATTTATCTTTAATTTAAATAATTCATTTCAAAGAAGATTGGTCTCTTGAGTGAAGCAGACATACTTCCAGTACTAGATACTTCTGCTTCCTGCCGAAATTAGCTGTTACATTTGCTTTTATGTACAAATAATTTTAGTGTAATTAGATTCTACAGGTTTATTCTTAACATAACATAATAATGTTTCCTCTGCCTCTCAATTCATTTATACAAAATGAAATGGCAGACTTTTTCATTTTTTACTTCTTAAATCTGTCATCCCTTACTTATCCCAAGGTAAGTTTTTAAAGATTGGGAGAAACATGGAAGCAATCATTCATTCATCTTCTGAAATGATCAATTTCTTTAAGTTGGAGTGCTTTTGTATTAAGAAACTACTGAGATTATGTGAAACTTTGATATTTTAATCAAAATTCTTCTTTGAAGGCTGATTTTACTGATTATAAGCTTTCCAGATTGTACTGATTCATGTAAGAAAACCTTGAACTATGAGATCTGTTCTTTTGTTGAAAAGTACTTATTATATTGTAAGTAATTGTTGAGGGCACTTTTTTAATACTGTTAAAAATAAAAGGAAGAAAACTTTTTTTTTTCCTCCAAGAGGACAGTTCTTGTTTTCTTTTGTAGACAAACTATTGAAAGATGATAGTGATGAATAGATATTAACTTCACAACTGATCATCTGGAACATGGAGACAGTTGGGTTAATTCTCGATATAAATAAGTGGAAACTAGAGGAGATTGTATTCCAGTGTTTAGGGAGCAGAAAGGATAGCTAGTGAAATTCAGTACCTTTGACTGATGTACTAAACAAAAAATCACTGGTATCTGAGTTCAAAATTACTTTATCTGATCTTGTATAATCTGATTGGCAAAGGTTCTTTTACTTAGAGGTCTTCCCAGGTTGTCGTAAAAACAGACTGATGAAAGTTACCTCAAACTGATTTTTAGAGCTGCTTAAATTAATATTTTTTTAACATCAAACAGTAGACATTGCAGTAAGGAATGGGATCAGACTTGGGACTGGTGCTTTTCAACATCTTTAGCAAAAACCTGGATTAATGAGATCGAGTGCACCCTCAGCAAATTTGCTGATGACTCCAAGCTGAGCAGTGCAGTTAATACAATAGAAGGAAGGGGTGCCATCCAGAGGAATGTACAGACTTGATGAGTGGACCCATGAGAACCTGATGAGGTTCTACAAAGCCAAGTGCAAGTTGTTGCACTTGGGTCAGGACAGTCCCGGAGATGAATACACACAGGGAGAAGAACTCATTGAGAGCAGCCCTGCAGAGAAAGACTTGGGGGTCCTGGTGGACAAAAAGCTGGACCTGTGCCAGGAGTGTGTGTTTGCAGCCTGGAGAAACATCTCTTTTCCTGGTTAATCACCCATAACTCATTGAGTTGTAAGATACAGCTAAAATATCATGGGCAGCTTATAAGATTTGGACAATCTGATTATTCCCTTAAGTCTGGCACTAATAGATGGACTGTCAGATGGCATCTGATAGGAGCTAGTTTGTTAGCACCTAACGTACAGAAAACTGTCTACCCTGGGAAGTCCCTTAATTTAAAATGGAGTACACCACAGTTCTGGGGAAAGGTTCTCATATACTTGAGTCCTTAATGTGGAAGTTGTTTACATGTTTTTGCTTTCAAAACATGGAAGAGGCATTACTTTTGGAGCAGCCCTCATATTCAATAAGCAAAAAGATTTGGCAAACTCTGCACCTGACATATCTCTCCATAGCTAACACAGTAGTATTTTGTTGTTGTTTTGGTGGGTGATCACAAAGGACTGAGGAGTCTGGTCCCTCGGATTTATGCTTTGCCTAATTAAGGGAGATAGAAAGTCAGGGGTTTCCCAAAGATTAAAAAGAGTGCTAGGCTCACCGGAAATTCAGACCGGCAAACTGACCCTGATAACTCCTAATGACCTGCAGTGTGAAGTTGTTAAATATATGTGAACTGTAAATCACAAATTCACGCGTGGTAGTAAGATTAGTTGCATAATGCATACTCTTCTGTATTAGTAAAAGCACCCAAAGGTAGTTCTCTTCTCATGGTTTTTTTTGGTTAGGATACAGTTAATTTTCTTTGTGGAGGCTTACTTGCTGCTGTGCTTTGGATTTTTGATGAAAGTAATAGCTATAACATGCTGTTTACAGAGCAGCGCTCACACAGATTCAGGGAGTTCTCTGCTTTTCATGCTGCCCTGCCAGTTGAGAAAGGACACAGCCAGCACAGGTGACTCAGATTGACCAAAGGGATGTCCCATAGCATATGGCATATGCTCAGCCATAAAATCTGGGGTACAGATGGAGGAAGGGAGGGATGTTTGGAATGATGGCATTTATCTTCCCAAGAAACTGCTACACGTGATGAGCCCTGCTTTTCTGGGAGTGGCTGAACATCTACATGCTGTTGGGAATCTGTGAAATAAATTCCTTTTGCTTCACGTAGTAAACTGTCTTTACCTCGGTCCACCTAGTCTTTCCGCTATCCCACCTGGAGATAATAGAATATGGATTTGTATATTGTTTCTGTCAACTGATGGGGAATCAAGAACTGGTAGTACCCAGATAGAAGTGACAAAATAAGAGTTTACCCTAGCTGGAAATTCACTAGTGCAATCTTTTTCAGAATCTGTTCTATGAAGTTTGCGTTCAGCTAACAGGATAAATGAATACAATCTCCCTTAAAGCTTCATAGCATTCATGCTCAGTGTTATTAGTGACTTTTATTTCATTCGTTTGACATTTCATGTGGTCCTGATATTTTTGTTATTCTAACTCCTTTGCTGCGTGTGTATTTATGTGTATGTTTATAAAATACATACAACAGCAATATTTTGTTCTTTCTGGCAGGGGCTAACTCCTGTTACTCATAGGAACATATTTAAGGTAAAACTAATAGCATGATGATCTGTTAGGATGCTTTATGTATATAGACAGGAGAAGACTTACAAGCACATCTAATGTTTAGCTGATGGAGCTGGAGAAATAACAGAGCAATTGTTTTCAATTTCTATTTAACTTTAAAATTCTCAATTTCCTCTTTGACTTGCAGCACATTATTAGACCTTCTAGAGTAGTTAGAGAAATTAATGTGTAGCATTTCAACATATTTGTTTTGACTACAAAGTGTTTGCTAGCAGCTGGACTGCGCACTGTTTTTCTACATCTGTTTTTGACCAGTCTTACTGCCTTTCCATAAAAAGCAATGGACTTGTTCCTAATTTGTATTGGGAAGTAATGGGAAGAAGGTCAGATCTAGTTGTAATACATAACATGTTATTGTTTTCTTTAGCGGTTTATTTATGTAATGTTCTTTCTTTAGAAATATGTTATGTAGTAGTTTATCAAGTAATGTATAAGGAAAAAGAATGTGCTCATTTGCATGTAAAAAGACGTAGCTGAAAAGCAAAGATTATGACAACTTTTTTTATTTAGAAGAAATCAACCCTTCATTTTTATTTTTGCAGTTATGCTAGTCTTCTTTTTCCTCATTTGCCCTTATAAGATTAAGAGAAATGAATTCATCCTGCGTATGGCTGGGCAAGGTGCTGAGCTTGATTTTGTGGCTTCTTACAGAAAGGACACAGACCGAATTTCAGTGGGTGAGCAAAGGAGAGATTTCATTCCACATCTGCTGTTTGACAATAACTACCTGGTTTTCCCCTGTAGTCAGCATTGAGTAATTTATGATAGTTTATGCCCTTGGTTAGCTTGCTTCCTGTGTTTACCACTCTTCTCACGTACCAGGAATATGTTTGCAAGACTCTGACAAGTTGAGTTACCAGCAGAGCTGGAGAGAGCCCCTCTGGCTGCTCCTGGTCCATGTCTTGACCATTTAAATCACTACTTCTTCCAGGTGCGTTGATGTTTGCCTTTATCTTCCCCTCAGCTCCCTCTTGTGTTACACAAAACTCCTTTTGGTGTTCTTGCGGGTAGCTATTGATCTTGTCTTTTCCTCCAAGGTGGTACGCTTAAGAAGCTGTAGGGAGAAATGAAGCACACTTTGTGTTTAAGACTCAAGAATTTCCATTAGTTTTTGGTTTACTGTGAATACTCCACAATGCAGAGCACAGTACAAATGTGTCCCTTAAGAGAATGTACACAAATTAATTGTGTAGCTACAGTAAGTCAAAGAAGTTTGTTCTACTTGTCACTCGTTTACCCTATGGGGCGTACATATGGGTTTCGTGCCTAAACACAAGCATGTTTTGAAGCATGTGAAAGTAGCTTCCTAAATTTTGAACGTGTTTTGTAGAACTGAAGTGACTACATGTAGCGTCTCACTGTTTTGTTAATAATTTTAGTGAAATTTGTCTTTGATAATTACAGTTCTAGTCTCTAAATACCTATTTCCCAAAATGAAAGCTTATGAATTAATAAAAGCTATTTAGAAACACTTTTTCGAAAAACAGACTACACAACTGCATACTCTTTATTTTTTCTCTCCTCTGTTCTTTTACCTGCCTGTGTGCAATGTCTGATCAATGCCTTGTTGGTGGCTAAGGCTCTTAGGAGAGAGAGTGAGTATGCAAATCAATTGCTCGTTTTTGCCAGTGCAGTGAAAATGATCTTTGGTCATTACCTATACTAACACATAAGTGAGCTGCTAGCAGTATCCATCCACCTTCTAATGCAAAAATAATATTAAGTATATTAGTGAATGCTTTATTGGAAACATGTTTTTCACTAAACTGTTCTATATTTGTTTGAAATACCATAAAGAAAAATTTTGCAGAGAGAAAATTATTACAAAAGAGTTGCCAAAGGATATGTTTTAGTGTGTGTGGAAACACTGTATGATTTATAACAAAATATACTTTTTTTTAAGAAGCTGACTCATACCTACAAGATACTGAGATAAGTAACCTGGAGCTTATTAGCTTGAACATCTAATTCAATAACATTAATAATAAATAATAGTGTTATTTTCCAAGCAGCCTAAATATTAAAAAAATCTTAAAATTTAACGAAGAGGAAGGCAAGTTTGTAAAAAACATAATGCAAGAATGTGTTATGATATTATTAATAAAAACATTTGTGTGAGTATTGAGAATTCCATGCGGACTTTCAGAGACAATGTGTTTACATGATTAAAAAGCCAAGAATTGCATGTGCTAATCTGTCTCCTGCCCCTTGCCAATGTGCATCTTTAATTTCCTTCTCTTCCTTCTCTGCCTATCACTTTTTTTAATAAACAGTAGTCATTGTGTCTTAGCGGAATTTGGTAGTGTCTGTGTGCATGAGGCATAAAGTTCAATGTGCTCATTGAATTTGGCAGGTGAGATGGGCTCAAAGTAAATTCAAGAAATATGTCAGAATTGCCATGATCCTGTTCTCTGGGTAGCCCTGGGTTTCTTCTCTCTCCCTCATGCAAGTCTGAATGCTTGAGATATCATGACAACTCAAGGAGATGAAAAAACAAATCTCTTCTTAATTATTTGGTGTTTTTCTTTTTTTGCTTTCATTTTGAAAGGGACCACCTTCCTGAGTCAGTTCAGGAGCACTGCCACCCTCAGCCCTGCTAAGCTGACAATACGCTTGAGTAAGTGCAGATGCAGCACAACTGGACACATTGAATCCCTTCTAGTGAAATCTTGCACACTCATGATCTTGCAAATGTTCCTGTCATGAACAATGTAGATTGCATCGTTAGACTCACAAAGTAGGAAAGGTACAGAATCTTGTTATGCACCTGGGATGTAGACATTTCAGCCCAAGGAACAGAACTTGGGAATTTACAACCAATTTAAGTACAAAACATTGATAAGTATATTCCTCAGTTTGCTGTATGACAGATGAAGTTTACACTGATAAGGTTTATCTAATCAAATTTCAGAGTATGATATGCCATGAAGGCAAATTAGTGGAGAACATCTGCCATTGAAATGCTATTTGCATTTCTCATGTATGGGAAATGATGAAAAACAAAAAAATATTTCCTCTTTCCTCTTTTTTTTAACCTGAAAAGACATTTCTCTTTTCCATTTTTATTAAAAACATTAATATTAAAGTTCAGTTCAGAAATATATTGACAGAGCTATATGGTTTATTTTCAGTTTCCTCTGTAATGCAGCATTAAATTTTTATTATGTCTTTCCTTTACTCAAAGTATATTTCAAAACATGCAGTGCACATATGCTTTTCAGGCATTTGTCTAAATTATAAAGAGTACTCTGGAATTCTTCCAGAAAAAGCATTATAAACCTTACAATTGTTATAATTGTAATGTTTATCTGTACTGAGTTAATCAGATAGATCTACCAATGTATTAAGTAGTCTTTCTTAAGATTGGTATTCCAGAGTAGATATGTAATAAGTACTTGAAGCATTAATCTTATGAATTGAACTAGCATGTGTATATGTAATTTCATTTATATCCGTCTCTATATAAAATGTATCTATTAGTTTACAAGTTTACTTGAGCTCTGGGTGTCATCAGTGGTGACGTGCATGGTATACTCTGGATAGCTAATATAGCGTAGAGATTCAAGAGTGGGTCCTATGGAAAGATGACATTGACAGGGCAAGTTTCCTGTCTGTACATCCTGGGACAGTGTGGTATGAGTACACAACTGATCCAAAGCCATTTGATTATACTATCACCAGCAGTTGCTGTTATTTTCTCTCACAGGTGTGTATTTCAGTTAAATGAGTCCCTGTATCAACTCATTTTTGCTTCAATGTACCTGCAAGCAATGAAAACTACCAACCTTGGGAACTTTAACAGATACATTTGCCTGCCTGTAGGAGGCGATATTAATAGTAGCAATAATTCAATATAACCAGTTTATAACTAGATGAGGTTGACTATTCATGCCCATTCTTTGATGGACTGCTTTACTCTGGGTTGTGTATGCCTAAGCTCTCTTTATCTTTTATATATAAAAATCCGAACAAATTTTGTACTGAACAGATCACACTGATTCCTGTTAATCTTTTTCCCCCCTCCTATGAAGAATCTCTTGTTTTCCCAGGGTTTTTTTCTGGATATCTATAGTCAACCACAGGATGATTGTTTTGTAAATAACAGAGTGGCAGTTCACGCTCTCATTCCTTTGTGTACATATACCCATGAAGATCCCTTGCTAAAATGGCTTGCATTCTCCAAAAGGCATGTACCAGCCAGGTTGATTGATCACCCTTGATAAATTCATCTCAGCAAGAGTCTAAAATTTTAATAGAGTAGTTCATAATGTTCTCAGAATGAAACTAAGAAGTAGAAAATAGTGCTCGTGGCGCAAATCTTCACCAGGCTTTTCATCTTTTCAAACAACTTTTTTGTAATCTCCTACTGCATTCTGCTCAGCTTCCAAACATTTGGAATCCTACTGAAGAGAGTATTGAACTGTTTTAGACGGTGCAAATTTCCATCAGCAAAATATCTGACTGGAATGCTTGATTATCTTTCTTCCTTAGTCTTTGCTTCCCATAAATCTACAAAACACAAATTATTTTTAATCCACCCTGAATAGAGTTAACGGTTCTTTATCTCAAGTAGAGTCTTGCAGCATTTATTTCAATTCACCTTTTAATCCTCTCTCTGTGACAGTAAATATTGGTAATAGCCATGAAAACTATTTCCAGACTGTAGGAAATCATGCTTATTGTCTTCTCTTATGTGGTGCCCTGCTTCTTTCTTCAAGGAGCATGCTGTAGCTCTCATGGAAGAACTAGGATTCATTCCAACTCTGTATAAGTCTAATTATACTACTTCTCTGGAGTCTTGAAGCTTTAGAAGCCTTTCATCTTTTGGTTTTTATTTATTTATTTAAAGTGTCTTTCAGTCTAAGATCTAGTGTGCCAAGTTTTGGACTGAAGCAAAATTTTACATCTGAGTTACAAACACAGATCCAGCTAGAATTATTTCACACAATATAATATGCACAAAACAATCTTAGCCATAAATGGAGACAGTTTTCTTAAGGTGAGCTTAACGTCAGCCAGCCACCCTTTACTTTTTTTGTGCTGTTATATTCTCTTCTCTGAAGAAATAGGAATGGTGCCCTTAGGTCAAAGAGGTACAGCACAGATCTTTACTATTTATATTTCCATTTATCTCTCAGATCCTCTCTACTATTAAAAGTTTCAATTGTGTCAGATTTGGGGAGCTTGTACTAATAATAGGAGCTGTTTTCTAAGCTTTTAGTTTAGGAAAAATCTTGTAATAATTCCAGTATTTATGAGGAACGTGAGGGATAAAAGGAGATTGTGTAAATATTTTCAGTCTCTGGCTCATTCAGGAGGAATACTTGATTCTCTCCCAGTGTGCTATCATTACCCTCAATTCATTGCATAACCTTATAGAGAGAGAAGTCATTACAACAGAATGATCTTGAATCACTGAAATCTAGCAGAGCATTGCCTCTCCCACTCCTTCCTCCTCAAGTATGCAGACAGATCATGCCACCATAGCAATTATGAGTACAGTTTAGTGTTTCAAGAATTGTAGAAACAAAGCAAGTGTCCAGTCATCTTGATTATGCTCAATTTACACTTCTTAAGTGATTACCCCTGGTAACTGGACAAACAGTAAATAGTATTAAAATGGGGAATTAATTGTCCACATAACTGTGTGAAGTTCATGTTTGTAGCTGTTAGTAAGGTGGTAAGATTCAATGATGAATGAAGGCTTTCAGAATAACACTTGTTTAACCACAGGCAGTGTTTCTGAGCTGTTAGTGGAACAACTACTTGTTAGTTATTATTTTAAGAAGGGGCAGCTCTTGTGCTGCAGCTGGTGGGGTCAGTCCCCACTAGCATTTTTTAACTTAGTCATGAGTCTTATGCGTTGTACCCTTGTATGGGGACAGCATATATGCTACCTGCAAGTCTGGCACCGTTGTACACCAACTGAGAAGGTATCATGTGAAAAGTGATACATTCTGCACTTGTCCATTAGTTTTCCATGGAGGAGGAGATCTCCACTTAGTAGAAAGATTAAAATTGCCACTAATTCTAACTGTTGCCAGAAGGGATCAGCGTGCACTGACTTTCACCCAAGGTTGAATTAGACATTAAGCTAATTCTGAAAATCTTATATATGAATCTTAGTGTCCTGAAAAGGTTTAGCCTGAGATCAAATCGTTTCCTACTGTATCAAAAGTAGTCAATCTGTTCACCATGTAGTATCATGGTCACTTCTGAAGGATTCCAGTGTGTTACTCATCGAACCAAAGGCAAAACTCTCATGAATGATGCCAGTAGATTCAGACCCTAATCTTTCATTGACATTGGAGAACCTTGATCTAACTGTGGCCTCAAAATACTAAGAGAAATGATTGCAGAAAATAGTTTTGCTAATAAATTCATTCTGAGCAGTACTTCTGATGATTTTCTATTAATTTAAGGCTATTACTTGATCAAAACCTGTGTACTTTTGGGGTCAAATAATTCTAATCAGCTCATGCAAAACAAGACTGAAAATAACTTTGCAATGCATTTGCTAAGTTGTAAATTCTAGAGAACCTGAATGGTTTATGAGATTGGGAAGGGGGAAAAAAAATGGAACATTTCTTTCTGTTAGTGCTAAAGTGCAGGCTCAAAAAAAAAAAAAAAAAAAAAACCTCCCGTACTGGTCCAAAAGTTCTTACTGCTGTGTAATCATAGCTGATTGATTATCAGTACTGTAAGGTAATGATCTCAGTCCTTCTCTTCCTAAGTCATTTTTTAAATCACAAAATTATGTAGTTGGAGACAGCTAGTGCTATTTTTTTATTATTTATTTATTTATTTTAGGGAAGATGGGGAACTGAATTGGCAAAGCAACAAAAATGGGCTGCATCTTCACTCTCATGGTATGAAGCATGTAGAACATTTGAGAAAGCTGGCACTACTCTTTTCCATGTTACAGTGTTCTGTGGGTTAAAAACTACAGTTCTGTAGTTCTTTCCACCTAATGAATTTAAGATATTTTGGAGATGTGAATAAACTGTGCCTTGCAGTCTGCCTCAGAGAAAGAGAAGAATGTGTTTATCTTAAATCTCAAAAGATAAGAGAAAAAGAAGCACAGTTCAGATTCTCAAAACTGCTGAGTGCCTAACTTTCATTTAATTAACTCAGTTAGGAAACTAAGTATCACTGACTTGACTGTTGTGAAGAAAAAGTTCGTAGTAGATCTGTGAATGGTTCTTGTGTTCTCTTTATAAGAGTGTCTCCCATGTTAGCTCAACAGTAATGAAGTCAGTACTTATTAGAAACAAGAATAATTTAAAATATCTTTGAACAGAGCAGAGGTGAGGAAAATAAGAAGTAAAGATTGAAATTAGGTATAGATTAAATGAAGAAAATAAGGGAAAAGTATAATTCAGAAATGATAATGCTGTGTTCCACTTAGTGTGAATTTGCAAATAATAAGCCAAGATGTGGGAATATGAGACTTATGAACAGTATTTGGCATGTTGCATTGCAAAGAATTCAGTGCATAAAAATGTATGGGAAAATAAGAAAATCTTGTCTACCCTATCAAATCATGCTTCAATTGGATATAAAAATTGTTGATATTGATATAAATGTGTCATAAAGTCTACTGTAGCATTGACAGTTTAAATTATTCAGCAATATCTTTTGATAATTAATTAGAAAAAATTCCCTGGAAGATATTTTTTAAAGTTGAACAAAATTTTTTTTTTTTTTTTTTTATAAATGTCGATTGTCTGTGTTAGCATTCAGAACACAGTGCATCTTATTTAAACAACTGTGGGTCAAATGTACTTATCAGGTCTGAGTGCACCTAACCTATTTTAATTGACAGGTCATAGGAGCAACTTTTTGATGTTCTCCTTCAGCTGATTGGTATTGTATGTTCAGGATAGCTTTGAAGAAGTTACCTTTAATCCCAAAAGTAAGAGAGATACTGGCGGAAAAAATTGAATTTTAAGACTTTTTTACTCATCTAATTTTGAAAATGCTGGGGTAAAATTTTCCTTCACCTTCTTTTCTTCACCTTGGTGAAGTGAAGAGGGTTTTACTGTGCTTTCTGACTTTTTGCCTTGTTAGAACAATCATTTCAGCTTATGACTAGAAGTTTTTTTTTATTCTCTACTTTTTTTTTTTTCTTATCTTCCTTCTCCTTCACATAGCTTGCTTTCCTGGGAAAAATCTTAGACTTTGCCATACATTTTTGTGAACTATTCCTGTGCCTTTTGCCGAATAATGATTAATGGTTTAAACTTAATCCATTATGTTCAAAACTTACTGGAAACAGAGGATGAAAAGGACAGTTTAACACAAAGTAATCCCAGAATGATTATTGATTATAAATGTTCTTCGCTATTTGCTTAATCATTTTATATTCATAAAATGTTGGTTATTCTTTCTGTTCTTCAAAAATAAATATTCATATTCACAATTTTGCTAAATGCAACATACATTTTAACTGCCCTAAGACAATGTTTTCACAGTCATTCCATTATCTATGTAAATTTTTCATGATTAAAATTAATAATACTTATTTACATTAGGAATATGAGCCACTAATTTGATAATGCTTGATAACAAAATTTACTCTAGATGATAACCATATTTTTCTTATATTAGCAAATATAGAACACTACTAGGAATACTCAAAGTATGCCTATTAAAATCCTCTCATATGTTTCCTGTACTGAATAGGAGCTCTCCCACTAAAAGTAGATCTGTATGTCATTGTAAAAAGTTCTGGGCTTTGTTCTCTTGGTATATTCAATTTTAATTATTTCAAGTAATTGTAAATAGCATAGGAGCCGCTTTTGAGAACTCTGATCTGTACACAAACCATTCATTAAAATCTTTGCTCTTTGAGTACACATCACTGTCAGTAGTGAATGTTTCATGAGCTAAGTTGTGTTTACAGTTGTACAGATTCAAACCTATAATTTCTATTATGCACATGTTGACTTACAAGCAATTCATTCCTTTTTTGGTTTGGCATAGATGT
Source organism: Penelope pileata (assembly GCA_013396635.1). Classification (NCBI taxonomy): domain Eukaryota; kingdom Metazoa; phylum Chordata; class Aves; order Galliformes; family Cracidae; genus Penelope; species Penelope pileata. Next base: position 1,223,810 of record WBMW01004035.1, on the reverse strand, counting down.
AGCTGATTTTCTGGTGCATTCCGCTGATGGTGCACAAACAAAAGAGAAACTCGACTTCTTTCAGTGATGGCCCTGTGAATTCTGCTCTGTCTGCTCTCTACATCCGAATCCCAAGTACTTAGCTTTTTGTTCCTTGAAACTTTTGGAGATTTCTATGTCCTTCCCACTCTTTATCAGGATAAAAATGATTTTTCATTATTTTCTTTTTAAAGAAAGAGAAAGCTTCCGTTTCAATCATTTCTTAACAGAATTTAGAAATGAAATCACAGAATCACAGAATTGTAGGGGTTGGAAGGGACCTTGAGAGATCATCGAGTCCAACCCCCCTGCCAGAGCAGGTTCCCTACAGCAGATCGCACAGGTGGGCGTCCAGGCGGGTCTTGAATATCTCTAGGGAAGGAGACTCCACCACCTCCCTGGGCAGCCTGTTCCAGTGCTCTGTCACCCGCACCGTGAAGAAGTTCTTCCGCGTGTTGGTGCGGAACTTCCTGTGCTCCAGCTCAAGGCCATTGCCCCTTGTCCTGTCCCCAGTACATCCCCAAATACATCTAGTCCTCCAGTATTGGATATTGTATTGGCTATTTGCATAGCACCTTTTCCTCTTCCGCAGTTATTTAAATCTTTTTAAGTTTCTTGGAAATCCTGAAGTAAAACATGAGCTTTAGTCTCCCTTTTATCTTTTCTGTTTTGCAAGGCAGTAGGAAGCTCTTCTAATTTCTATTAAAAGAAAGAGAAAAGGAATATCTGGGAAGCGTTCTGGGAGTTTTTAAGTAAGTTACACTTATCAAACATTTTACTGTTTTGATATGTACTGATATTATAAGCATATATTTTTAAAGACAGGTTATGTCAAGCTGCATCTGCTTTAATTTCATTTATTTTGGCACTTCTTAACTGAATGACTCTTATTTCACCGGGTTGCCATAAAAGCAATTCCTTTCATTTTCTTCTTTAACTGACAAAAACATAAGGGACTTTACATTTTTAATGACAAATGGGATTTCTGTATTCAGGAAAATGAAAAAAAGCTTTTTGAAAAAATCAGTGCCGTACATAATTCTATGTTCCTTCTGTCATAACTAAAGAAAAATTTTAAAGACAAGGACATGTCTATAGTCCCTTCAGCTTTTCTAACCATCACTTGCATTTGAAAATCTTGTCACAATAAACTTGCATGTATGTGACATTAGTAGGTGTTCCTCCATGGGAGGAATATCCCTTTCTATGTAAGGGATTATTCCAAAAAATCAAATGAAAAATACATGCTCTGAGAGATCTAAAAAAAAAAAAAAACCAGCTAGGAAATCTGCTGCACTTGTTGCCTTCCATCAAGGCAGGAATATTGACTGCACAACACATCTTTATTATTAGCAAAAAAAAAGAAAAGTTAGAAGTGTACAGAAGGAAGGCTGAATATGTTATTAATCCTGAAAGTCACTGTTCTAAAAGGTTCTTTCCAACTACAGCCTCTCTGCTTCCCGGTGTTAATAAGGAAATAGACAAATTTCAGCCTGTGATATTTAAATATTTTTTAAATTTTCTTTCTTTTTGCAAAGCATAGCAGGTTGTGTGGAAAATAATTGAAATATAGGCTATAGCTATGAATATGAACTATTGAATTTAAGTTAACATTTTTTAAGTAAAAAGTCAATGTAAAATGTTTTATGAATTAATGGGACTTACACTAATTTCTGCAAATAAATCTCTGAGAGATCTTTCTGTTTCAATATAATGATGATACGTTTCTCATTCTTTTGTTTTGGAAAATTTTTCAGTACATATTTTTGTATAATGTTTTTGAATTTGGATTTGCAGAATATTTCAAGGAAGTAGACATTCACATTTCTTAAACTTTTTAAATGAGGTTGTGAGAGAAGAAGCTCATTCAACCCTGTCACTTTGTCTGCTCTACTGAAATATTTACTAGCAAGACCTCTTCCTTTCCAAAACATTTCTAGGATTTGAAGGGGAAAAAACAAGAGACTTGTAAGGAATCATGTATCTGACGATCATAATCTCTAGTCATGCAGATAAGCATGTAAGTTACCCCCAAAATGCTTTTTGAAAGCCCTGATGAACAGTTTAATTTCTGCAGTAATCTACTTTCCTCACTTCTAAACTGTTCTTTACCTCAGACTTTGTCTAATTGAGTGCACCAAGCTTGAGTGATTTTTTTTTTTTGAACCTGCTTCAGTCCCTACTGAATTTGAGAAGTCTGTCCCATCCATAGACCTAATAATGACTTTTTAATTAGACCCACACTGTAGAGAATACATAGTATCACACTCCACCTTAGTAGCTCATACCCAGCCTTTTTCTGGGGCCATATTAGTTTTTGCTCCCTTCTCTGGGGTAGGGGAGCAGAAAAAACAAAAAAAAAAACAAAAACAACAACAAAAAAAAGACCACAGACAAAAGTATATTGTAGCTGTCTCATTGCCTGATAAAAGTAGAATGACATGCTTCTTTGACATTTTAGGTGTTTGGTATTTGAAACAGAAGCAATTACATAATTATGGCTACTGCCATAAGCATCAGGTAGCTGCTGGAATAATTAATTGACTATTATCTCCCAGCTGTTATTTAGAGTGGCTGCATCACCACATGTAGAAGGAGTGTCTTTACTTCCAACACATGCAGATTGCAGAAGTCATTTTTCATTGGCATACAAGCATTCTTCAGATGTGCAATTCTTGGCTGTTAAAGAGCGCAGAAGGGGTATTGGCAGTGCCTGTTAGGCTTTCTTGTGACAGCTTGGAGTCTCTGCCTGTTCACTTGTGCATCTCAAGGGGAATTGGCTTCTCCACCAGAAATGAAAAGAATGTCACGTCCATACATGTAAACTCCCAGGTTTTATGGCTTACCTTTTGTTCCTAGAAAAAACTTAAGTTACACTTTTTCTCATTACAGACTGTCATGTATCTGAATGGCAGTAGCTTATTGTCCTGTTTTGGAGGAGCCTTGTTTGTTTTTATTTTGCACCCTCCTATCTTCCCATCACCAATAGATTGCTTCTCTGTGACTGCAGCCTGATCTTCTCACGCTATCATGTTATCTCTTCTACCCATCCCTGCTTGCTACTCACTGGCCAAAATAAGCGTAGACTGACAGTTTAAGGTGAAATGTCTATTCCGTTAGTGCTAGTCTGAAATCTCTAAACAGTTGTGTCCCCAAAGAAAGGGTGTCATAAACTTACCAATGAGTGGCATTAAGGCTGTTCACTCATTCAGTTAACTTTGTACTGATAGCTGATTCCAAAAAAACTGCCTGAAGGAAATGTAATGTAAATGTGAATATTCTATTTTCTTTATACATAGGGGACTGGGCTTAGGAATACAGAGATCACACATATTTCACATGGCCCCTAAAGGATGGCCTGGCAGCCCACTCAATTGATGTTCTAGCCTAAAAATTTCAGGGGTGAAAAGGACGAGGGAGCATAGAAGAGCTATTAAAGGAGCTGTGATCTGTTTAATCTGCAAGTTCTCCTTTTGTGAGCAGTTTGGTTTTCTGTCATTCAAATATATCTACTTTCAAGAAAAGTAATATTGAAGAGATCTAATCGTATTTTGGCACGTTATTTATGAAATCAAAGACTAAGGTAAAACAGAAGCAAGGGCAACTATGTTATTTGCAAAGTAACTAGACAGCTGCTGGTATTACTATAATCAATATGAGATTAAAAGACAAACAAGCCGGTTTGCTCCGGCACCCGTGCTGCCCTAAACATGGTAATGCAATTCTTCCAGTTGTAGATATAGCCTTCAGCTTCTGTGTCTTCTCATCTTCATTATTTCTCTAGAATCCTTTCCTTAATGTAATATTTCTATATTTTTTATAAACATACTCCACTCTCCTTTTCATCTTGCCGTTGGTGCTTTTTGTTGTGAGTTGTGATGTCCATCTCAACTCAAGGTTCACCTTCTGTTTAGTTTGATTATTATATATTACTTTGTAGTCTATTCTCGTTGTCTCATGTCATACCATTCTCAACTTTACTTTCATATTACCCTTCTCCATGCAGTGACAATATTCCGTGCCTTTGTTAAATTTGTGTCTGAATTCAGTGTTTTGTAAATATCTGAAAATGAACTCGCTCCATTTTTTTTTTTTTCTTTTTGTGACTTCTTATACCTTAATACAAGGATAATCTTGCATTTTTGCTAGCCAAGAGAGACTGTTGAAAGTAGAACTGTAGGTGAACCCCAATATATAAAATCTCACATTTCTTACCCTGTTAATAGGCAGGAAACTACAGTATGCTAGACTAATGTGGCATTAAATGCATCAGAAAATCATTACTGACTTCACAGTGATGCAAGTAAATATATCAATCCAAATTAAGAGATTTTATAGCATTTTATTTTAGTACAATTTCTGTAGAAAGGAATTGCACACGGAATATTTATTAGAATACAAAATGGCAGACTTGTAGGTACAGTAGTACAAACATGTTTAATCTAATTTAGGGATATACAGCTACTTTTTTTTTTTTTAATATAGTCCTAAGAGTATGTTGAGCTCTGTACAGAACTCTGATCATGACACTAGACCATTGCCCATTTAACTTTGGATTCAGGTTGTAGTGAAGGAACTGTCAATTCCGTGTTTTAGTTATGTATATAAAATCAATACTGCAGATAAGCTGTATTTTTCTCTCTCTCTTTCTTCAGAGACTAGTATTGAAAATAAAGATTGTGAGGGCTTTCCACCCCCATTTCCTCTTGCGGGGGGGAAAAAAGGAAAAATCAATGTTTAAATTTTCCAGCTGATACTTTGTACTGTGATATTTTATGTTAGGTTGTTTCAGTCATGTGAAATGATATAAAGTTGCATGATGTAATTATGTGACTTTCATTGAGTTATTTCAATGTGGCATTAGCAGGCAGGCAACCTGCTTTAAAGATATATTTCTCTGGAAGCTACAGATAATTTTTTGAGAGTGAAAAGCAGTTACTAATAGCTTCCCCAAGTAACGCATCAGGCTTGACATTCTTTGGTGTATTTATTATTGATTTGGTGGATGGGTTGGTGAATGTTGCTGATAACAGAAAATTATTTAGGTTAAAGGGAACCATGAAGAAGTGTAACACTTCCTGAATCATCAAGTCAAACTGGTTGACTGGATAACACGATGGTGATGAGATGTTGATAAAGTGAAATGTATAAACATATACTTTAATATAGAGGGCTAATATCCTCCAATATGGTTTAACTTTTTAATACATTGAGTATAGAATTGGACCATATTGCTGAGATCTCATTGAAGGTATATCTAAATTTCTATATGGATCACGCTTCTGCTGCCATTGAAGTTGATCAATTGTCAACAATGGCTCAAATTTAACAAGAACTGGAAATATTGTGAATAAAAATTTTTGATGATGTTGAACATCCTCTAGGAAGCTTTTTGATTTTTTTGGCTTCAATTAGTATGATTTTATTATGTAGTTCCTTGTCTCTTGTTTCCATATCATCAGTATTATCCTCAAAAAGGCTTCCTATGCTGCTGCTCTATTGTCAGTATTCTGGAAGACCAAAGAAGTGAACTCAGACAAGAGAAACACTAACAGAAATGAATAAAGATTTTTAACCTATAGTCCGCACTTTGATCTTCAACATCTATTGGAATGCAGAATGATTTATTCTTAAAGAAATACCATCCTCCAAATATGTTTTATCTCATCCTAATGAAGAAAGTATCTTCTCACCATTTTGTTTGTTGAGGTGTCTGATGAGGGCAATGTTTTGTTTTCTTCTTTAATCAGACATATCTTTGAAACGTTTGTTCTATGTGCTCTCAGTGGGAGAATAGACAAATAAATGAAGGATTGTAGCACAGCTGCATTAGCCTCCATAAAAAATCCTGAACAACAACATGATGATGATTATACCCATTTTTATTTGTGATGTGTTAATAGTTCTTTTTTATTCTTTCTCCTGGCTTTAGTTTGACATTGAAGATTCCTTTCAGCTGGCTTAATTCTTGTTTGAGCTACCTGTGCTTGTAAAGCACCAGCTGCTTCATGCTCTCTATCCGCTTCCAACAATCAGTGGAAGTCATTGTTCTCGTGTATTAAAAGAAAAAGCTTAGAGTCTCTGTCTCCTGCCATGCTTCCCAAGAAATGTTGGAAAAGAGTACAAAAGGAATAATAGAAAGAATATACTTATGCTTATGATGTAGATTAACTCCACCCCCCCCCCTTTTTTTGAAACACAGTGAAAGTTTTCGACGCACATAGCAAAATTATTTAAGCTAAGATTTCTGTAGTCTTTTAAAACAGAACTTTTAAAATATATTTAATGAAAATGTATCCATAGTTTTCATTAAATGGTTAATTGAGAGATCATCATAAAGGAACTTCAAAGTGATTTTTCCAACAATTTTGCACAAACCAATAATAGTCTTCCATGATCTGTATTCATAGTCATTTATGTAGTGACTGTCAGAGCTGTGGAAATCAGCACATAAATATGGCTTATTCTGTGTTTAGTTCTATCAATTTTTTTGATAGATCATTAATAGAAGTAATTTGCTGCACAAGAATGAAGATTTGTTGTAGTTGTCTCTTTGATTTAGAAATTGATCAGAAATACTGCTATCCATATATTGTTAACAATGGAGGGCATCACTGATAACAAAATAAGTGATTACATTAAATAAAATTACAGTAAATAGTAACTTGAATTAAGTTTGCCATTTGGACTGAAAATAGACAAAATAGAGTAGAAGGATGGTTGAATTTCATCTGATCTTATTTTAGTAGAAGGTGAGAAAAATCAATGTAAGGAAGGCATAGGAAATGGAAAGTGTTGAAAGATAGATGAAGGTATTTCATCTAGCAGTGAATGTACTATGACAAAAAAAATGATCCGATGTAGATGAAAAATAAAGGGTCAGAAAGAGACATCTATAAGGTGTAAAATATCTGAACCAAAGGAAAAGTAGAAAGATTAAAGAATAAAGGCAAGTAAGTGTAAAAACATCTGATAAGAAATACAAAGACAGAGAATAAAAAGAAAAGTGCTCCAGGTTAGGATAAATAAAATATGTTTGAAGTGCCTAAAGGAACAAGATGATGCTGAAGGAGACTGTAAGTCACTGTAAAAATAGTTCAGAATTACCTTTTATGAGAAGCTTGTACAGTAAAAATAATACATGTATATTAATCATTTAAAAATCAAGTCTAGCTTTATAACTGAACATGTGCAATTGGAAAGATTTGTATTTGGCTTTGTAACTCTTTAAGTTCTTCCAGCTGTTAAGGTAGCTGGCACAAGATCTGTTGAAATAAAGTTTTACAATTTTTAAATCCACCTATTCAGCAGAATAACACCCCCAAGAAAAAAGAATTAGGACGCAGCAGGAATGATGGGGTGATGCAGTTAGCAAGTAATTTTGTTTGCTTTATCATTTGCAATGAGTGATTAGTATCACATGTGGGAAGAAATAACTGCTGAATCAACAAAGATATAATCAGGTCCTTATTTGTGGAACAAGTAGTAATGGATGAACGGGTTGCCAACTTTCATTTTGGCTGTATTTTAGAGCTCAGCTGCTTTTTTCCCCCTCAGAATTGGATTAGAGGTGTCCATAAAGGCAACTACCGTGTCAGAACCAAGAGATATTGTAGCTTTAAATGCTTCAGCGTATCTCTATTAAGAATGTAGAAGACATAATTAAGGAATTTATAGACCTATCTATCCTCATGTTTAAAAAGATAACCAGAAAGGAATCATATTCACATAGAAAGCATTTTAAATATTTTTTTCCTTTTTCTTCATTATTTTGTTTATCCTTTTAGTAACATATTGAAAAGTATTTGGAAAACTAATCAGCAAAGGACAATTTTTGAAGTCTCTTTTTTATCAATCCCATTATTTGAAAGTAAAATATGGTATTAAGTCATAGTTTACAAAATAGGATAGATTTGTTTCAAAGGAAAACAGTTAGAAGACCAAGGTGCAATCTACTCGGTAAGACCAGATGTGTGATAAAGAACAGATATTTTTGTGGGGAGAGCAGGAGGGTAAGGTTCAAGAAAATTGCTTGATATTTCTGTACACAAGTTTCTCAGTAAGGTAAAATATAAATAGTGAGGAACAGTAGTCACTTTTTAGTAACATCTTAAACTCATGTGACCTTATAGATGATAGCCTATGATAAAATCTAAACTGCATTTGTTGTTAGAATCAATTATTTACTGGTTTTATGCACAAAGCATTGATGTAATTCAGGTTGGTAGAATGCTTCCACCTTCTTACATGGTTACCAGTGTGAATTGTTTGATGGGAGGAAAAAAAAAGGCTAGGATTATTTTGAAGTAATGGGACAATCCAACTGTGTTTTTACAGACTATGTACATGAAGTCTAAAAAAAAATCAGCTTGTTGTAACATATTAATCTTGTGTTCTTCTTGTTATGAAAATACCCAATTTTATTGACTCTTCCATAGGACATAACTGGATTGTTTATTGATAGTGCCATGAATTTACACGTAGTGGGGAAGATCTTTACCCAGAGTCTGACTCGCTCCTTTACAGCAATAAGGACTATCTGTGAAGTTTTTCTCTGGGTTTGTCAGGTCCAGGGATTTGGTTTGTGACCTTGTTATTTGTCTTCTCTTTTCATTTCCAAAATATAAGATATAGAACTTCCAGTGAGTAGTTTTGGATTAAAAATACTAATACTGAACAGAGGTTTAATGCTCTCAATTTGTAAAGAAGCGTGAAGTTCATTAACTTATTTAATTCTATCTCTCCCCAAAGATGAATGGAGGTTCCTTTGGCAGGGCATTTCTGATCTAGGTAGGTTGCGTGAAAAAGAAGCAGATAGTACCAAAGCTCCTAGTTGTTGATCTTTCCCTATAAATAAAAGGTATTTATCCTATTCTTTCCCAAAGTGAAGCTGTTGTAATCGAGCAAAGATCTTTCTTGAATGCTATTACCTCTTTGAGATAAGCAAAGTTTGTAATGGACAATTCTTCTGCTTTTTCTTCTTGTAAGTGATCCTTGAAGAAGCTGTGGTGATTTTTTTTTTCTCTGGAATAATTTAGGCATCTCACTTAGGCATGCTTCCTTAACAGAAAAGTCAAAACTTAGTTTAGGTAGAAATCAATGTGAATTATGATGTTGGATTCAGTTGGTATATGTTTATATATATATACATTGCAAAGGGACTGGATCAGGTCTCTTAAATTCAAACTTGGGGGAAAATAAACTATTTGAATTTTTGCTCTAATTGAGATAATAATCAAAAGTAGGCACATTGTTCCAGTATACACAGTTGCTTGATAGGGTTAACTTTGAAATTTATTTGTGCTGTGCTATCCCTGTTATGTAATCACCAGATAAGTCAGTTTGTTTTGATTACCACTCTGAAGGTAATTAAAAGATAATCACTGTGTCACAAACATAAGTACCCAATCCAGCTAAGTAAGAAACATAAGAACACATTGAGTCTTATCTTTGTAATTCTGTATTAGTATCAGCCAGAGTCCTGCCCTCACCCCAATTTTTTCTGAACTGCAGAGGGCTCCTTAATGAAATAGAATTGGGGATGTGATGTAGAAAAGCAGTAAGAAATTTCCAGTTCTCTGCAGCTATGAACTTTTATATTTCTTACATGTCATAATGTTCCCAAAATAATTTACAGCTAATAGATCAGATGTATGTGGCAAAATACCTGCTCTGGAGATTGTTAGAAAAAATGCAAAGGACAAGATGACCAAAAAAATACAAACAACAGTCACATAATTTTCTGTCTTTTCTATCCTGCAAGTAGATTGGAGACCCCTAAAAGTTGGTGGGGACATTTTCTTATTTGAAAGTATTGCAGAACTACATAGTGTACAGCAAATAAATCTAACAGCAAATAAATCTAATCAACATCCAGTTGACAATGGTTAGGCAGTTGAAAACACATAGCTAAAGCTCTGTGCATCCAGATAAGCTCAGTTGACTGCAGTGGCATTCTTCTCAATTCTCCAATTAGGTCATTGTGTAATCTACTTTGTAGTATTTTACTGTAACTCTGGCTATAAAATCTTCTGGAAGTGGGCGGTTGTTTGAGCACATGCTGTCCATTGAAGATCCTTTACAGGCCACTGAAATACAAATTCTAATATACCCAGATTATTCTTACATGCCAAATTTAATTAGATGATTTGAAAAAGACAATGGAATTACTACATAGAATACAACTAGATAAATCATAAACAGCCATATGCTGTAGGAAGTTGTCCTAAATAGACTGAGAAACCATAGCTGAATAGATTTTTCTTTCCTGCAAAGGGCATCACTGTGTCTTTGACAGTTAAAGAATAAGAGATTAAATAATAATGGGACATCAAGTAAAGAGGGAAATAAAAATGTTTCTGATATAAAGAATGACTAATTCCACCTCAGCCTGAAACGGTCATTTATTCTACATTGTTGAACACTGAAATTTTAGGGATAAATAGTAAATCTTTCAAAAAGATTTTTCTAAATATATCCAAAGGCTGGGAAGCAACAAACAATTACCAGGTAGATTAATTTCCTTGGTGAATTGAGTTTATTCTTTGTTGTTGTAGCATTAGTAGTGTAGCATCCTAGCTATTTCTGTATGCTTACAAATATGCAGGGATTCACAAAGCTTGTTATGGTTTGTGTGAGTGACTTGAGACATATGATGTGTTTTCACTCTTGATACTGAAGATGTAGTGAAAGAGCTGTATTCCTTTTTTTCAGACTGGAGCAATCTTTATAGTACTACTGTCACCGGCTATATTTATTATTTCTCCTCCTGAATCTCATTAAACAGGGATAGAGAAAATCCCATGTGATTTTAATACATACTTTAAATATTTTTAAAACTTCTGTTTTTACATAGGGAATGCTGATCAACTAACTTTCTTTTGTGCTAGTCTTCATGGCCAATGCAAATTTTACGTAATATTTTCTCATTTACTTTCAGTGACTTCATATTGATGCTGAAAACAAGATAGTCATTTCACTCCTCAACTCCAACAAAAGTATTAGAATATTTCAATAATAATAAACATACTTTGGCCAATGGCCAAGTAACTTACTCATGTTCTAGAGAATGCTTTTGGATGATTTATAAGAAACTGGATATGTTGGTTTCTGTGACTGGCTCGGAAGGATGTTAAGATATAGGCTGACTAAAAGAGAAGTTCAAAGAGTTTATTTCTAAATCACTGTTTGTTGTGATTATGTATTTAATACTTGGCCAATTTTCTTAGTTCTATCAGTAGACAAATCATTTGCAAATCAGTCTCTCATGTTTATGTAATAAACAGAATCTCTCTACAGGTCAAGTTTATAAATATTCTGTCAGGGAAGGAGGGATTGGATATTTTCTTTAATTATAACACAAAAGTAGTAGCCATCTCCTCTGTTCTTTCTCACATCATGAGCGGATGGGTCCTTTCCTGGATGACTAGTGTACAACTTGCTCATTACTCTATAGACGCCTATTTTCCTAAGATAGGACTTTAGAAAATAGTATGAAGGAAGATGGCTGCTGCTGTACTTTTTGTCAGCCCTGTCTCCAATAAAAAATGCTGAAAGGCAAGAATAGTGTCAAAGCTGTAGTGTCTGTGAAAGATGTTCTGGAAATTAAATGGTTCTCTGATGTATCTGGCTTCAGAAGCATCCTGTGGTCTTGGTGAAGACATAAATCAAACAGTTCTAACCAAGTTAAATATGCTAAACTTAACAGCAATAAAGATGATTATCTGGCTGATTTAAAGGGATAATACCTAATGTAGGATTTGAGCAAATGCTCATCAAGGAAAAAAAAGAAGAAGGCATGGCAACAGAAAGTTATCTCCTGATTTCAGCAAGGTTAACAGACCCTCCATCATACAATTAGTCGTCTCAATTTGAGGTTTCAGCTGGTCTTATGTTAAAAAAAAAAAAAAAAAAAAAAAAGATGCTGATATTGACTGCATTGCTGTCAGCCAGGAGCGAGTGCAAAATGCCTCCACTTTCCAGTAAGCTGTGTGTGTTTGGACACCATCACATTTACAGAAGTCCTAGGCTTTGTTACTGATGTTTCTTCTCTGTGTGAGAGGAATGTTGTTACAGGCATAACGTGCTCCATGAAAATTCTTAATCCAGAATAAAGTTCTTCTGGTTTGGTTTGTACTCAACTAAGTCTTTCAGCACGCAGAATCATACCAGTATGACACTTCTAAAATGGATTATAATCCACATCTGAAATACTTCTGCCAAATTCAGGGTAGTCCTTGTTCTTCCTCCACTGATCAATCCAGTTAAACAAAAACTTTCATATCGGATCTGACATTCCCTGTTTTTGATGACACAAATGCTAGTACCTACCTAAGTGGGAATGTAGACAGTGCTGGTTTTTCTATAACTAAGTTGTAATATGTAGTGTTAACTAGCTTGTGACACACAGAGTGGATGTAATCACGTTTTATGCTGATGAAAGCTGTGTGTTCTAGAAAAAGTCACAAGCAACTCTGATTTCACTTGAAATATCGCAGCCTGGCAGAGCTGCTTTGCTAATTAGTGATTGATAACTTTGCTGCTCTGGCAGGTTCAAGAGGTGCCAGCATTGGAGAGTCTCCCCTGAGCCTCTACTTCTCCAGACTAACCCAGCCCAGTTCCCTCAGCTGCTCCTTGTAAGACTTGTGCTCCAGGCCCTTCATCAGCTTTATTGCCCTTCTCTGGACATGCTCCAGAGGCTCAATGTCTTTCTTGTAATGAGGGGTCCAAAACTGAACACAGTACTCAAGGCGCTGCCTCACCAGAGCTGAATACAGGGGGACAATCACCTCCCTGTTCCTGCTGGCTGCACTATCTCCGACACAAGCTAGGATGCTAATGGCTTGCCTAGGCATTCTGCTGGCTCATGTTCATTCATGAATATCGACCAGCACTCACAGGTTCTTTTCCTTAGCACAGTCTTCCAGCCACTCTGCCTTGAGCCTGTAGTGTTGTATGGGGTTACTGTGACCAAAGTGCAGGACCAGCACTTAGTCTTGTTGAACTTCATCCCATTGGCTCTAGCCCAGCAATCAGCCTGTCCAGATCCCCCAGGCAGATCAACACTTCCTCCTAACTTGGTGTAATCTGCAAACTTACTGAGGGTACACTTAATTCCCTCATCCAGGTCATCAATAAATATTGGAAAATAGATAAATAGTATTTTTAGCTACATTTATATGCCTATGACTAAAGGAGTGTAAAATTTTAGGAACTCTAGATACAGCTAAATGTAATAATTTTGTTTGATTTCAATGGAACTTAGATTTGCATCTCAAATGCTTTGCCACTTTGCAGTATTTAATTAAACAGAACTGTTGTGTGATGTGTTGTCTATAAAAGATGAACATAAACTAATACCAGAGAGCTACTGGCCCACTGGGTGTATGTGGAGTATGTAAAAGGATCATTGCTTTGCTACAATGCGTGTTACACTATTTGAGTCTTACAAGATGTATATCTCAGACTCCCATGGCTAAAGTTTCTGGGATTTTTTGTACTTAAGTAGCACTTACAGTACATGAAGAAAAGGTCTTTTTAAGTGCTGTAGCTATTTTCAAGTGCTATTTTCCTAGCTCTGAACCTAATTTTGAATCTGGCATACACAGTGTTTCAAGACTAATTTATAAGTATTTGCATCAGTACAGCAATGTTGAGCACTGTGTACCTGGTCAGCACTAAAGTCAGGGATAGACACTACAGCTCTTCTAGTCTTCCCAGAAGGTAAAAAGAAAAA
>WBMW01004035.1:1167808-1203827 GCA_013396635.1 Penelope pileata | reverse complement strand
AAAAAAAAAAAAAACCCAAACAGAAAATGTTGCTCTGTTTTCTTATTACATTTGCTTTTTTGTTGTTGCTTTTCTTGCTTTGAGTTTCTTAGTTGCATTGTACAGCTCATATCATGACATAATTAGCAAATTCAGTGACCTAAAGAGGTGTCAGTTCATTTGTTCATGAACTGGTAGATATGAGCAGTTCTACTTAACAGCCTTAATCATGCAGGCTGGAAATGCCAGAAGGGGAATTCTGGCAAATTCTAAGGCAAAAAAATATTGTGAATGACCTTATCTTTAAGCTCATGTCAAATTTGGAAGAATACTTTCAAAAGACTATGATGGTTAACAAGCATATGATCCTGAAAACAAGAGATGAAGCAAATGAGTAAATTCTGGGAGGAAGTACTGACCAAATATCAGCAACATGCCAATACCATAAGTTCTGACTAAATAAAAAGCTTGCAGGAATCTGGTTTTCCAGCCATTGGTTAGAATAATTCTGGACTACAAGGAAATAGTTAAGGAGATATGAAAATAAGTCATTGAAGTAGTGTCCAGCAAAAAATGTTGACTTTCACACCAGTGCACACCTTTAAAATGTCAAGAGTGTCCTTAGAAAGAGAAGTAGAGGCTGAAATACAAAAGGAATGCAAATGCGGGCAATAGAAAGCTATCTGCTTCAAAGTACAAGTGGCAATCAATAACTCCTTAACCAGGCAAAAGAGAGAAAATAATTCCACATGGTGTGTTGTCAGAAACTAGAGGACCTAAGGCATTTTCGGAAAGTGAAAACAGTTGCAGATACTGTGTGGTAGAGATCTGCTGATAGTGAGGCAGGACATTTAAAATTTCTGTGATATGAATTTCTGAAGGAGCACAGAAGATAAGAAACACAGGAGCTGAAACTCAGAGACCACCTTCATCAGCCTTCATCTCCGCCTGCCTGGAGTTCAAGGTCAGAATAACAGACTAATTTCAATCAGTCTAATTTCAAATGACTTAGACAAAAACCTAAACGATAGTGCCCAAGATGGAAATAGAAACCACACAGAGTAAGCCAAAACGGAGTGCTGAGAAACTGCGTGTGCCACAGCCAGATATCTCGCTTGATGCTGGCTTTTAGTTTAGTTTTCTTCCTCAGTTCTTTCAAAATACGATCAGAAAAGAAGTCACATAACATAACCTCATGTCATGAACATTTAACAGATACATAGGTATGCTTACATTTAGTCACGTCTTTCATAGGTAAAGAGCTTGACTGAGGAGTAATTGGACTACTATGTGAATTAATTCATCTGTAAAATAGAAGTGTGCGGAAAAGTTTCTGAAAAAGTCTAGAACTGCCTAGTACAACCTTTCCTTTCTATGAAGAATCTATCCGCACTTGTTTAGCTCAGTCCATAGTTTAGGAATATTTCTGCATTCATTGTTGATTCTCGACTCCAGAAGATTCTTGCATCTGTAGTTAAATGCTTTCCAATATATGTTATCTCTTTGTAGGCCTTATGCTGCTTCTGACTCTGAGATAGTGTTTAGATATACAGAAGCTATCAGTGCTCAGAAAATTATAGGAAAAGTATTAGTAGTAATAATCTTTCTGACTTCCTGCTTGTAGACTACAACAAGTATGTGCTATTTGGGCCTGTCTGAAGTTTTAGGGATTAACTGCTACCTAGCTTGCAATTCACCTTGTATTGTTCTGGCATAGTGGTGCACTTAAGACAACTGTAAGGCGTATTTATTTCAAAGACTGACCTTTTTTATATTCTCACCAAGACAGTGCATTACATCACGATCTAAGGACTGTTACAAGTCCCACTTTTTTGTAATTTCTGTTCTCTTTGTTTTATTTCACACAAATATGCTGCAATATGTAAAACAAAAAAAAAGATTCCTCCTACATAATGAAAACAGACTATATCCTAATGAAAGGATAAGATAATAAACAGTTTTGACATGCTGCTTAATGCACAGAGGACAGTCAGACATACAAGTGAGGAAATCAGTATAAAAATGGTTTCAAATAAAACGGTACTGTTTTCCTTTCTTTGTGTTCCAGAGGTGTGGGGTTTGTTTGGTTTGGTTTTTGTTTTTTTGTGTGGGTTTTTTTTTTTTTTTTTTCCCTATAAGGAGAATAGCAGAGCTAGAAGGGGATCAAGAATCAATGTCCTTTCACAAGACAGGGTCAGCGTACAGCATATTTCTGCAGACAGAATACTGGAATAAGCTTGCAGATCAGCTGAATCTTGAGTATGTTGAAATGCATGCTTAAAAAATAGTATTGCCCATGGTCTTAGAAGTTATTGAGTCTGCAGTTCTCTTGTGTTCTCAGCTTGAAGCCTTTCAGTAAAACATTTAGAAAGGAACATAAAACAAGTAAACAAAAGAAATTGATTTTATTTTATTTTTTTGCTGCACACAAATACAGGCTTTAGAATAAGTCTAGCTATAATAACTTCTGAGTATATTGCCTGTAACTTAGCCTATCATCTTGATCTTTTGTCTTCATCTATAATGTACATGATGTACAGTCATTTCAAAGGGGATAGTTTTGTTTGCAACTTCTTTGGCTCTAAAGTATGTTGGTTTTTATCTAGCTTTATATTTGACTCACCTAGATACTCAGATAAGTGAGATAATGCTAAATTTTTAAGATACTTTGCTTAACTTCATGTTATGGTCATTCATACTGAAATATCCATGCTACTAATGACTAGGAGAATTCCAATTGAATTCTTTATGAGCTTTTCCTGACCTACTGTGTAGTGCGTCAGCTTTTCCCCGTGGCTTACATGCATGGCTGGATTTATTGTCCACCACACATTGTGATGTTATCTTTGCTCTCTAGTAGAGCGGTAACAGAATTGTTCAGATTGCTTTTTGAGTTGGGAAGTTTATGTCCATGTATGTGGTTTTCTGCCTCTCACATAAAAAAAAAATGCTGCAGCTTTAGTCAATGTTTTTGTTTCTTTCAAAAATATCTTACTAGATAAAGTAGTCAGCTCTGAAGACTGAGGAATAAATTAGGAATGCCCCTCAGACAGATAGCCTAATTAAATCAAGCTAAACATCTCTTAATTAGACTCATCTCAAATGAAGGTAAGGGAGGCAATGGTATGACTGATTTATTCAGCTTAGACTCTGATATTGTCACTGTAAGTTTGAGAATTCTAAAAGGTCATGCCTTCAAGTCCCTGAAAACATAGTTCTCTTTAAAGAGACCTTAATGTGGGAAGCATAAAAATCAAATGTACTGTGAGATTAAGTAGTTTTGGAAGCACTTATTCTCCCATCCTAAACTCTGTGGAATCTTTTTCTTTCCTGTCCAATCCGTTGTTTGCAAGAGTCATTACTGCCAAACGTTTTCTCATATAGCTGAATGAACTGTTCCAAATGATTTATGTGAATGTTTAATAGCAAACGTTGGGAGAGAGGCAAACTCCACAAAAAAAGCTGAGAACCAAACAATTTTTGCTTAGGCTTCTCAAAAAAATGACCAGATTTTGAAGAGGGCACAGTGCCAGCTTCCATCAGTGCCAGCTTCTTTTAGTTCTTCTCAGACAGTGCTACTTAGTCCGGATGGCTTTCATATATTTCAGTTGGGAATTTAAATGACAATGTTCATTTTTGAAAATCTTACTCTAAGAAAAAGGAACACAAGACCACAATAGAAACTATGGCATAAATAAAAAGAAAACAGGAAACAGTGAGTATTCTGGTAGAAACATACAACAGTCAGCACAGTCTTCAAACATTTTAAATTTGCAGCTCACCGTCTCTTAATTCAATCCAAGTGCCAGACCAGTACCAATTTTGCTCAAAAAGTATTCCCCAGAAATCGTTTATTGAAGTTTTGTTTCTAATCTACCTCCAGTTCAACAGCATGAGAATAATATATAACATTTCAATTTATGTACAATCATAAAATACTAAGAATTTTGAAATCACTTATGAAATACCCAACATATTAAATGGTCTTGAGAAATTACTGTAGCTATTTTATATTTTATCAGGTTTGAATAGCTAAGCAAGTTATCTCATGCAATTATTCTTGTTGAAATTATATTCATAAGTGGTTTGTGAGAAGTGATGTTGTATTGTGGGGAGTAATATAAAATGTTTGTTTTTACTTTTTATGTAATTTGCTCTGAATTAATGCCTCCTATTTCCATGAAAACTACAACAGATACAAAGAGTACTATACCACTTCTTTTAACATGTCTCTGGTGCAAATAATGGCCGTCAAATGTGGACACAGACCTCAATCCAGGAGTCTTTTACAGATGTGGTTCAACAGGATATTGTATAAGACATCTAGGAAACTTCACCGATCTCAGGAGCTGCAAGGGCTTCTTGGTTATTGCATAAATTGAGGTAGTTTCAGACCAGGAACATTCTCATTTTTCTCACCATGCACTGAGACCAGTGACATCTGATCATCTGCTCAGCTCTTACATCTCCTTTCATAGATTTTAGGAGAGATTGCTGCTTTACATTTAACTTTCACTGTCTGACTGCCAACTAATAATATAGGACTGCTCAAGTCATCCTAGAAGATTGGGCAAGGTAAATCATATGCTTTATTTTTACACCAGGAACTGCAGGCATACTAATTTTAAAAGGATGTTTTGATAAAGTAAAATGGCGTGGTGCACAGACTAGGAATTGCCGGTTCCACAAAATTATTAATGATAGATGAGCCCTGGGCTTTGAATCTTTGCATAAATTAATGTTTGAAGGATACTCCATGACATATAGACAACAAAAGCCACTAGAAAGCTTATCACGCAATTTTCAATATTAAAACATTTTTAATTTTTATTATTTTTCTCTATTGCTATTCATGATCTTAACTGCCTTCTATAAAAACAAGTATAAAACAATGCATATGATAAGTATGATACTGTGAACACTCCTCCTGAAACTAAAAGGAGATTTTAGAAGTCTGAAAACAGAAGTAATGTTTTCCTGTACCTGATGCTGTATGTACTTGCGAAGAGCCTTCATCTACAGATAAAGCATTGGCAGTTCAATCCAGTGTGTCCCTCTTCCACTGTTAGGACTCCAAGGTTCATTGTTTATCTCATCATCTTCATAGACCAGATTCTTTCTGCCTTTACATTTGTACATCTTGTACTGTGCAGAACGTGAAGAAGATTGTTTTGATATAGGGTAATATGATACATAGCATCAATAATATGGTACTGATAAACCCAACTGTATGCATGTGTTTTATAAACCGAAACTGATACTAAGGCCTGTATCAGTCCTTCATATGCAGTTAGTTGTTTATATCCGATTACATGCATTCTCGTTTTTCTTCCATCATACACTTTTTTACTTGTCTAATTATAACCAAAATATGCATAAAAATGGCAGTCATTAATTCTGACAGGACAGTGTTGTGTTTTGACATTCCTCATCTGAACAGACTGTTTGAATATGGTTTTTCTGTGAGACCTTTGACATAATAGAGGTTTCCTGCCGCTATTCAGCTACTTATTGCTCCCATGGTCATGCTCATCATAGATTCAACGCAAAATATGCGAACTAGTTTTCATATATCTCTCCTCTTTACTGATATTTTTTGGCCTGCTTTAAAGATTCCCTGTTTTTTCTAATGTGGCCTGAATGCAGCTGTGTTTAGGGAAGGATCTTTGGTACGATGTCTTGTTCTTGCATCTGGTTTCCTTGAAGAACACAACTGTCATGCACGTTCTTTCCCTGTTTCACAAACTGTTTTTATTCATTGCATGTCATTTACACATTGCTGGGAACTGTAACTTGTAAAGGGCAAAGAGTTAGCTGGGTAGCATTCTTCAGAGCATTTACATATTACGTGTCAGCATGAATCAATATAAATACATGTATGAATTTTCAAATGAAATAAGTAAAAGTTTGAAAAGAGTAATATGAAAGGATGTCAATTTAACTCATTATATAACTTCAATTTTGTAGCAAATAATCATCTATAATTATTCTACTTCATATATCAGTCAGGTACTTCTAGATTTGCACAAGATTTGTGGGGACAGATGAGAACAGCAAAGACTCGATCCAGCCATTAATCCTGTAGAACTTTCCTTCTGTGAAAAATTTTTGAACTAGAAAAATTCAACTATATCATAAAGTTACTCATTTTAGGTTATATTGCTACCAAGAATAGGCAGTTTTGCCAGTGTTTTGGTCTTTCAGGCTGGCTGTGCTGAGCCACTGACTTATATGAATTCCAACAGATAAGGTGTGTTCTGGGACAAGGTATAAATTTGAGGAGTCTCTGGAGGAGCCAAGGTGGAAAGGAAGGCCAGTGCCAGCACAAAACTTGTATTCATTATTGCACACATTATTCACATAAAATCTACACCATTTGAATCTACTTTTGAGCATCTGACTGGGGCAAGCAACAAATGCTGGTTTTGAAACCATAATGTTGTCCTTATTTCTCTCTCAATGCTACTCACATTCTGATAGCAAAGCTTAGATGATCTCAATTTACTAATTTTTTCTCTCTCAATTTCTCCATATTGTCCTGTTCTATTTCAACTGCTTCCAGTGGCTCTTGATTAATATTGATATCCAGGGGCAAAATTTGTTTTCTTCTTGGACAGAAATGAAATTCAGTTTTACAAAAGATGGTGTCTGTTTGCATCCCTGTAGTTGTAAGGAGATGCTGTAGATATTTCAGTACCCTAAGGACATCTTTATGCAATGATTGCTTTTGGGCAGAAGCAATTAAAAATCCCATTGCATACATATGATACTTAGTATAATAAATGAGGGCAAATGCAAAAGAATTTCAATAAATAAACTAAACACAGGAGAATACTGAATTCAGCATACAATTAATAGAAGTACAGTTACTATAGAAGATATTCATTCTGATAAATGGTTTGTTCTTTTTACAAATGCCTTTGGTGCAAGTTTGTCTTGAAAACATCAGTCCTAAACTTGCAAATTGCCTTTTCTCACTTGGATTTTTGCTATAATGAAATAAATACTTTTATTTCAATGATGTTTTTAACTTTACAGCTACTAAGAAAAACAGCAGGAATTTGTCTGAAAACGTTTTTTCAGCACATTGCAAATGAGCTGTCAAAATAAGGTTTGGAGTCTCAAGTATTAAATCTCTCCATCATCTCCTTCATTTTTAATCAGTGTTTGTATGATCAACTCTTATACTTCTTTGTNTTTTTTCCCTCTGCACTACACGCTTAATGTTTAGCTCTGCATATTGGTTTTCTCGAATTTCCTATTCTAGTCTTCCTCTCTGGTAATCTTGGCTTAAGATAGTAAACAGTCTTATAGTCATATTGTTTTATTCCTTCACATGTTTGCTTTTCAAAGTGAGTCCCAAAAATATCATCTAGATTCATTAAAGCCCTTGTGTGAGCTAGGTAACTATCATGCATTATCTCATAGTGTTGTTTAGGCACTTAATTTCACTAAGGAGCTTTAGTGAACCTGACAGAGGTCTATCTATCCTACATTTCTGTAAAGTTAACTTTCAATTCATCATCTTCTGATTTCATTGCAATAGGGCAGACTCTGCTCGTATGTATTGAATAGATCTTACTCCTAGGAGAGGATGTTAAATGCACAGTCACAGAGTCAGGATGAGAAATCTCCCTTATGAGCATAGTTGGATAGCAGTTAGTCTTTCCATGAATATAAAATCTAAACGGAAGTTCCACAACTGATTTCGGTGCACCCAGGCTGAGTCAGGTGAAATTCTGGTTTTCTGTTAAGATGTAGTATTAAATATCATTTTGATATTGATTGAGTTCTAACAGCAATTTTTCATATTCTATAGAAACAAAATAGACACCTTTAAAAATACGAAAAAAAATTCTGAACAGTGAAAGAAGGAAACCATGTCAGCTAGGAGATAGCACCTTTCAAATTAATGTAAATCTTACAGTTTCTCAACAGTCTTTGAATTGTAGTACATTTGAATTTCCTTGTATCCTCAGTTACACTGACATCCTTGGAACTTCTAACGCAGTGCATTGTTTATGCATTTTTAGACACAGAGTCTCTGAGTAGATTAGATATTCCTTGTGCCTACACCACCTCAGGTGAAAATACCAGCATTTACAGGGAGAATTATTTGAGACTTTTTTTTCCGCAGGAATTTAAATTTAAAAATGAAGATATATTGAAGATGTAAAACCAAATAATGTAGTTATTCACTTAAGACTGGTTCAATTTTTAAAGTTGTATCTGATCTTCAAAATAACAAGTTCTTTATTGTGGGTCACTGGCCAAATGGGCAGAGGGGAATTAGGCGGAGGGAGTTTGATAATTTTGTTACTTTTCTTCCTGGGGAAAAAAAAAGTATTTCCTAGATCTAAGAGATGAATACAACTACTTCAAGAGCATTATCTGCGGATAATGGCAGTTGTTTTAAATGTCTTAAGGCTATCACAACTTATTTAAATTCTTTGCTTTTCTGGTCATTGAGATCTTGGTGAAACTGCACATTCCTTGTAAGTGAAAGGAAAATAAAGAAAAAGCAAAATCATTTTTCTTGCTGCTTTACCATTCTTTCAGAAACTCATGTCATTAAGTGTGGTCTACTGGACAGGAGAATATCCAGCATATTCATTAAATATCCCAGTGTTAATCAGTAACCTTGAAGTTGCTGATCCTTTTGTTTATTGCTAAATTAAGGAATATGATTTTGCTATAGCTGATGTGCCAAAGAAAATCTGACCGTAACTAAGTAGAGTTACATTTTTAAATGAGCTTTGTGTTCACTGGTTTGCATTTTGTCCATTTTAACAGGAGCGGTTTGGTTCTCAGTCTCAGTTCTTTCTACTAGTAACCTAGGGAATGTGTTTGTGGTATTTTTTGGAGGGGATGGGGGAAATTGGCCTTTGCTGGCAACTTCTTACAGTGTTTATAAGATGGAAAACATTTTCAGATATTTTTTTCTCATCAATCTTGCTATAGAAATGTTGTATACATATGTCCATCTTCACAACATAACACAATCACTGACTGTGATTTCAGGATGAACCCAGTGCATGATTTCCTAACTGGTCATAAACAGAAGGGTTGCTAACTATTGAGTAAAAAGGTACTGCCAGTTTATTAATCAGCTTATATTGTAATTGTTACTTCTTACAAGAGCTTATATCATTTTTAACCAATTGTTAACATTTTATACTTCACTGATTAGTAACTAAGAAAAAGTACTTGATAAGCAGGAAGCTGTCAGTTGTGCAAATTTTACAGGGCCCTTCTCATTAAAAGCCACATCTAAAGCCCATTGAAGTTAATAGGGAGCCCATTAGGTTTTCATCAGACCTTAAAGCAAAAAAAGATTTGGTTTTCTATAGAGGCAAATTAATTGGGAGAGGGAAGAGGATGCATAGATCCAATGAGCCAAGCAACTGGCAATGTTTATCTGTTGAGGTCACTGGCATTGCATTTGTACTGAAATTAATCCCTGAATTTTAAGTGCAAAGAGATGCAATGAGATATTTTGGCCTTTCAGCCACAAACGATCACACATTTATTTAGCATGTTTGTCCTGGGTTTTGCTGAGACCGTTCTGTGCAGCATCACTAATGAAGTGGCCTCAAGAGGATCTGCTGTACAGGGGTTATCTGGAAATGCAGAAGCGGTATATGGTCTCATATATCAGTTGTTGGCACTAGGGGCAATAACTGGGGAGAGCAAAGAAATGTAGGAGTAGTGGATTGATTCAGCTATTTGTTGATCTGTGGCTCCTGTGTAGTATGCTTTGGGCCCAACTTTCAGCAGCTGGCACAAATAAAAGCCTGTGCTATCAGCATGCTCCGTCTTGTGCTGGATGAGAGCAAGCTCCACATTGTATAGCTGCAAAAATTCAGAGGTACGTTTAGTATAAAATAAACTCTAGAATAGTGAGTGAGGCAAAGAATGTCATTCCAAACCTCTGACTTGAATTAAAAAAACAAAACAAACAAACAAACAAAAAAAAACCCCTCTTTTTTATTTCAGAAAAAAATAGAAAATCTGTCAGTTCAAAGCAGTGTGTTAAAATTTGATGGTTTTTTAGTTTCATATTATATCTATTTAAATCATTAGTAACTGTGTTGTATGTGGCAGTTATTTGTTAATTCTGACTTAAATATAACTTACAATAGAGATGTCAAAGTAATCTATTTTAATTATTAAAACTATAGATTTCTTGGCACATACTAAAATATCTTTTTCTCTTCAGCTGACCTCTTCAAATAAAACAAAAAATCAGAGTTTATGATTTTATCCATCCATATAAAAGTTCAGTAACTAAAACAGAAGCGATTTCATTATGTCAGAAACAGGCAGGCATCACTTATCTGCAGTACTGCAATCTGAGCTTGTATGCTACAAGAACATATTAATATGCAGTATGTTTACTCAATTCCTACATCTCAAGCCAAATGAAATTGAGATGCAGTATCAGATTAGCTTTATTATAAAAGTAAATATTTTTAATGAACTGAATATTGAATGTATTCTCTCAGCATCCCCATTTGAGAAGTTAGTTTAGTAGAACCACTTGAAAAGTGACTATGGTCTTCTATGGCTGAGATAATTAAAGAGTTGGAAAACTGGGATTAATAAGGCATAATGGCAAGTTTAGTTTCAATTAAAATTATAAATGTTACTATTTTAGCAAGTAATTGACATCTGATTAACATGTTGCACATTATAGCTGTAGATATTAAACAAATTTCTAAAGCTTGCTTACAAAATCAGTTAAAGACGTACATAATTTTCTTTTATTTGCATGGTAACTAAGTTTGTCTTTTACAAGTGTTAGCTCAGAGCCACAACTTGTAGCATATGTTAAGATTATTATTAATTATAGTCAACATTGTCAATATGATTCAAACGTCAATGGGGCTACACGTCTGCCATTTTTGATCTACATTGTGTAATCTTAAACATTAATGAGGGTTGTTTTATCTTTTAGCTCTGTGTGTGTTAGCTTGCAGAACTAGTCAGTTTTATGTCTAAATCTGAGCAAAATAGTAGCTATATTTTGAAAAACAAATGAAACTAATTTGTTAGCAGCTTTACTTTGAAAAATGAATGAAACTAATTTGTAAAAAATACAGCAATGAGATTTTCTGATGAAAAAGGTAATAAAAGTGCAATGCATGTAAGTATATTTTGTACTCGGATCCAGTCATTTTGTACTTGAACAGTTTAAATTAAATACTATAAATTCTGTCCATGAAATGTAAATACTATGAGTTAAATCTAGCTGCATAAAAATTCAAGCTAAAAAGGAAAAAATCCCTTCACATTTCATTATTGGACTTTGCTACATACGATATGAAACACTCCACTTAAAGAGTGTTTAAAAAAAAAAAAGTGTAAATAAAAATAATGCTATTTCTTTCTTTCTCTTTGTTTTGATACAAATCAGGAGTAAAAATCTTGACCTAAAGAAAAATGAGTGATTTATTTGGTGTGAAGATGAGTGAAGGTATCAGATTTCTCTCTTACTTTTGTTAAAGAGCCTGCACTCCTGGGGCTTCCTGTCCAGCAGACTGGGTTTATTACCGATGGCAAGGTGTGACTTGTAAAGGGCACAGTACCTTTGGTTCCCACTGAAGTAAGAATTTTGCTGTATGTAGTCATGAAATGTGGTTATTAGGACTTCCAGTTATTCCTAAGGAAGGTCTGTAGGTATCAGTGAGGTAAGCATTTTAATCTGACCTTTTATTTTAGATGCTATAGTTTCAATATTTCCAGTCCTGAGTGGTTTGAATGGCATCCCACCAGAAGGCTAAGATTTGACCTCCTTTGAGGAGGAACGAGGGTTCCACTCCGGAGACCAATTCAAAGTGCTTTGACAGCCCTTTGAAGCCAGTAAGAAGCCAGATGTCTACATTCGGTGAAGGCAGTACATAGGAGGTCTTTGGGAAGAACTTTAAAGTGCGTTTAGGAATCTTGAGAGTCTCAACAGGAGTCTAAGGGGACCTAATTCATTCTAAAATTAATACTGTTTAGGTTCTGATCTGTGCTGGGATTGCCAATGACTTTTCTCAGTTACAGAGGAATGTGATCCTTTCAAATCAACTTGGGCAGTGGGATCCCTGCACCCAATGGATTCTGCAAAAAATGAACATAACCCAACAGTGTGCTGTAAAACTAACATTCAGTCCCCTCAAGAAAACTAAAGCATACCATGATCTTATTCCCCAAATTGCAAAGTGAAAGCTGGCTGGATGAGGATCATTACTTCCTCCCCCAGCAAAGAAAACTGATTTGTCACGTTTGAATTATTTACAGTGCAGTACTTCCCACATGTCAGCTTTTGCAAGCAGCATTTTAAAGTAAAACAGAAAAGCCCAGTACTTCAGTAGCTGAACAAATCTCTCATACTCATTCCTTTGCGAAGAATAAACAAAAAATCATTTCAAAATTTGGATGGTTTGGGAAATGGGGATTAACTAAAAAGTAAGTGAAAACAAGCTACAGCCTCGAGCAAATTTGTAATTAGGTAAGTTACAAACACTTCAGTAATGAGAGGTGAGGTATAATAGAAATTCTGACAGGTCCTGTACTGTAGAGAGCTTGTGGGCACCATTGTAATAAATGAACAGAGATCTATTTGATTTTTTGTTAAAAGTGAGAAGCCCCAAGAGTTTTGCGTTACTTCATTTAGTGCTTGGTGAGGCTGTTTATATGAGACTTTCCTCTACATTTTAAATCACTTATTGCTGCTTTGGCAGTGTCTGCTAGATTCCATTAGATTCATTAGCTCTACTAAAGAGCATTGCTCTGTGGAAATAGCTGAAACAGCTGCCCTGTGTAATTTTGTTATTGCTTTAATTTACTCAGAATTCTGCTTTAACACTCCAACTGTCAAACATAAAGACGAAAAACCAATCAATATAAAAGCTTTCTCTACCTTAGTATTCTTACGTGCACAGTTTGTGGAAGGTGTAAGAAAATAAGCAAATGTAGCTTTCTGTTTTCCAAGTGATTTCTTGGAGCTGTTGGAAATAACGCTTCTGAAAATGCAGCCTATGGAACACTTCTCTGTGGGGTGAGTTCTCCTTTGCCAAACTACTTCTCTCACACGGTGAAACATCTGTCAGTCTCCAAGAAGTGCTGCATTCTTTCCGGTACCACTTGTTCGCTCTTAGCTTTTAGCCAAATAGTGGTCACAAGATCTAGATATGTGCTGTGCTTGTGTCTGTAAAGATTCTTTCATTCAGGAGCACAGCGTATGGTTTCATTGATCGTCTTGGTGTGACTGCAGACATGTTGCTGAAAATGTGTCAACGCATTTTGTAAAGCTCCTTTGATATGTCAACAAAATGCTTCATGTGTATTCTTGTTGCTTACAAGAATACTGAATTGCTTACTTTTTATAGTCCTAACCAGGCCATCTACAGAGAGAAAATGCAGAAAATGTCCTGTTGTTGAATACTGATTAGAACTACGAAATTACGATACAGGCTAAACTGATGACAACTAGTTTGGCAGCAATTCACACTCAACATCTCTCATGGAAGCTATGTAAAACTGATTGAATAATATCGACCTAAAATCTGGCTATTTGTTTCACTGAACCTAAAAATAGAGGTACAAAAGGACTAAATCCACAAAGGAATGACTGATCTATCTGTTGGCAAAAAAAAAAAAAAAAAAAAGTTACTGGTAAAAGCAAAATATTTATCTTGCATCTTGATTCTGCTCCAATATCATCTCTGTACTGAAATGAGTCAGTCATCAGATAAGTCTAAGTCCAGTCTTGCTCTATTCCAGAAAGTTATTCTATTCCAGAAATATTCTATTTCTTCTGCCTGAAATCTAAGCAAGTCAACTGTAGCAGTTCAGGGCTGCATTAATAAACTTTCTCCCAAAACTATTTTAAGTAGGCTGCTAGTAGGAGTCACTGTGGAAATGAATCCCGAGAATATCTTCAGCCAAATAGAGAAGTCTGTGAGTAACTTCTGGAGAGCAGAATACATGCCTGCTCTTTTTATAATATTACAAGAGTATTTAATGTAAACTGAATATTGGAAACTAATCATCAGACAGATGTTTCCCTTCCAAAGATATCTGAGAGAGGGAGTGAGACTTCATAAAACTGACAGAGAGATTATCCTCTTCTATAAATATTTCTTGCTCTGAGCTGGAGCACAGAATAAAAATCATAATGCATGATCTAAATAAATGGAAGAATCTGATCATGTATTTTGAAATTTCATTTTTTTCCAAAAAGTATATGTGAATCATTTTATTTTGAATTGAATGTTCTCTAGGAACCAGTTCAAAAAAATGAATTACTATTCTATGTTGTTTAATTCTACAATGGATGCTGTGAAACTGATACCTCCTATTTCATTATGTTGGCCCATGACATCAGGTGGATGTTGGTGGTATGGCAGTACAGTCTGTGAACCTTCCTGCCAATGTACCATTCCATTGTGTTGACATGAGACAGATGGCAGCAGAGGGGCAGCCTGACAAAATGGCATCTGACGTGGAAGTGAGGATGAAGCAAAGGGGTTGATTTTAATTCCCTCATGAGGAAAAAATGGCACCCATTGACATTCATCAATGCTTGCTGAATGTTTCTGGAGACCAAATAGTCGATGCAAGCACAGTGAGATGGTTGGTGGTGCGTTTCAGCACTGGCGACAGCAATGTGAAAGAGAAGCCGCGCTCTGGATGGCCATGTCAATTGTTATGAGCGTGGCATGCAGGTTCTTGTTCATCACTGGTGAAAGTAATGGTTAATAATACGTGGCAATGTTGAAAAATAGTGTTTTATAGCTGAGAATTTGCTCTGTGAAATAGTGATATTTTGCTCTTTGTATCTGTGGTAGTTTCCATGGAAATAAATAGGAGGCATTACTTCGGGAGTGACCTACATATATATTATCTTGTCTGCTATTTTTAAATAAACAGTTCCTCATCTCTTCTTCCCTCCAATCCCAATAAACTTACTTCCATAGAAGTAGTTTGTTTTAGATCTGTGCAGAGCTTAGAATTAAATAACATCTGTTGCTGATGCCAACAGTGATGTTTGGTGGCCAAATGATTTTCAGAAGTATAAGCTGTCAGCTTCAGAGAGGAGTGATTTGTGGATACTTGCTAAAAATCAACATGCAAGCTGCAAAAAGGTGTCACTTACGGACACGGATAACTATATCTTTCAGTGAAACGCCCCTAGATGATCTTGCAACATACTGCTGCTGTTTTGCTGAAGCTGATAATTGACTTGAGCTTGGCAAACAGAGTGGTTATATTTTAGGGAAGAGATGACCACTGCACAGAAGCTATTGCTTTACTGTTGCCTTGTTTGTTTCCCCTCACTGCTCTCCCTTTAGGTCATCCTTTTTCTTTTTTTTTTTTTTTCATGTTTTCAGTGTTCATGCTTTGTTGAATGCTTGTTAAGGTAACACTTGATCCAAAAACAAGTGGCAACTAGGTATTTCTTAGAATTTCCAACCGTTTCACTTTGGAATATGAGAAATGTATTTGTGGAGCTGTTCTGTTTCCCTGGTGAGCTTTCAGAAATATCCCGGCTGGCTGGATGTGATTATCTCAGACGTTTTCTTCTTTGAGTAATAAAATTGGCAATGTGGTACTACATGATTATGTTTTAGAACATAAAGACTTATAAAGATTCAAAATGAACTTCACTGGAAAATAAGCACAATACGCATGTATACGTTAAATGGAACAAGATGATAGATACAATGGTTTCGTGAATGATCACCTGAAGGCTTGTAACTCTCAAGATGCGTCAGAGAATTGTTGACTTCAAATCAACTGTTAAAACCTGCACCTGTATTTGCTTTGCATATTTCGCATTGGCCTTTTTCACTGCCCCTCAGTACTGAGAATGATGGTGAATATACGTGGGCAGATTCTGATCTCTTCTTCCGTGTAGCACATCAGGGAACAGAATTTCCATTGCTTTTTTTTTCTTTTTTTCCTAGTAGGCAGACTACCAGTATTTTCTTGAAAAAAATTATTGCTTCAAGCACAACCAGTCTGTTGTGCTGAAAGTTGCTGTGCATTCAGTAAGTAAACTGAAAATTCTGGCAAGCTAATCTAGAAAAATACTGAAAATCTCCTTATAATAGCAGATATTGCTCTCTCCTGGAGGGCTTTACTTCCTAAGACTACCATTATCCCTATTACTTGAGATTCAGCCTATCCATTTAATTTTTATTTCTTCAAAAACGATTTCTGGCCTTTTCATTCATGCAACTTCCCAACTCAAGGCCAATGAATTCAGAATGCTACTGTTGTGCCTCCTTATGGATGAATATTTTCCAAATTATTACGTTGATTTTGAAAGCTTCATCTTATATTACAGTGCTGTAATTTAGAGGATGCACAGCCACATTTTAGTTCTCATCATTAATAAGTCCTCAAATGTTAAACTTTGTATTTCTGCTGTCAGATGCAGATGTTTATTTACATTTTCTTCAACAGCTGTCATGTTAGTGTCACTCTTTTCTTCCTTTTTTCTTTAATTACCTTTCAACATATAGTCTTGAAGATTAAAGGCCACATGCCTTCTTTCAAAGGTCATGCTTAACTGGCAGAGATGTTCATTACAATTTTCAGAAAGTCAAATCACTTGTCTCAGTGGATGAATACGTTGTCATAACATAAGTATAAAGCACATCTGTAACTAGTTTATTTTGTAATTTTCTGCTTTGCAAGTTTCCAGACAATATCTTTTAATAGTACTTCTTAGTGAGAAGTTCCAATATTTTCAGAATTAAGGTTTCAATAATCCAGAATTTAATATGAATTTTTATCAAGTATATGCATGGATGCAAAACTTTTTTTTTTCACCCTGTTCACGTGTTTTTAAACAGACTAAATCAAGGCATTCAGCTTCTGGCTCCAGGCAAAGCCTAGTTTAGGATTCTCTGTTTCATTGGGGAAATAATATTTTTTCCCATGATATTTGTTTCTCTGCTACTTGCTAACAGTTATATAAGCAGACTATGATACAAAAGAAAAGCATGCCACTGAGAATTAACTACATATGCTATAACATTGTCCAGTCGTTGCTTTTGGAATAAATGATTAGAAAATCAAGTGGCACCCTAAGTACTGATTTAACTGGTTTCCTTAGAACTGTTATTGTTGATAATCTCAATATTCTTTGCAACATTAGTTAATCACATCCTTTGTTCACAATAAAATTCTCCAAGATTGTCAGGGCAAAAACTAAGTAAAGAAATTTAGCAGTGTAAGGGTTCACTGATCTGAATGAATTGGAGAATTTGGAGAGAATTAATTATAGATTTATACTAGCTGCATGCTCATCTGTTCCTGGCTCTTTGAGATTCATGAATTGTTGATTGTGGTTTCTTGTCATCAGTAGACCAACTTGGGAAAAAAATAAAACAAGGGAAACCTACATGTAATGAACTGTGATTGTCATTTAGGCAACTGTTTCTGGTTGTCTTGGTTCTCTGTTTGTTTTTCTTTTGCATACGCTGTACTTGCATATTGTTGGGATTTTTGGTTTATTTGTTTTTTGTTTTTTTTCCTGAAGGAATTTGGATATTGCACATAAAATGAGGAGGAGGAAGCTGTTGTTTGTGTTAAGCATTCTCAAAATGGAATAGAATTGTTCTTTTACTGGAAAGATTGAGTTGTGTAGAAAAGAACTAATCTGAAAACTAATCAACGAATCCCTGGTATACCGAAAAGTTGTGTGGAGGGCAGCTTCCCAGAGAACCACAAATATTTTGTGTAGTAGTATTTTGGGGAAAAATGCTAAGTGTGGAAAAGATAAACCATTAATCAACTTACTAATCAATTTGGCAATTTAAATAACCTAAGTAATGCACAGAATGAAGATACTTACAGAAAGACATAGATAACTACTAAGTAGATTTTTATCTTTTTAAAGGCAATTCTCTTAAGTTAGTATTTGAAATATATTAATATGCATATGATGCTATTCATTCTGCATTTTCAAGATACTCAAGTACTCCATTCACACTTTATTGTGTTTTGCAGTGAGTTTGCGCTTCACTGAATGGCAGTAGTTTGGCGTGGGAAACAAATCTCATGAAATTTTTTGATAGATGCAGGTGAAGAGAAAAAAAAAAGACAATTGATACTGACAGCTGGAGTTTTATTATATGTGAATGTGAAGCAGACTTAAAAGGTAGATATCAGCAACTTCTTGAACTCTACAAGAAAGATTGTAATTGTACCTGATTCATTATTCATCAAAGAACCTATCTAAAAAAAATTCTCAAAGGTAAGTGAATCTAGTCTATAAAATGTCAAGAATAAAACATCCAGTCTGAAAGTTATTGGATAATCTCTCTACTACACACCTATATTTATTTATTTATAGTCTTGATCTTATTTTTCATTTTCAATGTACTACTCTTCAAAGAATTGTAACATTTCCTCAGCATGTTACAGGATATTTGTATGATGTCTGTAAGACACTACTCAAAGTTGCTGAAAACCTTAAACAAAAAAGATTTAAAAAAATAAAAAGAGCTACTGGGCAGAATGAAGAGTAATTAAATGTTCCAGTGATTGCACAACTGCAATTATTCTGATGGGAATGCATCAGGATATAGATTTTTCCCTCCAGATTATGGGTCTTGTGTATGATAGCACTAAGGGCTGCAAGGAGGGACAGTTCACTCCTTTCACAATGGGTAAAGGCACAGATAGGAGCCACAATGGGAGTACCATCTCATAAAACTTGCATTCACAAAGACTTGACGGTTGATGATTTATTGAATTTTAGATCAGATACTTTCATATTACTGTGTGACTAAGTCTTTTGTAAACCATGTGCCATGCTGCTGTTTAATCGGAGCTAATCTACAATTTCATGTTTCTTGTTGGATCTGATTTATTCTTTTCTGCGTTATATTTCAATAATTTTTCAGTAATTATATAAGATAGGGAAATACAGAAAGAGGAGGTTTTATACTAGCTAAAGCACAAGTATCTTTGCCAGTCTAGAGTCAGAAGATCTAGCAGGATTATGAACAAATGAAACAAGACAAGGAATGGCTGACGTGTAATTTCTTGTTGTTCATAAGGTCGCTTGTCTGCACTGTTTTATGCACTGTTCCTGAATCTGAAAAGATAGGCAACAAAAGGCACCCACAGAGATAAGAACGTGAAATTCTAGGAGCTTGTGGATTCATTAATGAACATAGAATTTAAGTCTGAGATTTTCTCTATCATTAAGACTTTGTCAGCCATGATCTACTGCTCAAACTTCACTTCTAGTTTACAAGAACTTTCATGAATTATTTCAGAAAATTTCTTGTGCTTTTTTGGAAATCTCTGTTAAAAATAATTAATATTCATGTATTTTTAAATCATATGCAAGTGAACTATATGGATAATATAAATGCTTAATTAGTTTAAAACTGTTTAAAGAAATAAGTAATACATTAGAAATGATGAAGATAAATGAAATTGGTTCTCTAGATAATGTTGTTTTTCTTGGTGGAAAATGCAAGAATCACAGTCAGCCAAAGGGGAGAAATATAGACTACAAAATATTGAGAATGTACAAATCCAAGAAGGTGATTTAAAATTTAAAAAAAAAAAGCATTTCCAAATATGATTGATTTGATTGTTGAACTGGTAAACATAGTACACTGTGTGTTAACCACGCAGTTTCTTTTGTTTGTACTGTACAGAGCCAGGAAAGACAATTTACTTTTTAAACTAGATCAATTTTCATTCCTAAATGAGCTGAGGTAGGGTCACTCATCAGTAAACCTCTGTCAAACAATCTTTTTTTAGATTGTCCAGCTCTGCTCTTTAATGGCACCATTTTGAATTAGACCTTAATGTTATGTCACTTTAAATTAGTGGCTTTAGTTCAAGCATAGCCATAAAGAATATTATCCAGCCAGGGTAAACAGCTTTCTTTCAAAACAAATCAGTCTAACTTAGAACTAGCAATGTCAGTGACACTTTTTGTTGTATTATTGGTTTTGGTTGTATTATTGGCTGGATCTTTTTCAATTAAACGAAAGCAAATATGTCTTAATGTTACAAAACTAGTGTTATCTATTTAACATAATATATGCAGAACTGTGAAATTATTGACTTGTATTGCTTAGCATAGTTCGCTTATTTTAATTTATCCCATCAGCTTGCAGTTCCCATAAACCAGGTCTGTGCTGTTGCCCTGCCATCAGTAGCAGTTATATTGCTGTGCTCAGGAACCCTAACTGGAGATAGTGGGGCAAAAAGGAGGGAGCTGTCATTCAACTCAAGTCACCCTGTGTTCTGACAGGCAGATCAGTAATGCTGTGCCAGATGCCATGTGAGTCACTGAGGCTTTCTTAATGTTGTTTAGTTGTTGGAAACCTGGTGACATCTTTCTCTTGCCAAAATGGCATCTCTATTTAGTTTTAGAGACAACCTGAGATGAATGTGTGTGTACACACATAATCAGATATTGATTTTTGTGCAAAATGTTTGTAATTCACTTATAGGAGAAATAATTTAAAGCAGTTTTCCTGGGGATAGTTAATTCTGAGGGATGAGTTATTGGTTAGAAATCTGTATCTTTATGTAGTGAAATCCAACTGAGAATGGTAGTGGGTGAGTTATTTGCCAGATAGCAAAGTTTCTCAGCCTACTCAAAGCTAATTGTTTCTGTGCACTTCCTACTACATACTGCAGGGAAAAAAAATCTGTAGAACCTGCAGTTGGCAACCAGCAGTGAAGGAAAAAATCAGCTGAATTGTCCTTTGTCCTTCAAAATAATCCCTAGTAAAATGTACAGTGCCTCTCTGAGCTGTCTGTTAGAGTAGCAATCAATGGAAATTAATGTGATTTTGGACTGAACATCTATTCCTTAATAAGGCAGAACTATATGGAAGAGTGGTGGAATTAAAAATACATATAAGATCTGATCCATCCTAAGAAAATAAAATCAATGTGTAAATCTAGTTCTTGACTTTATAATGACCAATTATGGTACTGCCTTGCAGAAGAGGAATGAACTAGCTGTTATAGCACTACTCCAGAGCTTCAATAGCTCAGATCACTCTGTGCTTTATCACTGACTTGTGAATTGAAAAGTTCTGTTCAGTGATACATATTGCAGGGAAAGAGGTGGACTTGTCATTTTTTAAGTGGAATTATTTTAAACTTTTCCTCCATTTTCTTATGAGCTTTGTGGAGAATAAAATAGAAGTTCAAGACAAAACAAAGTTTAGATGGAGAAAATAGGGAAGACAGTAATAAGAAGCAATCGTGATCGTATCTTACTACTGGTGCCAGATCTGGAAGCATGTGGCACTTCAGCGTAGATGCTCAAGTTACCTGTGCAGAGATCAGTTCACACGCACAAGCAAGGTTTTACAGCTGTAAAATATTGTTGTTCTGCTGAGAAGCATAACCAAAACTGTTATATATTAATTCTGACACTCCTATAATTTTTTCAGACCTAAGCAAATAAGAAAAAACACACAATTCTGTGAAAGAACGGTTACACTTTGAGATTTTCCGACTATCTTGGGAATATCTGCAGTGTGCTCCCTTCAGCCCTGTACCTCCTTCTGTCCTGCTGAACTCTCCTATAATCCATTGATTCAGTAGATTAAACCCTGCATGACAGGAAAGTTTCATATTTTTGAAACTATAATTTATTTTGGCCATATTCAGCAATGCTAATAGTAGATCTGATATCATGAAATGTCTGGAATCTGAATAATAAAAAAAACACTCAAATTGTCAGCATGATAGAATTAGGGCCAAAATATTGCTGGTTACACTGGTGACATCCACAATAACCTATTGACATAACTGTGATTATATTGTCTAACTCTGAATTTAGAACAAGTTGTGATAGGACCCTGAGTCAGCCAGAGCTTTGGAGTGCCTATAATCTGACCTGCCACAGCGACCTCTCAAAAAGAACAGAAGAAATTTTAAAGAATAAAAAAGAGAGTGAGAGCGTGTAAGGTTTAATGACAACAAGAATTTAATTGACTGCGTAGAGAAAACTCAGCATGAACAGTGAGATAGAACAGAAACAAAATGTTTAAAAAACAAATGAAAAACAACCAAACACTGACCCTGTCCTTTGGGTCTAGCAGATCAGGACAGTTCATGAAAATTCAATGGTTATCAACAAGCTACAACGAGCTTGGTACTACCCATTCTTAAAGATCTCTAAGATCCATTATTTTTACCTAATTTATCCGTATGGATATAAAAAAAGCCTATGAGGAAAATAAACCTTTCTTTTACTGTCTGATTTTTATACCAAATAAATTTTCTTGAGATCTGCAATGATATCTGGAAAAAAATAATATTTAATGCCTCCTGGACAGTTTAGAAAAGAGAGAAGCATCAGTAAAATCTGGGAGACATTCCGGTAATACAAGAAAGATACCACCTTATTGTCACTGTGTCTAATTAACAGCAACCTGTCACTGTTTCTAATTAACAGAGGAAAATATAGCACAAAACAGTACTAATAGCAGATGGTTATAAAAAGGCATAAAGAAAACATGGACAGCATGAGATCTGATTTTTCTATAATTCTGATTGCACTAAAGACATTGCACAGTAATAACTTTTCTGTTGGTAAAACTGAAGTGACAAAGAGAAGAAAAGTTTAGCAAATTTTTTTCACCAGTGAACTCTGTGTGCAATATCTTAGCATTTTGGAGATTCCAATGAATAATTTTGTTAAGGACCTGGGAAGGCTTTTAAAGCAACATTTCTTTCAAGTTTTATGTCTCTTGATATCTTGAGTGTTACACTTATATTGGTGCTGTGTTTTACTGCTCAGAACTTGAAAATGACAATCATTTGAAATGCTAGAAATTGATTAGTCTGTCTTTAATGCATTCTACACATGTTATTCATATACCAGGGGAAAAAAAAAATAACTCCTGTGACTTTTAGAATTTTCACATTTGTAAGATCCAATATTTGTATTTTGCAAACTACACAGTAAAATGAAAATCCAAACTTTAAGAATGAAGTGGAAACAAGATACTAGCTTCTGACACCTTTTCCCCAGTCTGTGATTTGTATGGCAATTGTGAACATAAAACAATAGGAAGAATTGTAAGAAATAGTAAGCGATGGAGTTGCAAATGTTTGCAAAATCTGTTTTCTGTATCAGGGATGCTAATCTTACCTTGAATTCTGGTGGAACAGATCATTTTAATAGGTCAATCTAATGGCTATTTCTGGATGGCTGATATTAAAGATTCTTTTGGTCCTGTTTTGTGTCATGTAAAACATTGTCCTGGCTCCCCAGATGTTGGGAAAAAATCAAAAGATTGGATGGGCATGGGGTTGCTCTTGCTTTTTCAGAGGCTTTCACATCATATTGTTGTTAGATCCTCGGTGATCTGTTGTCAGAGCAGTGTGCCCATGATCACACACATATGGTACGTTGCTATTGTATGTTTATTGCTCCTGCGCTCAGGAAAGAAATTGCTTTGTTTTTTTTATTTTTTATTTCATAGATAGAGTTGCTACATAGGCTTCTCTAATTTAAGAGTTAGAGATATATGAAACATATCTCATAGCAGTGTGCTTTTACTGCTGGACTAATTTTGACTTCTCACACATACGTATGGAATTCTTAGTAAGAATTCCTTAACACGAAAATAATTAAATGCAATAATGTATCATGAAAAGATAGCAAAAGTTCTCAAAGCAGTAGTTTTTCTTCCTCTACCCCTTTAGGAGGGTTTTGTCACAAGAAGTCTAATCAATATTTGTCAAAATATAACACGAAAAGTCTCCCTGAGATGTGGCATATTCATGTAGCAGTACAGAGTATTTCTGCCATCTCCCTGCTCTCCTGGATTCCAAAGTATTTTAAATAACATATTTGAGTTATCCCAACACTATCATTCATCAGAATACAGCAGATTTTATTCTTCTTAGTGTGTTTTATAGTGGCTTATTTTTGCCTTTAAAACTGTCATAATATTTTGACAGGTGAGGAATCCAGTTCCAGGTGTTTCCTGTGTTCACGGGAGAAATACTGAGTTCTTATTATCAGAGAAGGTCCATTTCTTTGCTTTCAGCTAAGTAGTCTTTGATAAAGTATATAGAGAAATATACTCATTTTTTATTTAATTTCAGAGGAAGCTGTATTTTCATGCTCTGGATCTTTTCTAAGTCAAGGAAAAAGCAAACATTTGCTTTTTTATACTACTTAATAATCATTAATCTAAGCAAACCTGTCAATCTTCTTTCTTTCTGCAATTAGCAACTGTATCCAGGACAGTTCAGTTGCAGTTAAAAGAAGAATGGTTTTAAAGCACCTGTTGTCAGACATAATAAAACCTATCAGCAAGAAAATGTGGTTGAACCTGAAAGCAACACACTTGGCTGTGTTTCCCATCCCATATGGGGTTATTACTTTGCACATGATTTTCATCCCGGTCGCTCTTCAAAGTATATGAAAATGCTAGTGGAAACATACAATGGTTACTGGTGTTATTAAGAGCGAATTACAGATTTCTGGAAAGGGACTTAATTGTATATTGGAGTTGAAGAAAAGCAATATGAATGCCGCAAGTATATGTAGTGACATTAATGAGAATGTCTTTGAGGTAAGTCATATAATAGGAGGTCTTCATATTTATGGCTTTCCTTTATTTTCATCATGTTT
The DNA here is from genome assembly GCA_013396635.1 of Penelope pileata. NCBI lineage: Eukaryota > Metazoa > Chordata > Aves > Galliformes > Cracidae > Penelope > Penelope pileata. Next base: position 1,179,205 of record WBMW01004035.1, on the reverse strand, counting down.
CAAGCAGGAAAAAGATAATTAGAATCACCTTAAGGAGGAAAAAAAAAAACACCATTATCAAATTAGGAGCTGGTCTAACTATCTCATCACTGGACACTGCAAACTGTAAAGCAAATCCATTTTTTAGAATGATGAAAGCAGATTATGGGACATTATGTTTGTAATTCTCAAGAGTGCCCTGGGAAGCAACATCAGATAAGCAGTAGTGCAAATTTATGAGGAGTTTCTAGGGAGGATGTACCATCATTAATATGATTTAAAAATCCCTGTGAGGCAACGTGTGAAGAATGTGGTTTTTATTATCACTGTATGTGTAGTTAGTGTCTCCTATTAAAATCACAGCAACCCTAGAAGGGGTCATGGTAGCTCTCTGTAGGTCAGCCTTCATGTAGACATGCTTGTGATTTTGTATTTGCCACTCAAAGTACATATGCTGTTTCCCAGCACACATCAATCATGTTGCATCTAGAGAGCAAGGATAGAATGTCACAATTTAAGGAAGTTGAACCAATGCTCTGGTTACCTGAGTACTATTGCTATCTAGGGACAAGCTTGAACAAAAATTATATAATAATTACTTATAGGAGTCCTATTATTGGAGTCTTTTTGTGGATAGTTTGAAGAGAACTCATTTTGAACAGTGTGCATCGTATTATGACATCAACTTAATATTTTCTAAACAAGCTCATAATCATAAATGTGTTAATTGTCCTGTAGATTTGGTCTCAATCAGGTTTCTCTACCATTCTCCGTATGTCATAAACTGACAACTAGTGACATTTTCCATAAAATATAGAAAATTGCTCAAGCTAATAAAGTTAATGCTACCCATCAGGTACACCCACTCACTTGATCCCTTTTCTACACATTCTATACGTATAGAAGTTTGACGGTTTGTACTCCTGCAGTTATCTGTCTTTCTCTACAAATGTTACTGTACTGTCCCTATAAAGAATGTAACTTTTTTAATGTGCAATATGTTGAGTAGGTGTTCTGCTAAAGTACTAGCACATTAAACATTCAGCACAGTCCCATTTAAAATAATTAGGATTAATTTTCTGTAGCTCTCATGAAAACAAAAAGAAAATTATTTGTAGTTATGTGTGCAGTGCCAGCTTAAGTATGATAGACGAAAGTCATTACAGTTAATTTAATTTAAATAAATATTGGCCTAGCTTTGCCAATGTGACAAGTGACTTTCTGTTCACTATTTTTGTGAATCCAAGTCGAAACATGTCTTTCTTCTTAGAAAGAGCTAAGCACTTTTCAAAATGGATGATACATGTAGTAAGAGCATTTATCATGGTGAAAAACCTTGATCTGAGAAATTTACAGATAGCTTTTGAGAGCCATGCAAACTAAATCCTATCCAAATAGGACAAATTTTAAAAATTATTGCTGATATTTTCAAATATACCTAGGTTTCAGTATACCTAGCAAATATACCTATTTGCTTATAATATACAGCAAATTAATTGCTGTTCATATTTCAATAAAGTTCAATTAAAATAAGTAGTAGTATTGAAACAAGGCTTGAAAGTTTTGATTCTTGATTAATAATGATCCATATAGTTCATGTTGTTTACCTAATGTAATGCCTTTGGAGTGGAATTTCAGAATTTTATGCTTAATACTAAAAAAATAATTCGAAAGTCGTTGGAGACTTGAATGTTTACATCAATATTTTTAAATTTTGAAGGTTACTTCTTTCCTAGTCCTTTAAAGTAGGAATAAAGGGCAAGGCTAAGAAACTGTATTTAGTGGTCAGAAGAGCTGGATAAATATCTATTTACTATCTCAAGCAATAAGAGAAGAATCCATGATCTGATAAAAAGCTTCCTGTCATCTTTCCCTTGATTTTGAATGCTACCTACATTTTAATTTTAAAGGGCTAGCAGCAATATTTGGTGCCTATGAGCCCAAATTTGCCATGAATTTCCACGCAGTATACAGTAGAAAACATGAACAAGAAATAACAGTATAAATAGACTAGGTAAAAGTGCAAGCTAAACTAATTAATTAATAAACTGACATCTTTAAAGTTTGAAATGTCAGATACAAAGATGAGAGAGAAAACAAATGCCCTCTTTTCCCCATTGTTTGTACTAGAGTGCTATCCATGCTACATCAACTAAAAATCATTCTTAAATGGAATTGCTTATCTTTTCATAATGTATACAAGACACTGCTGTGTGTTGTTAAATTTTTATGTTGTTAATAATCCATGATGCCAATTATTTTTTCTAATCCCATTTCTTTTTTTTATCATAAACTATATAATATCCCTTAAGCCTGATTTTATTTATATTCTCAGCCCTTCTCAGCGTTAAGGTTGTGGGGACTGGTGACACTCCCTATGGCTACGTTCCTGGAGAGCAGCCAGTACTAGTAGCATTCAGTCTTCTTGCAGACTACATCTCCCCTTTATATCTCCCACTATCCTGTCATTCCTCATTGCAAGAACAGAAACAAATCTCGTTTGTCAGCAACTTCTAGTTTGTATCTTGATGGTGGTTCTTTTTTCCTGCTCATCTCCTTTCCTGCTGTTTCCTTTATCATTTCTCACTCATTTCTATTCTGCCCTAACTTAATATACTGTTATGTCAGGAGATGTGAGATGGCCCTGCAACTCCGAGTTCTACACGTATTTCTCCATGTTGAGGTGAGATTTGATTTTTCCCAGAAAAGTTGAAATGCATTGTTAGTCTGCTAACTCAGTATTCACTGGAGAGAGGCTGTGGTGACTATGCAGAGATTTTTCTTTTAGCTTAATCTCTCTTATTGGAATCAGTTCTTGGAGGAAGAATCAATTCTTACTGAGAATGAGGCTTTTATTGATGCTGGATGAGATTTTGGGGTGGAAGGAGCGAGGCAGGTGTCTGCTGCGAATGATTTATTTATATGCTAGGCTTGATATATATTTGTAAATTAAAAAAAAGCCATTTTTGCCTTGGCTGTCTATGTTCACCATCTGAGCTTGTGATACATATACTGTATCTATACTGTGCATCTAAAATATGTCATTTCTGCTTGGTGGTCATAGAATCTGAGTCAAATGCACAAAATCCAGCAAATGATATAGCTCCTATGGATGCAGAAGTTGCTGGGATGATGCTGTTAATTGCTAATCTTTGTGTTGCTTGAACCAGAACTGCCTATTTGGCAGTCCTGCCAAGGAAAGAGGTAGCATCAGCGATGCTATTGTAACTACCACACTAAAACACACTTGGCAATTACAGGAGGTTATGTTAAAGGATGTATAAATAACTACCATAAGAATTCCTAGCAGAAGTATTCTTGTGCTCATTGTTTTTTTGTTGACATACATACATATTTGTCCCACGTGTCCATTACTATTACTAAAATTCACACGCTAAAATGACAGTTTTCAAAGGCTGAGTGGCCTGTTCTTGGCATAGGTAAATTTTAGTAGGAAGGCAGGTGCATCTTTTAGCTACCTAGTGCCATCCATCCAGTGCAGTTCTCTAGCAAACTCCCACAAAAGCAAATCATTCTCTAAAACTGAGGTTTCATACAAAGAAATTGTCTAGAGCAGAATTAACATTTTGTCTTCTCTGTAAAAGAGCAGTTTTAAGTCTCTTTTTCAACTCTGCTATATAGCACTGATTAATAATCAAGGTGCACCAACAATTTTGTATTCAGAACATTTATACGAACTTGTGCCTGTCTTCACTTACACTGTCCTGCTAAAGCTATTAATGATATGATATATAAGAGCCTTTCTCAGATATTCTGTGTGATCTGAGTACAGTAAATGTGTGTAATATTCTCCTTCTAGGGGATCTAACCATGGTGGCACCTCAGATGTTGCTGGGGATCTCAGCAGGGCAGATACAGTACACTGGCCTTTGTGCTGTTGTGTGCCTGATATTACTGTCCCTGCCAAGTGCAAGATGAGTAACTAGGGGCAGGACTATACTGAGATAACCCTCATCAAAGCTAAGGGGCTGTGAACCCTTCTGTCCCCAGTACTGTTCCCTTCTGTTCAGTCTGCCCTGAACTAGAAGCTGAGCACATGAAACTGAACCCATTCTCCAGTTTTGCCTTCTTTCAATGTTCTCTCTTCTTCTCACATATATTCATTCAAAGTAATCTATGCTGTGTGTCTGTGAGTGTAGGTCTGAATTTGCACTTTGCTCAAATTAACATGGGAAAGTAAATCGACTCTTTGACTTGAAGCAAGTTCCAGGGCATGCCAGGGAGGAAAGCTTTTGGTGCAAATGGGTTGGGTATTTGCCATCTAATGTTCCCACACACTTGTGCCCTTGCAGCACCTCTTCCAAAAGGAGGTAGAAGATGAAAAGTATAATAGAAAACTATTCTCAGTCTGTTGTTTAACATTTTTCTTTCATTTTGGAGAGACATAAATAGTAATAGCAATAACCATGAATATTCTTTTTTATCTGACATGGTACAAAAGAAGCTTTCTCCAGATCAAATTAACTGTTGATTTTGATGCGTCTATTTGTGCAACTGCTGTCACCATAATATCAACCTTGTAATTAAAAAAAAAAAACATCAAGGTAATGTTACTTAAACTCAAGAATAGTAAAAACAGATAAAAAATGATAGATGAACTTATCATTGTATCTTACGAAGAAAGGGTTAACCAGGGGCCAGAGATGTTACTACAAAGCAAAAACAGTGCTGAAGCGTCAACCCGTGAATTTGTTGAAGTGAAAAATCTGTATTGTGAGATTATTTATAGTTTTGTTGCGAACAGGAGTCTAAAATGCACAGACCTGAAATGGGAAAATGATTTGGAAATGAATGAAGTCTTGCATAAGGCCTAACTTTTTATTTTCTCTCTGCATTTATCATGTACGGTGATTTTGCTTTGTTTAATAATGAAGACAAACAGTTCTCTTACTGTTCTCTTACTGTACTGTATAGCTGTTCCCTTTCATTTTTTCTGCAAATAAACAATTTAGCAGGCTTTTTCTTGCTTGCAGCTCTTCTGGTAAGAAGAAAGATTGCCCCCCTATTCTTCTCTTTCTTTTCATTTCAAAGTGTGATGCTCACTTCTGCATTCTGAATGGATAAAAGCTGGAACAGAATGTTTTTAGTGCAACTCTGATTGACCTTTGCGTTCAGCGCACTGTCTGGCTTTAATTCTTCTTATGATTGCATTAACATTTATTTAATTTAAGTTACATTTGTTGGAAATTTTGTATACAAAGAATGCTTTGCTATGGACTCTGGTCTTCAATGTAAATATAATATTTTTATGCCAGCCATGAGGATTGCAAATCTCTGATTATGGGATTACATTTTCTGCAATCAGGAGTTTTTTTGTGGCAGAATATTTTTAGTTTTCCTACATATTTAGTCTCCTTGCTCTTTATCTGTGAATATGTTCCTTCTCTATATTTTCTTTTTTCACTGGATTTGCTGCACAAAGAACTTATGAATGAGTGAAACGTTCATTCATACCTTTTAGCAGCATGCGTTCAGGCTCTGTGGCTTTTCTCATCCTTTGTAAGAAGATTCATTTTCTGCTATTGTGAAAACGGAGTTAATTCTTAGATTTATGATTTTTAAACATTTGTTGTTTGAGTGTATAAGCACATAAAACAGTTGTGCAAACTGAGCACATCTGGCTGCATCTTTTTCTTTGGTCTCCCATAAAAGGGTTTCTTCTTCATAAAGCTCATACTGTGTTGTTTAGAGACATAACAAAGAACTGGGCAGGATTTAATTTTCCAGCATCAAAAACTGTTGTCATTTCAATAATCTTACGTTTATATCATAAGATTAAATAGGTAAGAAAGAGAAAGAAATGCAGCACTCTGTGAGGACTGGACTGACAATGTGGAAATTTGGAGCAGGATGCTAAGTTCAACCTGTGGAATGGCATTATGTCATATACTACATAAAAAGAGCAGGTTTAGAGCTCTTCCATAGGCTGTGATTCATAGTTAAGTGTACAGTTCCCTGACACAGTCTCATGAAAGGCATGAAGTATACAGAAATACTGGGGACTTGGAGTTCCTGTGATGTTAGTTATGGGATTCATGTTGCTTTTCTTTGTTTGGGAGATTGTTTGCTTTTCATTGTAGGAAAATTAACACATCTACCGCTGAAATGGAAGGTCAGCAACCTGACAAATATTGACAATAGATGGACAATGGTTCCTTACAGTGATGGAAAATATGAGAAAGTAAAGAACATATGCCAGATTCCTAAAGAATATATGCCAGATTCCTAGAGGTCTTTTATCGTATGTAAACAAGGTGAAACAAGGATGCAGCCCAGCCAGGAAGATGTTGAAGGTGAGAGATCTCTCTTTCTTCTGTAAATTGTCTCACAGAATTGTATATTGTTAGACAGCACCTGCATCTTTCTCTTCAGCACCAAAAATCTGCTCAGGTGACATCTTTGGCTTCCAACATGGCAGCTAGCAGTAATTACGGAACTTTCAGTTCAGACCTTTAATTGCTGGTCTGCCCTTCCCAGACAGGGAATTTGCTCAATGGTCATAATCACTTCTGAAATTTTATGTCCTTTGAACTCTGAATCCTAATTCCAGCCTAGAGCCCATATGAATTCTGAAAATGTTCTTTTGTAAGCAGAAAGTGCAACCTTTATCCTAACTTGTCTTGGCTCACCTGTCACTTGAATGTTGTATATAGATAATCTTTTATCCTAACACCTGTAGCTCACCTTGGTTTGTGCATGGTTTTCCAATGTGCTGGTGCTAATGTGGTTCTTTCTTGATCTGTAGCGCACAAATATGGTTGCCATGTCTTCTCTCAGCCATCCCTACCTGGTGGTTATGACCACTGTGATAGCAGGTTGATGCCCTGAACTATTAGGTCACTTAATGAGCCCCTGAGAGGCACTGAATGTACCTGAGGTTTTGATAAGACCCGGTAAATTCTACCTCCTTGTGTTTCCATTTCTAAAAGGAAAATATTTTTAAAAGAGTTTTTATGCTTGGTCTCCACCCAAACAAATGCTCTCCTGGGAATGGAAACAGAACAAAAAGGCCAAAGGTTCTGTGCCAGAAATAGGGTGTGGGAGCAGCAACTGTGACACCTCAGCAGCAAATCCCCCATATCAATTCCTTTAATGTAGGTCAAAATGATGATAGATATTAGACAGGGTCCAGACAGCATTAAAAAGCCTTTATTTTTCACCATTTTTCTTTTTGTTTCAATTTTTTGTTGAAGTATCTATCATCTTTCCTCATTCCGTGTGAAGGACTTAGTGACGAGTTAGTAGCCGAGTGTCCCAAGAACTAGCCAATTTATCTGATTTTTATTTATTTGCTGTTGAGTTATGATTTGAATGAATGTGCTATAATATCAAGGTAATTTTTGCTGCTCACATGGGCAGCTCATCTCAATATCCTTATTGCTGGTGTTATTAGATTAAACCCATCGCCATTAAATTTTGGGTAGAACCACAGTAAATTAAGTATCTTTAAATGATCTCCTAAACAGAAGTTTTGACTAAGATTTCCTGGACTTATTTCTTTTCTGAAGACGACCACTATATATATATTTCAAGTACCATTATTCAAATATGAGTAGTTTTCATAGAGAGACGTTTTAAAATTTAAATCATAGAGGTTAAAAAAAAAAAAAAGGCAGCAGACTTGAAAGATTCAAAACTGTAAGAGTGACCTCTAGTGACTAGAGAATTAAGTAGATCTTCCGCAGTGAGGTTAAGTTTTCTATAAACTTAGTATTTTATGAAAGTTTAGAATTATATTGTTTATGAGAGATAATTTTTGCCTTTCATGAAATTAATGATTTATAGCTAAAACTGGTATCTGGTTAAATCTTCATTTCTTAATAATCCTTGAAAGCATTTTAATACCTTTATTCTACTGTGAAAGTAATTAAGCCTTATTTGAAGCGCACTGCACTTTTCTGTGTGTTTTCTGGCACATAGAACAGAAAATGAGAATACTCCAAATGACTGCACACATCATCTCAAACCCTTATAAGAATTTTATTTCATAGAACGCTGTCTTATGATCTTAGTCGTCAGGTAGCTTTCCCTGTAAACTTCTTACATAACTTTGTTCTTAGGATAATGTTCATAAAAACATAAAATATATTCTTTTTAATGTCATCATTAAATCACACTGCTAGAAATGCATTGGTTTTGAATGATGCTGCCTTGAGAACAGTGGATATTCAGAGTACCTAATGTTTAGTAGCAGTGTAAATCATCAACACCTTTTATGTCTAGCACTGGATGTCAGATGTAAACTTAACTTGACTCGCAATATGTATCATGAATAGGGTCATTTATTACCTAATTGTCATCTCATTTTTTCAGTATTTTCCCTTTCACTTACTGCAACATTTGCAGTTACCTAATAGGTAGCTGGATATTTCTTTTTAGGTAGCTGGATATTTCTTTTTACTGATATTTACTGAAGGCATATTTTGTTGTTGTTAAATGTGCATATATCGACCTTATTTATCACACACAATTTAAACTTCACACCAAACACAGTGATTAGCTTCCTCTTTAGCATTTCCATGTTACAACATTTTTCCTACAGGATTTGTAAAGTCTTTTGCAGCATACGGTAGAACTGATATCTGCAAGCATTCAAATCCAAGAATTCGTTGTGAAGATTGCAGTGTATGTTTAGAAAACACTAGAAAACGTGTCATTTAGAGTTAATTTCACTGAGAATCTGAGTCCCTTTAACCATTAGCATATATGCAGCATGGCATCAAGGTTTCTTTCTTTCACGTTTCGTTTGACCAATCTGATATTTTTCTTGTTTGCTGAATAGGAGAGTTGTCCTTCATAAGTTTTCCTGATCCTTCCTGTGCCTTGATGTTGAAAAATCCAGAGAAAGATTGATTCTTGATGTTTTCAGTGCCTAGTAGGATCAAAATTTTGATTCATTTATTGGTAAATTCTGTATGTTTATAATATTGCTGAACTGAGGCCAGATTATTTGGTGAGTCATGCATGCAACAAAATGGTAACTTGATTTAATACTATGGTTAGGGATTATTTTGCAGGGGAAGTTATTTTGATTGCATGGTGAAGTGATTTACATCATGGTCTTCGAAATTGTATAGCAGAATTTGCTATCATCAGTGAAATCTTCAACTGGAGAGTTATAGTAAAAGACTTGTTTTCCAAAGGGTAGGAATTTAACGGAGAATACACTGATGCTATGGAGAAAAGCTATGGAAAAGCATACCTCTTTGAATTCCCTTGAATTTGTTGAACTCTTACGGATTTCAAAAGCTTAATTCTCATTTAGTGAACAGAATTTTCAGTAGTGATTAAAAGCACCCGAATATTATTGCTGTTAAGAGGATTGAAAATTAAGATTCCTTATAGATTCAATCTTACAGGCTATGGAAACCTGCCTTAAGATGCCGTATTCTCAACTTCAGCCAAAATGATGGTGGCTATGTATGTCACTCTGTGGTATGTGGGTTATACATATGTGGTACGTAGGTCACACTGGAAGTAATGCCTCCTCTTTATTTCCATGGAAGCTATAACAGATACAAAGAGCACAATAACACTGTTTGACAGAGAAAATTCTCACATACAAAATGCTATTTTTCAACATAATCACTACCATTAGCTATATATTATTGCCAGTGATGAACTAGAGCTCTTCACTTTGCGGTGTGACAGCTGTGCATGGGCATCCAGAACATAGTTTTATCTTTCATGTTGCTGTCACTACTGCTGAAATGCACCACCCAGCACCTCACTGTGCTGACATCCTCTGTTCAGTCTCCATAAACATTCAGTAAGCATCGATGAATGTCAATGGGTGCAATTGTTTCCACACAGAGGAATTCAATTCCACACCTTTGCTCCATCTGCATTTCTATGTCAGATGCCATTTTTTCAGACTACCCCTCTGCTGCCCTCTGTCACACAACAAAATGGAATACAATATTGTCAGAAAGGTTCGACCTTTATTGCCATACCACCGACATCCACCTCCGACATTGTGGGCCGACATAATAAAATAGGAGGTATTACTTTCAGAACAGCCCACTTATTTGAGAGGAATAAGCTTTGATCAGTATTTACCCTTATTTGATTTTGATAGCATCTCTTACATCTTGATTGTGGGAATAAGATTTAGCATTACTGGTTTATGGCCATAGACTTTTTACTGCTACCATAAAACATTAGTAAAGACTTTTTCAAAATTGTATTAAAGAAACATACATGAGGAAAAGGCTAAGGAAATGAATGAATGGAGTAATTAAAATGAATATCTGAGAATAATATAATTGTTTCAATGAGGTACCTTGAAATAAAATCTTACCAAAAGTTTTATGGACAAAATAGGTATTAGCTGACACATAGCTCTTGGGTTTTGTTTTTGTAAATTTTCGCTCTAAAACATAGCAGAGGTTTAACACAAATCACTCAAGTGTTGTATTACAGAAATAAATCTAATATAAAGCATCTGCCTCTGTGTGTATTTGGTTTGACATGTTTGGAATTTTTCCAGAGCACTAGCCAGTGTCACCACTGATAACAGCACTCCTCCTAGCTCTTCTGTTTTCTCCCCACTCATTGCCTCTGCTGAACCTCTTGAGATAGCAAAGCTTTGGGCATGGTGCAGATTGATGTTTCAGACTGATGGGTATTTATCACCCTTCACTGTTGTTTACCCATTACATTATGAACTTAGTAATGTAATTTTGAGGGTACATCATAACCGGTGATGGTAAGCTTACCAATTTACAAACTTTACTTACAGACTCTGAGGCACGTGATTGCACGCTGTAAGGGAGAAACATCCTCTTTGGAGAGTGCTGAAGCTTTGAGAGGCAAAGAACACGTCCTTCATTTTCTGCATGTCCTATATTTGTGGGTAATTGGTGTAGGCATATCACTTAGTGGTAAAAACCTAAATAGGCTCTACCTATTCTAGAGATCACGACCTTGCTAAGTTGGAGTTGAAAAGTACACCATGTTGCTTTCTATTATGTTTAAAAATTCTTTCTCTAAGGTGACATACAGCTCCTGATGCAAATACTTAGACTGAACTGAGAAGGCAGGATCTGGACTACTAAGAAGATATTGTGCTATCATTATTTCAAACTTGGCTTTGCCTGTCTCCATTAGATTTTTATTTTTCTGCTGTATGTTAAAGGAAAGCCAGATCTGAAGGTTATATTCACTTACCCAAATGTCAAGTTCTGTGTGAACATCTCAGCTGACATTTTTCTCTGTGCTTGGTAAAGAATGATCCAAATGTCTGACAGTAGTGCTCTGCCAGCTGTATCCCACTAGCCATGTTCAGACATGAAAGCTCGATTTGGTCATTGTCTCAGAAAGTTGATGAAGACCTGAAACTGGGAAAATGTTAATGTAATAGCTTGACATTTTACCTTTTTTTTTTTTTTTTTTTTT
>WBMW01004035.1:993240-1167779 GCA_013396635.1 Penelope pileata | reverse complement strand
TTTTTTTTTTTTTTTTTTTAACTCCTGTTCAGTTTGGATTGGATGTGGTTTCATGGATTTAAGCTGAGGGAAGTACATTGTTTCTGAAAGATTTAATAGACTAACCACTGCCACTTCAGCCTGCCTCTTCTTGCACACTCATCTTTTAGCACTATATAAAGACCCCTATTAGCAAGAGTTAATGCTTCCGAAAAATGAGTGGTGATTCCATTTCTAATTCTTAGAAATTTATGGTGTCTATTTGATATCAGATTTCCAGAATAACGTAAGAATCAGTAGTATCTAGTCAGACAACTAATCAGCAGGCTTTCACTTTTTATATCCAAACATGTAAACTTAAGGCTGAACATTTCTTAAAACCTGTTTTATCTGTGTTACTTCAATTATTTGAGGCATTGTTGAAAGGAAATTTCTTGGCTAAATGCACCATGTTCCAAATATTATCTTGCACAGACACCAATGAATGCATCCAAGTAATGGTATCAGCGGTCTGAAATATGTTAGCTGTCTAGGGAGGCAGATTCTGCTCCCAGGAGATTAAAAGGATTTGTGCTGAACTGGAACCATGTTCTGGATCTGAGCCAGAACTGTGAGCAAATGCTCCTGAAAAACTGGTATGTGGCGGTTTCTCTTGCTCCAACTGGACTAAATGGTGGGGAACGCCGAGTGTCTTAGTGACTCACTGGCCCAGGTCAGTGCTGTTTCTGGCTGAGACAATCAACAAAAGGGGTGCAGAAGACAGGCAGAAAACTCATTTTGCATGTGATGCTTCAAAATACCATCAGGGTGTTTCTCTCTGTTGCAGTGTATGTCAGACTAGCACAGCCAATGCGTGGTATTTTGTTCAATAGTACATGGAGTGAAAAGCTTGTCTAGTTTTGGAGCCCTGGAGATTATGCTTCATTTTATTTATTTTCTATATGAGACTGTATGTCAGGTCTTGATCTTTAACAACACAAGATATTTTAAATTCTCTAAGATTTTTTTTCGCCGTTTTTCCCGCTATTCTTTTTTCAATTCTTTTTGGTTTACTTGAGTTTGCTTTAGATAAATTTTATTCTAAGTATTGGAAAATTTAAATAATTGTCCTGGAAAAATAAAAGACTGGTAAACAGAAAACAAGACCAAGTAACAAATTAATCATTACCTGGGAGAGGTACCACAGCAACACTGCTCTCATATTATTTCTGAGCTTTATTACTCTTTGTCAGACCTTGAATGTGTTCACAGCCGTGTGTGAAGATGCTTTCATATTAGAGATTAAACTAGAAGCCAATGGTTTTCTTTGCCTGTCAGTCACAGACCATGATGAAATATCACATCATCCCTGGCATGCAGTGTTCCTCTTGAGATCTTCCATTCCTTTCACGACTGGGGAGTTAGGAGCTGCCATTTGTATTTCCAGCTTTGGTCATCTTAGGGAAATGAAGCAGTTGGCTCCAACTCAGGCTTTTAGGGACTTCTTTTTAAGTGCTGTGGCAGCAAGGAAACATTAGAAATGTTGTCAACTGTAAGCAATACAAAGTCTTATTGAAGAAGAAAATGGTTGTTAATGTTACTTTGCATTGAACTGGTCTGTGATGCTGTTACACAATAGATGACTGGATGGACTGGAGCTCAGGAACCAATTTGTTTCAGAGCTCAGAAAAATAAGTCTCTGTTTGAGGGAAACGTCAGTGAATAGAGGTCTGCAGTAAAAAGAAAAAACAGTAGAAATCTTGTTTTTCCTGTTAACAACTAAAACTCCTGTAAACAGGGAACTCAGAACTGATTTCAATGCTGAATTGAAAGTAAATATATGGGGAAATACATTTTAATTTTTTTGTTCCTTTGTTTTACTGGAAACCTTTAAATAAAAAATTCCTATCCTTTTTTTTTCTCAGTTTCTGAGACACAAAGGAAATTATATCATCCAAGCCTTAAAAAGACACGTATTGCTGAGATATCAGTCAGAGTATATTCAAATCATGACTTTGACAAAATCAGTAGTTAAGCAACCTTTTTTGACATGATCATATTTTGCTGTTTAAAACCTGCTTGTACATAATTAGATACTCAATTCATAGGATTGACAATGGTTATTTGCTTACTTTAAAAAATAAGCAAATAGTTTGACAAGACAAGAAAGGAGTGAAACTAATACTTAGTGTCACTGTTCATGAAAAATAAGCTGTAAATATATTAAGTGTTCAGACAGCTAATATCTCTCTGTTATATCAATGGAGACTTTTCATTACAAGTACTATATTTCTGTGCTTCTGTTCGGAAATTACCCACGTATAATTCAATTCAGTGAATGTTTTGAAGATATTGTAATCAAACCTTTAGATTTCTGAGAGATTCTTTCTAACAGTTTCTTTGATTTTATTTTTTTTGTTGTCCATGTTGTTCAGTGCTGTTTGTACTTTAACATTGCACATATTAACTTTAATAAATGGGGTAAATTTCACAAAAGACACCCATGAGACATTGAGAAATCAATGCCTGATCATAGATGTATGGTGTTATGTTGGATGTCCTGCAGATCTGAAACATCAGCAAGGGTCTGGCAGGTGTGATACAGAACCTAATGAACCTAATTAGATTCCAGTTTTATGAGAAAAATTCAAGGGATGCACAGCTAAAATTTTTGTAGACATAAGCAATGGAGCAGCACACTTCGTACAGCATGAACTTCATTTTTTGAACTTATGCTGCTTCAGCACTTTTTGATTAGCTTGCTTAATTTCACCACCTAAATCTGAACCTTCCAGCTTGTTCTCTATAGCCACTGGCAGGATCTCATCAGAAACCTTTTTTCTGCCTTTCACTCCAAAATCAGACAACTAGAATGCTATTGGAATCTGGTGCCAAAGTTAGGTTGCAGAAATTGCTCTCTAATCCACATAATGTTTTAATATACTTGTTGAAAACACATTTAGTTCTTATGTTATCATTTTAGCAGTAATATACAGTGATACATGTCTGGAGAGTGAATGTCTTAAAGTTGAAGAGACACCTCCATGAGAGCTCTTGAGTTTGCTCCCTGCTGAGCTGAGATTCCGCTGAGGCGCAGTGCTTTTTGAAGGCTCCTCTCATTTCACAGGCATTAGGCTGTATATGCCACGGTAGGCAATGTTCCCTATCCTTTCTGAGTGTGCTATAGAATTACACTGGGGATTAAATTTCATATTTTCTTTCCTAAAGGATGCAGGTAAATTACATCATATAGGTGCTTTCTCTGGACTGTAGATTATTATTTATGTATGGAATGGATATTTAATATGAAAGAAGGCTATTTCATAACAATCTAAAAAAGTGTTGCACTATTTTCAGCCTGCATTGTATTACAAGTCTTTTACTCTGGATTTTCTTGCATAGAAGTTCTTTCTCAAAATTAGAAAAATTGTTTTCATTCACTTCCTACAGAGCTAAATAAAATTGTTGTCTAAAATATATGAACTGAATATTCTATATTGCATAGAAAACCAAAATGCGTTTGCTAACAGCTGGAGAGTGTGTGCCTGAATTTCAGCCATCTGGTCCTACGGTCTTAGCTAATACAGTGGGCTGAACTTACCATAAAGTCAACATTCAACAAATTAGAGGAAGTAGCAGAGAGGATGAGTAGAAGAGAGAAGGGAAAGTATTATTATTTTTTTTTTTTAAAGAAAGGAATATATGTAGCAAGAAATGTAATTGTACCATACTGTACCATTAACTCTTCACTTAAAATACTAATGTCTGCATACATTAGTTATATCACATTCAGTATTTCAAGCAAGTGACTGCACTATTTTTATATGCTAATAGATTCAAATCTTAATCAATACTCTATCTTTAGTCCTTTGCCCTTTCCACCCTAGTCACTGATAATGTGCTAGAACCCTTACCCCTACATCCCCACCTCTGCTTTTATCTAAGTAACATGTTTCTGTTGCCTGGATACAACTGGAACACGTGAAAAAATGCTACAGAGCTGCTGTCAAGATGGCCATTTTATTACAGTGATTTATAAATGGATTATCTGTGAAAATGGCTCAGCCTTTTATGCAAGCACCCTACAGGGGCAGACATAATTCTAATTGGCTGGTCTCAACGACAGGTCTTGCTTTCCTGTTATTTTACAGCAGTAGGCAGATGCTTTACTGCAAATGACAGCAATCTAACCAGAAAGAATTAACCAATTTCTAGTAGTATTAACCTCCAAGTGTATTCATGCATTTTTCCTGTCCTTTGTCTCAGATTCCTTTGAGGTATCTGACCACCCTCAACCCAGAACCATATTTTCTTCCTAATTCTCTTTAACAACGGGAGGCAATGAGGACCAACAAATTGCCAAGGCAGAAAGAAATTGTTAGACCTGAAAACCGTGGACCAGAATTTTTCCCTTTGCCTTGCAAAACAAATACTGTACTGAAGTCAAAGTTCAGAGAGGTCAACATTTATATTGCAGATTCTTGCTTGCCTCACAACACATATTAGCATTTTTCAATTATTAATTCCTTTTGCAATGCTCAACTCTTACCGCAAATACAAATATCCTAAAACTCTATGATCAAAATTACTCGGGAGTATTAATTTTCTGATTTTTTCCTGTGGATAGTTTGTGAGAAATGCAACTGTTTATTGTTGGTTAGATAGCAGAATGTCCAGATTGTTTATAAATACATGTATTTTTGAAATTTCTCTAGCTGAAAGGAATGCCAATCTTGATCAATGGCAAGGAGTGTGGCCATTCTCTTTCTTTCTAGTAAATCCACTGAATAAAAAAATTGAACAAGAAACAAGCATATTTTTGTTTAAAAACACAGATACTGGACTTCTAGTATATGACATTTTCCACCACCAGTTAAAATTGCTATTTATTGAAAGGAGAAGAGGGACTAGTGATCACAAGTGGCAAAAAGGCATATTTTCTGGTTTTATTTTCGCATTCATTCTAGGATTATAACGAAGTTACTTTCTTGGCAGCTTACAGAAGGTATGTATTTTAGCCATACTCTGGTGTAAAGAAGCACATCTTTAAATAGCAAAATACACTTTATCTAGTTCTTATGTTTAACCTTTGGAAAGGTATGCAAAAATAGTTGTTGTTGCAGAACTTGATTTTCATATAAAGAATAGTTATCATAGTGTGTTGAGCCTCTCTGTTTCCTTGTAATGACATAGCACAGTTTAATAAAACAGGTACAAATAATAGAGAGTAGCTGTTACACATTATGATTCTTTAAAAGCTACCAGTGAGTAATGTAAGCAAACTAGAAATTCTGTTATTTTTCTGTAAAAAGCAATGTTGTTTAAAATACTGTAGACAATGAAAGCCTTTCTCACAGAAAAAATATCACAGCCTGTTTAGAAAAGAAAAATGAAACATGTTTAGTCTTGTAGTATTTTTTTTTCTAATTCTCAAAGCAAATTCTTAACATAATTATGCAGAAAGAGTATCTAAGCATTAGGAACTTTAATTATGCCCAAGCTGTACTGAGGGATTTTAGATAAAAGATTTGTGCACACCATATTAAAATGAGTAAAGTAAATATATTTCTTGCTGTTATATCAGAAATTACTGAGGACAGAGGAATTTAATCAATATGACAATTTAATCAATAGTAACTGCACAGTGACCTATTAGTGGCCTTTTTTTCATCAGATATTCTGATGCCAGAATTTAAAAAATCCTTTTAGTTCCATGTAGGTTTTCAGTCTCTCACAAAGTCTGTGCCATCTTTGAAATAGATGTAGCTGCTGACCTGCCATGGTATTCCTGTTGTTGTCAGGGCTCCTTAGGCACCACAACATTCAAATTCTGTCACTTGTCCCCCAAATTAATGTGCCAGATGTTCTGTTCAGACAGCTGACAAGTTTGTCAGCAGTTAAAAAGAAAAAGAGACAAAAAGTCTCTTGATCTCACCTCTTCTGGAAAAGTTTTGTGAAGTCAGAACCTCATATACATCCCATAGGAATGTTTTCTCTTGCTTTTTGTAGAAATTCAAAAAGTCATACTTAGCTGGACTCCGAGCTAGGGCAAGGACTGCAGTGTTATAGATGTTATGAATGAGGTCAACAAATCTGATGAAAATTATTACACTTATTTTAGTTTTTGGAATCACCATAAAAATGTCATTGTAACTGGAAGCAATCTAGAATCTGATTATTCAAGACATTGGAGACAAAGCGCGTCAACTGTAAATACCTCGCAGTTCACATAGCATTCCCATTAAGTTCCTCTCCTTTGAAACTTTGATAGGAGGTATTGTGTATGTGCTTTAATACCAATTCAGCGAAGTTGTTTTTCTTTTTAAATGTTTCGGCACGTCTACTTGTGAAATGAATTAGGCATTGTTATACTGAAGTATTATATGTGAAATCCTGTCTCCAAAAAAATTCATAGATTTTAGTAAGTCTGCAAATTTAACCTACCTACTAAATGGTGTGAGTTTAAATACACAGTCCTACATTTTGCATGTGTGCATTTGAAACTTAGTTCTAAGTACATTAAGAATGATTCATTCATAGCTGTGTAATATTAATAACTTCAATGAGTTTGTAAGCAACACTCATTTTAATATTTTAACCTGTATCTTCTAAAAATAAAAATTCTATATGATGTGAAAAGGAATTGTAATGTATTTAAATCAAGCATTTGTTTATACATTGCAATTTAATAAGCAATGACACAATTTGCCATAATGACTTCCAGAGGGTAGTACTGTGCCACAAGTCCATTGATTTTGCAGGAGGAGCAAAGGAGGCACATTGATTTCTTTGTATGTCATGATTATAGCTTAAGAAACTATTTTTGGCTTAACTATTCATTAAGTTGTTTGATTTTTGTCATTCACAAAGAACAGGTTCAGTACTATAGTGTGCTCTTGCTTGTGACAAAACAGAAAAAAAACAACAGAAAAAAAAGAAAAACCAGGCTAACAAAAACCCACAGCATTTTCATTTAAGTTATGGATGATAGACGCACTAAATACACACTTCCAGCCTTCTTTCTCCATATTTTCTTTGTTACAGAACCGTATTTTACAGACTTTACAAAAGTTATGGAAAAAAAAAGCATAGACAGTTAGTAGGAAAAACACCAAATTAAATAATAAAAAACAAACTTTAGTTGTAGCTCTGGCCTAAATTGGAATGAAACCCTCTAATTATAAAGAAACACTATTTTTGCTAAGTGTAGGTTAGTACAGAATCTTATTGCCAATCATAGGTACTGAGTGAAAAATATGAAATGCTGAAATAATAGTAATTTCAAGAGAAGAAATCTGCCTTTAGGATCTTGACTATTTACATGAACTCCTTCCAAGACAGGAATAGGGAAAGTCATCCTATGTTTCTGGTTTCTCCTTTTTTTTTTTTTTTTTTTCTTTTTTGACCAGTTACCAGGAGAACTTTGCAAAGAAACCACATATGCAGCATGAATGTGACTTTCTATCAAATAATTTGTATGAGTAAAGATGAGCAACATTGCTTAACAACCAGCATTTTGACTTTTTTGTGCTGCTGTTATTGAGCACAGTTACTGCAGAAAATTATGGGTTCTGTTAGTTGATTTTCAAAATGACTGTTTTTATTACACTCATGGATTATAATTTATGGATTAAGCTAATTACACATAAAGACTTGAATCTCAAGTATCTAATCATTATACTTCAGCAACACTAAATATCATAGTTAAAAGCTAAATACCTTTCCTTGAAAACTCTACTCTTAAGGTATAAATTTCATTTCAGCATTTTAGGATTTTTTTCTTACATCATGAGTACAGTCTGATCACTTATGGACCCTAAGTGTGTAAAGGAACGTCTATATTAGGACAATACTTCACGGTGGTTTGTAGAAGCCTGCAGGGTACAGTGCTGCTATTTGCATACTAGTAGTTTTGCTAGTAGTTTTCCTGTCTGCAGACTAAGTAATCAGGTTGCTTCTTACTAGTTTGAACATACATCACATGGGAATATTTCTAGAACTTTTTTTTTTTTTTGCAGGAAAATACAAGTATTGAAACATTCTTTGCCATCTGCTGACACGTGAAAGATACATGAGCTGATGTTTGTTTCCTCAGCCCTCCTGATCTGAAGAGAAGCCAAGCTTTTCCTTGGTATGCAAGAAATTACCCTAGTCTTTCTTCTGGGATTGTGGATCATTGTTCAGCCCATTCACAGCTCCCACAGTTTCACACACCATCAAGGAGTTCAGCTCTTACTTCTTCTGAAGTACTTCCCTTTCACGAATAATAAAGCCAGCTATAAAAGAGAAGAATTAGTAAGATTATTTTTTTTTTAAAAAAAAAAAAAAGCTTCCAAAAGAAATACAACATGGTTCAGTTTTTTTATGCCATAGGCGTGCTTAGCTAAAGAAGTATCCCATTGTGCCATATTTCTAAACCATTTTAAATTGATGTGGAATCACATCAAAATCTAGTCATTACAAAGTGATTTTACAACAGAACCTTAAGGGAAAAGGTTTATCTCTGTAAGGTAATTAAATAGCTAGTCATTTAGAACTGCAAAATGTATCCAAATTTCATTTCTGAGGTTTTTGATTTGTTTGTAGAAGATACTTTGTATTCTTTCCCTCCAAAGAATATAATATTAAGTTTAAAACTCATCTGCAGGATGTACACTAGTTGATGTTACAGTAGTGTCATTTTCCCTTTGTTGCTTTCTCAGGATCTGCTATTTGATGAGTTGCTATAGGTCAGAATAGAACAGCTATGTGCCAAACAAATCCATGTGGGGTACTGCGTTTAATGCGATTAATTTAAGAAAACAAGCCCAAACTTGGGTTTTTCTCTATGTCTACAAACCAAGTATGAACAACTGTGAACTCTGATCTGAACCTTGAACACAGGACTAGATAAACACTTTGACTTTGTTACTGCTTTGTATCTTCTCCATGAGCTACTTACCACCAGAATTGCTGTCTGCTTAGAATTAAATTTTTTCTATGGCCTCTTTTATTAGTTATTAGAACTTCTTTTCCTCTGGCTATAGTGGCTCACAATGACATAGTTTTCTTCCTCACTTAGATCACAGGACTCTTCCCCACTGCTGTACTGTGCAAATGTTTCAACTTCAGGCAGGCTCAGACACATTAACACTACGTTGGACTCATTCTGTCACCTTCAACAATTTCACCTCAGGAAATAGCAGGAAGGAGTTTTCCATTCAGTGGTAGGTTTGGTTTTTGCTTCTCTTTTTGGTTTTTGTTTTGCCACCTTTGATAGTTGATTTTCTGCCTTGCCTCAGAATTGCAGACCAGCAGTCTTTTTGCAGCTGCAGGATTAAAGTCCAATCCCAATATCTTTCACATTTTCATCTCTTTTGGAATGAGCATTTTTCTGGTTTCGTGGCTTTATTTTTGTATTGGAGATCGTATGTGTATTAGAAGACTTTTAGAACTGTTGTGTGACTTGCATTGCATGTTCAGAAGAGAAACAGGTCTGGACCAGTCACTTTGTTATAACAGATGCACATTGTATGACTCCTTCTATGGAATGTCTCTGCCTGCAGTGCCACTGCTTACAAAGACAAATGTGGGAAGAGATCCTTTAAAATCACTGCACAAACTTATTTCCACGTACATGGGCTTTCCTGTGCACGTACACATACGTTTTGATTGCTGTCACAAACAGAAGCAGAGGTATAACTGCCTGTGCACAGTTTTGCTGTCCTCTGAAATGATGCAGAAAGTCACTTCTCTACATTGTCCTTAGCTGAACTATAAAGATACCCTAGAACTGGCTGTATAGGAGCCATATGTACAGTTTGGCATATATTACTTTTTTTCTACACAGGGAGTGTATTGCTGCAAGTTTGTAGGAGGCATACACAGGAATCCGTAGGAAAAATTACATTTCTACATGTGGGATTACTTTTATGAAAGGGAAAAAGCATGCAAGACCAGAATTTATCTCCACACTTTTGTAAATGATGTAATATTAATATATACTGTACTGTAGACATCAGAGGCATATGATCTCAGTCTCTAAAAGAGGACATGGGGGAATTACTGATTAGAGAAGCTTGTTTGTCTGGGTAGGGATCAAAGGGGCAAAACGTAGTCCACAGCACTCACCATTTTTTAATTATAAACTCCAATTAAGTGATGCAGAATAATCTTCGGCATTCCATCTGGCAGCTACGAGGAGAGAGTGAGAACAGCAGTTAACAACATTAATCAAGGCTTGGAGTAGACAGGTTCAAGTACAAGAGACTTTATTTAAAAAAATGAGTTGGGGACAGGCTTAGCCTCTGAATAACATTCCATAAACACTGCATATAGCACAAGAGCATGCAACATTAACCTTTTAACCTTTTGAATGCTGACATTTCTAGACTATGGCCAGATGACCAACATGCTGTCATTTGCATGGTGCTATACATGACATACATAGTGCTAATACTGAAGCTTGGCAGAGAAAAATTCTTGGAACATCCACTTAATGTAAAAGCCTAGGGGCCACTTAAGAAAAAGTCTATGAATTTTGTCCATGTTACAGTGGTTTCAAAAAGCAAGATATAACCTTATTTCTTTTCAATTATTTTAATAGCTGATACTGAAAATCGCCCAATTTGCTTGTGGCATGTTATATAGGAGACTATATAATAAGTATCATTTTACTCTATGTTTCTGCTCAAAAGAGAAATAGAGAACTATTTATACTGTCAGTGAGAAAATTCTTGACGCCATATATATGGTACGTTCGTTTATAGAGACATACGTTTTTATGTATGTCAGTAAATGTATTGAATACAAGTGTAATAATTGGCACAATTAACATTTCATGCAGTGGAAGGATATTATGCTGCTGCCCTACTCTGTGGTCAGTCTTTACTTGTACAAAAGAAATCCCACTATTTCAACCTGGCATCATAGAAAATTCTTAATAATAGGACGAGTTTACTAAAGCATTTTTCTAAAGGTTGTATGTATAGCCAGGAAAGGCATTTGTTAGCAATTCTCTTTAAAACTGTAGCAGCAGTGTATCTGAATTTTTTAAGAATTTGAGTCAATTTTAGGAAATTTGCTAATTTGAAAAGTCTCCAAAAATACAATATGACAAAAAAAATATTTTTTAATTAGCTTCAAGTTTCAAATAGATTGAAAACTAAATGAATATAGTAATAATAAAAAGATCAGATGCCCTAAACATCTATCAGCCTATGCAACATTTCTTTCCAGCTTACCATAAAACTAATGAAAAATACTTTTAGACAGGTTTTAATTTTTAAAATTCCTCTGAGAAAATTGCTTTTCCTCTCTTGCTTTCCAATGTTTGCCTAACATCTTTGCAATTTTTGGCTGTTTACTACCCCTGCTTTATTGAATATAGCTTTTCAACATACATGAAGAAAACACAGTCCAAGAGTTGCAGACATATTTTTTTTTTTATCAAAATTCAATCTTTCCTATCTCTGAATGTGATGATTTGACTACACAAAGCTATGCAGAGAACTTAAAATTCAATTCTAGAGGTAAGTGGTAAAGATAGTTTCATTGTTCTCTTGTACTCTGTTGAGAAAATAGCATTGAATAGTAGATATTCAATAGTTTTTGCTATAATGGACAAAACAGGTATTTAAAAATCATGATAAAATATCTAAACTATTTAGGTTATGTTACACAGGATATTTCTGTGCTTTGTGGTGGTACTTTGGTTAGCACTGGTAAAAGTTATCTGCAGAAGGTATAGAAATCGTGTGAAAAATAAGATTTGAGGCTATTAAGAGAATAGTTGGATCAATTTAAGCTTCATTGATGCAATTGTATTAAAAAAAAAAAAAAAAGGAAAATCATACTGACCAGCAGAGGCTAGCCGTAACTGATTCTCTATTTCTATGAAAGGGAATAAGGGGAAAAAGAGATCATTTGGACTTACTGAAATGAATGCAGCGTATCTGTTGATACTGAAGATTAAGGTCAATGGAGCATTACCTCAAACATCTGGATTTTTGAGAATTTTATGAAGTAAAAATAAACAATATTAACCCCTTGAGGAAATTCACAGGCGATTGAGTATAACATGATGCCAGAAGAATGAGAGTTCAGTTGAGGGTGAAATATCTCTTCCATTCCCTTCTTTTTTCTGACTTTTGGCAGGTGAAGTCTTTCATTATTTAAAATATGAAATAGGCAGAAATAATAGCTCCAGTATTATTGTCTTTGGTTAAATGTATATTACATTCTCAATTTACATATAGGTTTTTGAGTCATTCTGGTTTTCTGGATTTTTAGTAATTCTTATGACATGGCATAAAGTCAAGCTTTCCTCTTCCTAATGAAACATACTTGATGTATTATTAAAAATTGTCAGAACTAAACTGTTTACCAGTGGATTTTCCTTCATTGCTCCTGGTTTCTGTTGACCATAGCTAGGCCATGGCAGTAAATTATGTCGACACTGAGAAAAAGTATTTGAAGCCTTATCAAGACTTATGTTTTTACTCATCTGAGTTGAAAAAAATAGTGTGTGCCTCACATTAAGGTGCACAAACAAGAGCTGACATTCTGAGGGAACAGTACAAGCCAGATCCAATTTTTAAAGAGTTCTGACTCAGACAGTAAAGATTTTTGTCCAAAGAACGTAACAATTACAATTTTCAGAACTTTGGGGAATTTTGCTTTTATTTCAATGGACAGAGATGGTGAAAAGCATGCAGTAGTGTCCTGCACTTGTTCAGAGGGCACCCTTCTGGTGGTGGGACCATCCACAGACTGAGTAAACTGCAGTTGCACAGGCTTTTGCTTTAACACTTCAGTTTCAATTGCCGTTGCTGACAAACCTCTTATAAACAATCCTCTCTTTCAAGTAATCTTAAGTGCATGTAACCTCCTTCAAAAGATAAAACAACCTGTCAAGCAGGAGTGCAGCTTGTCTGTGGAAACACAGTGTACTGCATGGGTGTTGTAACACTGTTGGATGAAGCTGGAGGATTTCAGCCCCCTGGATACCTGCTGTCACCTAGCACTAGAATTCAGTGCAATTCCAAAATAAATAACTTAGGAAGAAAAATGTTTCAATTTGTATTTGGAGATGACTCAAAAGAAAAACATGAACTATGACAGAAAAAAATAATTCCTAAGAAAAACAACACTGTCTCAGAAGCGCATAAATAAGATATACATGTTATATATACAAATATATATAATTTACACAATAAATATATTATTTACACAAATACACATTATATATTTGTTTAAATAATATATAAAGGATATATATAAATAAGTAAGAATTTCTCTGCAGTTTGTTTTAAAAGTTTTTGTAGCATCAGCTTCTCTAAAAATCAGCCCTGATTGACTAATTGTCTCTGC
Source organism: Penelope pileata (assembly GCA_013396635.1). Classification (NCBI taxonomy): domain Eukaryota; kingdom Metazoa; phylum Chordata; class Aves; order Galliformes; family Cracidae; genus Penelope; species Penelope pileata. The sequence goes on along the minus strand of WBMW01004035.1, from coordinate 1,154,471 downwards.
TTTAACTTTCTTACTTGTCTGGATACACAGGTGAAATCTTTTTATGAGCTAACCATTCAGATAGAACAGTTACACACTAAATAATATGGTCACCTGCTCAGGAATACATGCATAAAGCAACAGTATGATTTAACTGAAGGAAGTCAACTGCCCTTTCTTAGCATCAGAATTCTTAGTTTGATCCTTACATGGGGCTTTTCATTAAATTCATTAATCTTCAATAATGTCTCTGCAAAAGAGACAGATAATCCTTAATGAAAAGGTCTTTCTTTAGGATCAGTTAGTTTAAAGGTATTGAGCTTCCATCAAAAGAAAGTATCTGTTTTGAATTACTGTTATCTCCTGAGAAGGCTTTGATTTGAATTCCTTTTTGTTTTGTTTTGTTTTGTTTTGTTTCTCGAGCTAAGCATCACCTTTGCTTGCTCTTTACTCCAAATATACACAAGGTATTAGGTTAACTTCTTCATATACAGACGTAATCTCTTCAGTTTGCTGGAATATTCATATTCACTTTTCTGAGCAGGAGAGAAATACATAGGTGGCAATTAGTCCTTTTGCCAACTATGTAAAAGAATGGCAGTATATGTTAAATCTGCACCAGCATATAAATAGAAGAATTTTAATTCATTTCAAATAATTATATTTCTGTCCTATAGCTTTTCAGTTTATTCTCCTGAATCAGTAATTGCTAGTATCAAATTAACACTTGTTATTATCTGAAAGCTAAGTGCCCAGAATATTATCAAAGCAAGTACATTAATCAACAAGTATGGATGAGACTATAGAAACAGTTTCTGCTGACCCTGGTGTGGTAGTTTTGTATAGGAAAAAGATGAATACACAGGCAGTAGATTATTTAGGTAACTAGGCAGTTGTGACTTGTATACTCTCCTTGCAGTGTATAAGTACTAATGTTGCCATCACCTGATGAAATGAAGACCAAGGAAATCAATTACTGTCAGCAAAATGCAGGTTAATGTTTACCATGGGAAATCCATTAAAATTGCTCTAGTTACTTCCAATTGAACATGTAGTTCATAAAATTATTCTTAAAATTATTGGATATAATCCTGTTTTCACTGTAAGAAATAATACTCTGAGGACTTCAGTAAGATGGAATTTACTAATTCTAGAACCTGGCATATCTTTTGATTACTTGTCACTCTATCTAAACTGGAGTTAGATAAAACATAAGATGAAAAAATGCATTAAAAAGTGTGAGGATATGACTCTATGAAGTTACTAGAGCTCTCAGTGAGTGTAAACACAGCAATTTTCTTTTTTAATATTGAATCCTTATGGGTTTTTTGGCTGGATGAAGAAATATTGATTCAGCAAAGGATTTTAAGGAATCTCAGTCATAATTTTGCTTTCATTTTATATCCATGGTGCTATTTCTGATAGATAGTGGAAAAGTCAATTCTTTGTTATGATGCTGTTAGAGTGAAGCTTGGGATGGAGTAAGAGTGCCTACTCTGAATTAATTTGAATTTGTCTTCTAAAGCAAAGTTTCATAAAAGAAATACTAGTTTAAGTCCATTTTCTTCAGTGAAAAAGCATGACAAAGTACAAACAAAAATGATAAATATTTACTAAATCATTGCAGATTTACAAAGCAATTCTATTAATCTGCAACTATTTAAAAAAAAACAACACAGGGCAATTAAGGGACAAGGATGTGTTTAATGCTTACTTTGGGGAAATGTTCCTTCATTCTGGGAGGAAAAGAGAATTGAAGGAAGCAGCTCAGAAATGGCCAAAAACACTCTTGTTAGTGCAGTCCCAACTTGACTTTTCTCCCTGTCAACTATATCACCAAATACGTCACCTGGACAGCCTTAGAAGTCTCAGAGACCTGAATGCTGCTTTAGATCCAGTAAATTATATGTAATCAGTAAATTATATGAAATCAATCTAATTATAAACATATTAGCAGTATCAGTCATGTCATCATATTAATCTCATTCATAAGCGACTTACTAAATCACAACCTTTACAGTGGAAAGCAGAAGTTAGCAGTAAAAGACACATAGATGTGTTCTGCAAAAAACAGCATTTTGTTACACATTCACCCTAGCTGACTTTGACTTTCCATTATGAAACCTCTATATTTTGAGAAAATGAACAAAGAAGTGAAAAAATTAAGAGGTACCTTTACGTACCTTTACACTATTTGCCTCAAGTGTAAATACAAGGGATGCTCTGAAAGCAATGCCTCCTATTTTAATATGTTGGCCCTTGATGCCAGAGGCAGATGTTGGTGGTATGGCAGTAGAGATTGAACCTTCCCACCAATATTCTGTTCCATGTTGTTGCTGTGTGACAGATGGCAGCAGAGGGGCACTCTGACAAAATGGCATCTGACATGGAAGTGCAGATGAAGCAAAGATGTGGAATTGAATTCCTCCATGTGGAAAAAATGGCACCCATTGACATTCATGGACACTTGCTGAACATTTCTGGAGGCCAAACAGTGGATGTGAGCACTGTGAGGCGGTGCGTGACACGTTTCAGCAGGGGCAAACAGCAACGTGAAAGACAAGCCATGTTCCACATGGCCATGCAGATTTTCACAAGCACATCATCCAGGCTTTTGTTCATTGCTGGTGAAAACATATGGCTAATGATGGTGACCGTGTTGAAAAAGAGTGTTTCGTGGCTGAGAATTTGCTCCATCAAATAGTGTTATTGTGGTCTTTGTATCATTGTAATTTCCATGGAAATGAATAGGAGGTATTGCTTTCAGAGTGACCTACGCAGAATTTAATCAAGAGATTGTTCAATCACAGAAAAAACATGTTTCTAGGTAAGCTTAGTTCTGTACATAATAACAAATTTTGCAAATAAGATCTAGGAAGTTAATTACGAGAATAATTAGCCAAATCAAGTAGCATTATAAATTATTCAGTGCTAGAAGTATTTTAACCAGCCCAAAGTAGAAGGGAAGAGTTCCACAACTAGTTTAGAAAACTAGCATGAGAGAGAAAGCTCTATTCGATAAACAACATATGGTAGAGCATCTAAATTTGTCACGTTCAGTTGTCGAATAGGTAGAAAACCCAGACCTCTTATTAGATATGAAAGATCAGCTTCTGGATCGTTATATTTTGTTTAACTTTTTCAGCTAAAATCAAATATTAACCATAAGGATTTTTATATTTCAACTATGAGAGGCAACTATAATCATTTTTAATCTGGAATTATTATTTATATAATTTCTTTGAACTCTGCTTCATCTTCTATAAAGGTAGTAGCAATAAGTAACATCAGTTGTATTATCATAGAACCTAGATTCCAGGTCATGAATCAAGGTCCTGTTTTTGCCAGATAAGAGATATTACCTCCTATATTGCAAATGTCCCCACTTGCAATAAAGCAAATGCTCTCACGCGTTAAAATGAGCATACAAAAAAATAAGATGTTTAATACAGATTCTTTTTGTAAAAATGATGCATTTTTTCTCAACCAAAAATAACAAGACAAATTAATAGACATCTGAAGTTCTCCTTCAGAGGTTAGTTTTTTTCATATGGGAGTAAGAACTTATTTGTTAATAAGTGCCTTCTTGTGCTATAGCATTGCACTACATGAAAAGATGCAAGCATGATTTTGCTGGCCAGCTGATGCCATCTGCTGGGGCCTGTTTAAAGAACTGAAATGACTGTTCATGTTTTTTCCATGGGTGTTGCTCAGTGCTGATTGGTCTTAAGCCTAGTCCAAACCAAGACTTTTTTGTCTGATTCCTAATTTCTAGGGTGATGAGATCATGCATAGCAAGACTGTTGTCTTTATAATGTTTCCTTGTTGGTAGGCTTTAGTTTTTGGTGTTGCAGTGTTCATTTGGTCAATTTTGAAATTGCTGAAAATTGTAGACATCAGCAGCAGGGTTCAAAGTCTTTGAATACAAAGGTACTGAGGTTATTTAAAAACTTTTACTTCAGAATATTAACTCATGTTTGTTTTTAAATGTGTGATATGTATTTGTTGCCATACATAAAGTACATTCGTACATATCATATGTTAAACATTTTCTCTACTTGTTTACAAAGTATAACTGAAGATAGGAAACTGGCCACGTGATTTGCTTGACTTGCTCAAGTATTTGTTTAAAAGCTTTTCTGTGTTGAGCCATCAGAGGGAAGTGCTCAGAGTCTAGTGGTTTGGAAGAGAAGGATCTTCATTTTCAACGAATTGGAGAAAATGAGATGGACAGTTCTAAATGAAAACCCTTTTCAAAACCTCATTGTCCCATGACTCCTCTGGAACAGTGGAAACCACGCAAAAGTGAGGACCACAGAGTGAATCAGAGGAAGGAGGATGAAAGTGATGTTATGTGAGGTTCCCATAAGGACTACAGCTGCTATCCTTTCTGTTGGATAGGTGTGGTGATTCTTTCTCCCTTGTTGTGCTGTTATCTAAACTAATTTGACCAAAGCTGTGGCAAACGGTGTTTCTCACTATTGTTTAGAAAAACAGAAAATAAGAAAATGAGGAAGGACACAAATTTTCCTTAGCAAAGTTAAGTGGTTTATAAAGCAATAGGTCTGTGTCTTTACTTTGGATGAAGTATGACAGAAATGCACAGATTGGAGGGAAATAAAAATGGAAAAAAGCTTTATATTTGCTAGCATTGCTACCTTTTCATGGTGATAATTTTGTTAATCACACCACTTAATAACAGTACTTCGATGTATCATTCATATGTGTGGAGGAGGGAGAATAGTTGTAAAAATTCCTTTTATATGTATTTACTTATTTATGAAGGTCTGCATGTGCCAATGAGACATGGAATTACTACAGATGGAGCTAATGTATCATAGAGTTCTAAGAGACAGCACTACTAATAGTCCACGGTGTGAATTGAAATATTTCAAATGCTGGCTGGTGGGCCTAAGGGCTAATACCAGTGCAGGAGGTACATTTGCACATTCAAGGAAGATGAAGAGAATTGTAACAGTCCATTTAAAAGAGTTAACCTGTTTTTTCTGTTGTTTAAACAAGAATTTGATCCTTTTAAAAAAATTCTGCACACATAATTTCTTTCAGATACTTGCCTTAAATAAGCCCTAACTAAATCTGATGAGGCAATTGGAAACTCATGATCCCTACCCTAACCCAGTCCTCTCTTTGATAGCCTGTGCTGATTAAAATTGCTTAGATTAGTGCAATTTGCTGAAACACTACCAGGGTGAAATTCCTATAATGACTGCAACAAGAGACTCTTGCATATGCTGTACAGAAACCCTGTGATTATTATTAGATCTGTGAAGCCCATCATGTCAATGATAAATCTAGATTGTCCCAAATTCTACATAATGTAGAACAGTAAAGTACTTTAAATGTCTTTAAGAGAAAGAAGGAACAATCGCTGTGCGACTACTAATTCTTTTTTTTCGGATGTATTATGATTTTGTCCTAAAGCTTCTGACCACTTATTAATTCTTAGTGTTCGTTACTGTTTGACTAATTCATAGATTGCAGTGAAATGAAAAGTGTCTCCTGTATTATTACAAAAGCATCAGTTTTACAGTTGTATTTCTCACATTCAAGCTGTGTTGCTGAAGCTTATTTCAAAGTACAAGGGCTGCCCTGAAAGTGATGCCTCCTATTTTATTATGTTCACTCACAACATCAGAGGTGGATGTCGGCTGTATGCCAGTAGAGGATGAACCTTCCCATCCATATTCTGTTACATTTTGTTGCTGTGAGACAGATGGCAGCAGAGGGGCAGTCTGACAAAATGGCATCTGACATGAAAGTGTGGATGAAGCAAAGGTGGCATCAGAATGTAAGCACAGATTAGCTACCAAGAATTTCATACACTAACAGAGCAAGACAGTTTCTGGTCGTATCTCGGTGTCTTGGTTCTTTAGTCAGCAGGAGAATAGTTACTGTCGTGCAGCAATAAATGAAACAGTAGCTTTGCTTCTGACCGATAGTCAAATTTAAAAGAAAAATAAAAAGGTGAAAAGGAAGCTATGTTTGGGTTTATAATAAAATCCTGGTGTAGGAAGGATAAAATAGAATTCAACATAAGGCTACCAAAAGGGTAAGAATGAACTTACCTCGTAGTTTATAATCAAATGACATTTATCTTAATGGCTATTGTACTAGGCTGCACAAGATGTGCAACTTCAAAGTTTAAAGAATGAGGAGAAACAAGTTGTCAAGAGGAAATCATGAGTTGTATGATGCAAGTAAAAGATCTAGAATTTCCATCAATTAGAGATAAATTGCTTCATGATGTCTCATCAGCAAATTTCCTCATACTTACTTATTTCTTACCTATTTCACTGTGCTTATGATCTTGGTATTAATGCTTTAACATAGTTCTTAACGTATCATAACAATTTTTTAAATAACTACTTTTTTTTTTCTTAAATTTTAATGAGAAGCTGACCTATTTCTTTATGCCTGAGGATAATCTAATGTTTTCTCTATTAAAACCAAATAATCACACCACTCTAGATGAAATGACCTCTCCTGAACTGTGTGGTTAAGGAGAATTGCTAAAACGTGGAATGTATTAAGTCCTTATTTCATTTAACTCCTGTGTTTCTTCCTGTGTTTATGTTGTTGTTTTCATTTCATGTTTGGGTTGGAGGAGTGCTGGTGGCTCAAATTGGAGACAGAGATCTACTGTGATAAATGTTTTGTGAATACAAAGCATGATGGCATGGTTCCTGCTCTAAGCAGCAGATCAGAGAGACCAAGGATGTAGAAAGGAGTAGTGTTGGTCCCATAGTGGTGGTGTGCCATGCATGGTGAGGGAAGACTGGATTCAGACTTCAACATGGTCCAAAGTGAAGTGGCATTCTCAGCCCTATGAATACCTTAGATATCCAGCAAGATTTCTCCTTGCATTTTCTTCTGGCATTTCTGGACATGGGTAAGTTATTTCCGTCCTATACATTTGTAGGCTCTTGCTCTGCTTTAAATGATCAGTTGAACTAAACCTCTGGTTGTTGTACACTTTTCCCTCTTTAGATAGGCCAATTCACACTTGCATGAGCCTGAGTTTATGCACAGTTAAACTCATAAAGTAAACTAAGTAAACTTTTAGTTTACTACTGCACTTACACAGTTTGCTTACTTTGCTTAGTCAGTGCTCAGAGAAGGTTAGATACTCCCAGGGAGTCATTCACCTGGACATGGTACAGGAAGTCCAGTCTCTCATTTCATGAGGCAAATCTGGTGCAGTATTCAAGTATATTCAGTGAAATTTGCATAGATATGTAATTGGGTATGTTTGCTCCACAATAGCATTGTGTTCTATCTATATTCCTCTGTATATTAACTTCCAAATTGATACTTGGTGTGATAATCATCATCATCATTTTGACCTTGATGTAGCTTCTTCTTATTCTGCAAAAACTATACCTTTAAAACTAAACCAGAAAAGTCTGCACTGTTACAACTGTAAAGCAGCTGGGGCAAAATAACAACATATAGCCCTTGGTTAGATTTAGCTACTGCACACCAGCCTAGCCCAGAACAGATTGCGTTGTCATCCCATTCATCTTGATCTCTTGGGGTTATACTGCATAGATTTCTAAATGTGCAGGAAACAACCTGAGGCTTTGAGGAAAGGAGCATAACTAAGAGCCAAGGTGATGGATTTCAAACAGAACAACTGTTTTGCATAGCTGTTTAGTGAACTTAGCTGATCTTACTTGATAAAAGGTTACAGGTTAATAAGACGAAAACAAGCTATTCTAGGATATACCTTAAACTGACCCATTTTTAATTTAAAGATTCACATGGTAAAATAAGCACTTAAAAGAGTAATATAATTTTGAATAAGTACAATGCTAAAGGGCATGTTTCTGCATGACTTCTTTTAATAACTACAGTCTACAGCCTAATTCAGCCTTTCAGATTATTGCAGTGTGAGCACTTTTTTTTTTATAGTCATACAGCATGCTATTTTATTCTTGCTATAATAAAAACATGGGGGTTTTGTTGACTTTTTAAATAGTGATCACTTAATTGGTAGCAGATGCTAATGTAAGAGGAAGAATGTTTTAATTAATACACTTGAGTTGGAAAATCTCAGATACCTGAAGAACTGAAGCAGGTTTAAAGCAAAGGGTACTTTGTCACAGAATCACAGAATCACAGAATTGCAGGGGTTGGAAGGGACCTCAAGAGATCATCGAGTCCAACCCCCCTGCCAGAGCAGGTTCCCTACTGCAGGTCGCACAGGTGGGCGTCCAGGCGGGTCTTGAATATCTCCAGGGAAGGAGACTCCACAACCTCCCTGGGCAGCCTGTTCCAGTGCTCCGTCACCCGCACTGTGAAGAAGTTCTTCCGCATGTTGGTGCGGAACTTCCTGTGCTCCAGCTTAAGGCCGTAATTTGTCCATTATTTAGAATGCAGATCATTTTACTGTAATATAAGTAACCAAAAGTTAATGAGGCCATTGGAAGGCTTGTGTAATTTAGCTTGTACCAAAGATATCTAACACAGTATATAAGAAACAAGCGAAATAAACTTCGTTTTATGATGTTATTTTTTGCCTGAAAATATGTTTATATATATTCATATATGTTCACATATGTTCATATATAAGGCAAATGTTCTTTGCCTTATTAACTCCTCATTAAAAACTCTATTATATCCCATGTATTTTTTGGGACACATTTATTAATTACCATAGACATATGCTAAATTAGTATTTCAGTAAGATTCCCTCAAAAAAGTAAAGTGCATTTTTTCAGGAATCCTCAGATGTCTGTCCCATGTGGATTTCACCCAGGAGCATGCACTCTTGGTATGTTTGCAAGAGTGGTCATCTGGGAATCCCTGTTCTCAAGAGATTCTTGAGATTCTTGATCCCTAGCTGTGGTGAGCATCTGGATCAAATCAAGAAGACTTTGTGAGCCACTGGAGTGAGATTCATGTATACACATGGAGTGAACCTCACATAGGCTGTTGCATCCCAAATTAATTTAACTTTAAATATTTTTTTCCTTTCTAGAAAATAAAAATGTGAATTGTTTAGAATGTACGAAGCTCATTTTTATTTGACAGTTCTTTAATATTTCTTTCCTACTCTGAACTTATAGAAAGAAGTAAAATATTTTGATTTAATGTCAGCAGTATATTTACTTCATAAATTCTTCCTTTAGAATATAGCACACTTTTGAAATGATATCTGAATGTTAGTAAAAAGTCCAAAACTGCAGGACATTTTCATCAAAACCTGGACTTAAATGCAAATAAAGTAACAAGAAACACTTGTCATTACCAGAAACCTTTTGCTGACATGGGCAAACCTCTGTTTAATTTTAGTTGAAATAATACGGTGTGATTGACAACCTTTGATTAAAAGCAGCAACACTAAAATTGAACGTCTATCATCTTCTTGCACCTTAGGTCAACCCTCAAGGTAGTATCTGCTGCAAAATTTAGAGAAATCCATTAGGTATGACATACATTTCAGTGTATATTTGGGGCATTTGTAGTTACATTTTTTGCAATTGTCAGCATCTCCAATGGACTGTGACTGACTCACCTGTATTTGTGACATGTTGGTGGAGCCTGAGTTCACATGGGTCAGTTTTTGTGTGCAGGGATAACGTGCAGGCTTCAGATACTTTGTTTATCACAGGGTATAATCTCTAAAAAATATTTTAGATATTTAGATAAAGATATGAAAATACACAAATCTCATTGTATGCAATTCTTCCCACATGTGTGAAAAGGGAGGAATCCTGTCCTTGCATTGTGGACTACATGTGTTCATTAACAAAATGCACTAGCTCTGCAGTTGCTCCCCTAGCCTGGGAAAGCTGGAGACAAACTGAATGAAGGACCTGTTATGGGGTCTATATTTGGGAATGAGTGGGCCTAGACACAGCTACATGCTGGGGAATAGTTACTGCTCTGGTGCTCTGCTCCCTAAAGACAACTTAGGGAAAAATTAGGTCTGTGCCCAAAAACCGTTAAATGGGTTTTGCATGCAGATCTGGATTTTGATGCAAAATAAGACATTTTGTGACATATGACCTGACTCCCATTTATTGGTTTGAGGCCCATTAACATGGCATAAAGTATGTTTAAGTCACTGTAACAATTACTGGGATATTTTATTGTTTTCTATGCACTTTTCAATAATACCCAAGCCGCAAAACACTATGGACATAAATTGCTAGGAAATTGTTAAAAATATTTAATTAATGTACTTTTGTTATTTGAACAGCTATTCAAGCTATTTTAATAGCTTTCAAAATTTATAGCATGGGTTTAAAATGCAGCACACTTCGTATTCCTTCTGTAGATAGCAGGCTCTACAAAATTACTTTTAATATATTTGTAGATTGCAATGATTACCTCTATAAATGATTAAGAATAAAAGTGTGAATTGTACATTTGTGGGCAAAATAAGTGTTTTATATAAAAAGAACAGACAATGTACAAAAAAGACAAATGTATAATTATGTTTTAGTTAAGAGGGCAATTCATGAAGATCTAGTAGGTCATAGATGAAATTAATTCATCCAAGCATTATCGTATCCTTTTTGAGAAGAATTAAAAGAAAAGAAGGAAAAAAAACCCTGTCATCTGCATTTTCTATCAAGGTGAGAAAGAATGACTTTCCAACAAATTCCAAATAGTTCAAGATCTCAGAAAAAGAAAATACTCTTTGATCTTTGGAATCAAACAGATGTATCTCAGCAAATTAGCAGGTAAGTTTGTAACTGCAGAACAGTTATTTCATCTGTTTATTTCCTGTCCCATCTTCACTGAGGTATAAATTCACGTTGTTATGTGGACTCCAAGTAAGACGAGGAAGTAATATTTCAATTCTGTTTAGCATTACTGAGCCCAAACTGAAGTAATGTGTCCCATCTGAGGCAGAGCACTTCAAGAAGGACACGTACTTGTGGGCCATTTGAAGAAAGCCCCTAAGACAGCTTCAAAAGATATCAGAGCATACCTTTTGAATAAAAAATAAATGAATTAAGGTTGTTTAGCCTAAGGGAAAGAAGACCAAAACCAGGACAGTTTTAGTTTTATTATTCAAAACCTCTTATTGTAAAAGAGAGGCTATATGTTATTCCATTATATCCATCATGGTGAGGATAAGTATAATGGTATTAACAAGCTAGGTTTAGGCTAGACATAACGAGAAGAAATGCTCTAATGGCTGGGTAGGCTATCACTGGAACAGAATGCCTCAGGAGGTTATAAAGCCTCCAAATTTAGGAATAGTAAAGAGCAGAGTTGACAAATAGCTACTGGGAATGACATAATTGTGGTTTATTTTGGGGGTAGAAGAGGATTAGTGTATGTCTTGAGGTCCTTTCCAGCCGCTTCTTTTTTTAATCCATGAATTCTGATTTTATTCCCATCACGAATGTTTCTCTTGACTGTGGAACTGAAAATGCCTGTTAAAGAAAGGAGGGTTGAGATGGGAACCTATCTTATTTTATTTATTTAAAAGTTATATCCACCAATGTTACAGGCCACGTTTTCAAGTTTACTTTCTAAGTTGAACACAGGTTTAGCTTCAGTTTTTCACAATGATGATTGATTGAATTATTATTGTTATCACAGAAGGCTGTTTTAAAAAAAAGGAAGTAAGCTATTCTTGCAATATATTTCATATCCTCTTAAGCTAAGTAGGAGCAGGTTTGTACTAACAAATAACCAGTATATTCTTTTAAATATTATGATCTCCTTTTTACAGGTTAGTCAAGTTCTTTGTATAGCACATTTTCGTATTTCACAAATTCTCAATCGATTTGGGAAAGGTTCACATAGTGAAGCATTGGAGAGACTGAAATACCACTGCAGCTGAGGTAATGTAACAATTCCTTCTTTGGGCAAGAAAGTACCTACTTGTTCATGACATAATGAGAGAATAACATATGCTGTCATTCAAAACCCTAAACACAGTCCAGCTGAGAATTTTGGACAATACTTGCTGTGACAAATCGTGAATCATTTGTTATTTGCAAATAATGTTACTGTTTCACATGTAGTATCAGGCAGAATGGAATTCTGTTTTGTTAATGTTTATTTAATAATGTCTTCTAATAGTATAGAAGTGTTCTGATACCATTCTTCATGGACTGAAGAAACTACTTAGATTTTCAGTATGGTATATGGAAAATACAGTGTGCAGTTTTTCAAAGAAAAAGTGTCATACTGATTTTTACCGCACTTTGCATCCTTCTCTCATTAGTAATTTACAATGCTTGAAAATGAATGCTTCAGTTTAGAGACTGTATAATGATTTAGCAAACTATCTCAGCATACCTGAATTAAAATGTTCTAAGAACAACCTTTGGCAATTGTATGAAACTATCATAAAGAGCCAAATGACAAAAAAAAGGATACAGTTCTTTATACAGCAGGTATTTGCATATGAGTAATGAGTGATGACTTGAATGCAAACACGTTTCTCATGCAAGAAAAATTTGTCGATTCAGTTTAGTTGGAATAACTATTGAGGTCAATGGGGATACTTGAATGATGGGTTTTCAGTTACTCTCCTGAGGCCTGAACTAAATGAAAAAAAAACAAAAATTTTATAAATTTCACATCATCTGGTACTAGGGATTCCTCAGTGATGCTCTATGTTGACGCCTGAGTGCAGCATCCTCCAGGATCTTGCCTTCATAAGCAGTGTCCCTAGTGTAGATGGTAGATTATTATGTTGATATTGTTTCCTTGCATTTGTTTTTTTTATTTTTTTTACTAAGGACACGTATTTTTCCATTTAACATTATTTTGCTTGTCCCCAAAATAGAGATATCACGGAAAATATGCTTAAAACAGTCTGTTTCAAGGCTTGGGAAAGAAGGCAGGGAGAAAAATCTGAAGCTGAATGTCTGTGCAGCCAGAGCAATAAAGAGACTTCATGCCCTGGGATAAAGCAGTGCAGACCCTTATCTACTGATGTACCTGTAGCAAAATGAAAACTGATGGAGAGGGTCATGAAATTTCCACTGGTTTTAGATTTATAGCACACTTGACAATAACAGATACAGGCTATAGTATTTATTGTTTTTAACTAGATAGTAGTCAGACCATGAAAGACTCTTTGTTCATTTTTACTTTCTGTTCTGGAGCATTCAGATGCTTGATTTTGCTGCTTATGTGGGCAGAGAAATCACAGTAAATAACTGCTTAATTCACTAATAGTTTGAGATCCTAGACTTGTGAGCCTGCGTTATTAAACTGGCATGTAAAACAAATTGGCTTGTATTTAAATGTGCAATATATACTAACTAAAGATTTAAATATTCAACTAGAGTTCCTATATTAATTGTGGGTATACAGATATCTAGTTTAAAAGGTCATCACTGTATATAAATCATTGAAATTGACATTTTTTTCTTGCTTTTAATTCAGATGATTTGGTGGGGGGGCTATTGGTACCATATGTATTAATTTAATAATTTCTAGCTGTATACACATTTTATGAAGAATCAAAACCTCCTGCCTTCATAATGCAGAGAAGGAAATATTTGAAGCTCAATGTTACTTAAGTATTGTATTTTCATCAGTAACAATGTGGAACAGTTATTCAGATAAGAATACTACTGTTTCTGATGAAATAGATGAATTGAACTGCATGCATGAAAAATCACAAAGACTTCCTCCTGGACTATACAAGATAAATATTAAGTAAGATCAACAGTTGCAAGCAGAAGATAAGCGTTATCAATATGGAAGGCTCTTTGTGAGAAAGAAGGGTTGTACTGATGGCTTGATGTGACAACTTAAAAAAGAGTCCTATTGTAAGGAATGACTCTGTAGCAGATTAGTTTCCCAGGTGGGTTCAGTTCTATTTGCCTTCATTTGTCATGAAGCTAAACAATTGCACTTGGCTGCTGTTAATCCTTCAGAAGCCAGACAGCTCTGGTAGATGGACCAGGAATTCACTTCTGACTCATATTATTAATGAAATAGATAATGAAGTTCCACTAGGAGAACAATTTTGTGCCCTCCCTTATCCCAATGCAAACCGTTGGCAGTACAGCTTCAGTGACATGAGCCTGAGAATGTTTATGAGTGACTGTAGGATTATTTAGAAATAGCTCATGGAGAATATGCCAAGGAAACACCAAGATGTGGATTTATTCTTAGCAGCACCTTCAGGACTAGAAGGGTTTGGATGTGGGTCTGAATCCTGGATGATAAACTTTTTTTTTTCCCCTTATCTTTAGACAAAGGAGTAATGATTATTTACTCTTAAATAAGTATAGTATCTCAAAGGAGCACTTTCATTAAACAGCACTTGGGTGTAAAATCTTTCTACTTGCTTTGTGGAGTCAGACAGGGTTTGCAATATCTTTTTCAGTGCTCTAGTGACTCAGATCTCATTCTGGTGGGTAAGATGTGTTATTTTTGTCATTGTTATTAAATTTTAATTTTTTAATGTTTCGGAGATGTTAATATTGCCAAATTAGAATTAAAATAACAGTATTACAGTGTATTTTCCTATCATTGGAGAAGTTTCCTGCAGAATGGCTGACAAAAAAAATTCAGATCTGGAGTCTCCATCAAATGCAGTTTAAAAATTCAGTCACATCAGTTCACTCATCATGAGATGAGTGAAGCTGGTGCTTGGTGAAGTTGATACTTGGTGAAGTACTTGGTGAAATTTCACACTGCTGGAAAAAAAACACAAAATGGACAGCTCTTTCATTCACATGACCAAAAATATTGTATATGTGAAACAACATCAACATGAATGTATGGTTTCATTTACCATCAGTGCGTCTTCTAGTCTTTTAAGTGATTTTCCTTATTATTCCTTATTACTTTGAAATACAGAAACATAGCCTACTTTTCCAGAAGACTTGAACAGTATGTAAAACAACAAACAAAAAGTTTTCCAACCTCCCATAAATTAACTTGGATCAGCAGAATTCTTTGACAGGTGTTTCATCTTTTTAAGCTTAGTTAAGCTCATTTAAAATGCTTTTTTTTTTAAGGAAAGACTAATAAGTATTTTCCTAATGTTCTTCTGAAATCTCTTTGTCATATCTATGCGGTGAAGAGATGATTCTACATACTTAAGATTTTCATATCGCATGGGTTATTCTTACTAATTTTTCATATTAATTCTTCCTCAGTTGGGGAAACAGTGATAGAATTATAAACAGACGAATTGATGTAAATGAGAATTTTACACAGGCCATGACAAATTTTCAAAAGTCGAGACCAAACTTATTTAGTTCTTGTGTAATTTAATTTATTTTTGATTGTGTTAAATATCAAATTAGAATGATTGTTATAAATTAGTAAAATGTATCATAAGTTACTACTTCTAACTAAAATATATTTTAAGAAGATGCTGTATTAAATAGAAATTTGTTGGGATCAGGCACATATAAAGGCAAGGAGGGAGTCTGAGGATTTCTCATCTTTGTTGTTGTTGTTAAACTGCATAACTGTCCACATTTCATAATTACTCTTCATTTACCTTGAAGACAATTTCTCTGGAAGGGAAGGAAGATGGAGTTTCTCATTAAAGATTACATCTGGTTCGCTCTGTTTTTTAAAAAGTAAAAATAATATTAAATAAAATCAGTGCTAAAAGCTAAAAGGCTTTATTGAAATTCTGAAGAAGAAGTCTGCAAAAGCTTGGTGCTTTAGGCTTGTTATCAGGTACCTGCATTTGGGCATCCTGACACTCTATAATTGAAATTCATTGCTCGACCTTTAGTCTATAAAAATGGAATGCCATCATTAGCACTGACTGCTTGCTATATTCTCTTGTCACTCCTTAAGCCAGCTTAAACCATCTCAAATGAAATAGCCTATTTCATGTAAGACCCCTGAGTTTGCTGCCATTAGAAGGTGAACATGGTGTTTAGCAATGCACTGAAGTATATAATGGAATTGCTAGGAGAGGAGAAAAGTTCCCTTTCATCCTTCCCTTTTCCTTTCTGATTTTGTAATGTTTTTCATGTCCACCATTAAGAATCCCATGTCATTGCTAGTATTATTTTTACACTAAATTTTAATGTACCCTCCTAATGTACCTAATGCACTTGAAGTAATTAGTTTTATCCCTGACTCCCCATCCTGCAACAATAAGAGATGACAGGAGTGTAATTCTTGGCACTTCCTGTGTTAAAATCAGGAGCAAATGTGCTGTCCACTTGCCATATCTGGATGAGTCAACAGATCAGTCTAAAGTGACATCTGGAAATTGGATTGAGAATTTCTCCTAAAATTTAGACAGAATTGAACCTGCATTGAGGAACCACTCTTTTCTTCCCTCATTGTCTCTTTCCCATTCTTACCTGAAGAGAAAAAAAAACATTTAATTCCGCAGCACCTTTTAATTGAGGTTAACGAAAGCACATGAGCCAGTCATGACAGGAAGCATAGCTTGTAGGAGGGTAGGAGGATTTATGCTGCTTGTATAGTCTCTTCAGATACACTGAGATCATAAAAATTTAAAGAAGTAACACAGGAGAAAATAAAAGTATTCTGCACTGCACAATTAGATTTTCATCTTTAAGCTTAACTCTGTCTGGATCTAACTGAGACCCTAAATCTAAGGCTGTTTTATGGTCAATTCAAAAAATAGAAGTTTGCAGAAATTGGCAGAAATTTGAAAGAATATCCAACTTCCCACAAGATTTCTGCCATTCAATTTGGGTGATGTATTACAAGATCAACTGCTTGCTAACTTCATTTTTCCGTTATTTGCAACAGCAATTATATTAGATATGGATTTAAGTAATGTGATTAACAGTGAGTCGTAATTTTGAAGTATGTGTGAGAACTGCCTGAGGAATTATTGTACTACTGAAACCAAACCATGATTCAGACTTAAACCTAATTTTATCCTAAGCTATCCTGAATGCTATCAACACCTTTCCATCCCTTTGGAAAATAAATGGAAAAGAACAATACATGAAGTATTAATATGTTATCTACTTTAAGTGTCCTGACAAGCTACAATAAATGAATTAAAATTTTTATAATTAGAAAAGATTCAATAGTTTTTATGCTATATTAAGAAATAGTATTTATATTAAAAGTCTATTGATCAAAGATTTCATTAAGCAAGCATTGATGAATGTCAATGGCTGCCATTTTTTCCTCATGGAGGAAATCAGTACCACGCCTTTGTTTCATCGACGCTCCCGTGTCAGACACCATTTTGTCAGAGTGCCCCTCTGCTGCCATCTGTTGCACAGCAACAAGATGGAATGGAATATGGATGGGAAGATTCATCCTCTACTGATATGCCACCAACATCTGCCTCTAATGTTATGGGCCAATATAATAAAATGGGAGGCATTACTTTTGGGGCAGCCCTCGTATATCAGCTTTGTATTCCTTCTGTCCATCATCTGTCATGATGCAGCATCTTATTACCTTCTGGACTGCTGCTGTTATGAGATGATTGATTGAGCTGTTGGTTTCAATGATTTTTCTATGGTCAATGTTTGATTTCACTTTTGGTTGCTGTGTTGTTGATTTTTTTCATTTAACTGTGCTTTCTAAGAGCTAATAAATGAAATTTTATTTAGGATTCAGTTGAGAAATACACCCTAAAGCTCAGTGAGTTAATCTGAAAGAACAGCCAACACCCAGCAAGGAAAACTGCACTCCTGGTCTTTCCCTGACAGGCAGCAGAGAAGAGTTTCCAAACCACTGATCACTATGATAACTGTTTGTTTGCTCTCCTTTGTGTTTATGTCTTCACTGGTTTATTACCTCAATTGCTCCTACAATATCTGAAGCTGCCGTCCTCTCTCTGTTACTATAAGAATTGATTTGCATTGTTATGACTTTGGTGAGATTTGTGTCATGTCCAGATGACCTGGATTTCCAGTTTTGCATCTGCTTGTTCTGGGCTTATACCTGAAGCCCTCCTCCTTCCTGAATCCCTGACCATGGTGCTCTGTGGTAGAGCATACCAGTGCTCTGTGTCCCTGCAGGTCACTAGCACTGGGATAAGGAGACTAGGAGTGAAAGTGCTGTGACATTTGAATATTTGGTCTTCATTTCATCCCCTAAGTAGAACAAGTATTATGTTTGCCTTCATTTATCCATTTTATCTGATCACTAATTTGGACAAGAAATAATTCCCTGAGGATTGGAGCGCATGGAGTCCTCTGCTCCTCTTCCAGGGAATTTTGAAACTCAACCTTGCAGAAGATGATCTCTTTCCTTCAAAACTTCCTAAGGTTGCTGTTGCTTACTGCATTAGAAATAGTCATAAAAACAAGCCTTCTTGGAGAAGAGGTCTGTAATGCTTTTTGGTTTTTTTTTCCCCCCTTTCTTTCTAAGGCAAGTCTCCTTAGCTATAGATTTTTGCTATATTTTCAAGTGTAATCATACAACCAGTCAACAGCAGAAAACTTCCATAACATCTGCATTGACATAGACGTGTCTCAAAACCAGTCAACACTCAGTAGATTTTACTTCAAGTGCAGAAAAAATTGACAGAGCCAAAATTTCTGCAGTCATTTATTTCTGAACAGAAACTAGAAAACCTTTATGTTTTTGTTGCTGCTTTTTACAAGAGAAAAATCAAACAGCTTTTTCAACTGACAGGCTTTGGTAAGATAATGGCTTTATGTTAATGTTTCAGGTTTCCTGTTAATATGCATGTATTTTAGTAGCAGAATGATAATTGCTAGGTAGGCTTGCTTCAGAATCACATCTGGAGAACTTGAACACTGCCTGATGATAAATGTTAGATGATAACAAAAGCAGATAACTGAATTTAAAAATATGCTGATGTACAGTGCACCTATTTTTTTAACTAATTAGTAAGACAGTGAATGAAATTATAAACACATTTCAAATATTTGCCTGTTTTGCTTTTTATATTTCTTGGTGGTTTTTTTTAATTTTATAACTTCAAAAATATTTTTGAAAGAATATGTGATAATGAAAATATATATGCTTTATCAAATAGTCTTAACATTAGAATTGTTTATTTCAACAGCTTTGTCCTGTCCTGAGCAGTACAGAGAAAAATCCTGATTTATGCTGTTCCAGAGGGATCTGTAAGTGTTCTGGTTTGGGGTGGGTTGGGATTTTATTTTTTCCTCTTTGTTAAGTATAACAGTTCTCTCTACAATACTAGACTTGGGTTTGTTACTTGCTGGAATCACTTTACAAACTTCAAAGGTCCTGTATAAATGATATCAAAGCCTGCTGGTGAAAAATGATTTGAACTTTTTATGAGATGGGAATGGATGTGATATTTTTTCTGTGATTCTTGAGTTGAGAACACTTTCCTTTGGTTTTGGCTCCAAGATAATTTGGGTGGAGAAGATTATTGTTAGCTGTCAGTTGGGATGGGAAGAATTGCATATCAGGTGACACTCTTGAGTAATCTGTCTCAATTGGTCAAGTCCTGAGTCATTCCTGGAAAAAAATTTTCCAAAGTTGATGTGGTCCTTGTATGGGTAGGAAGAGCATGGTGGTCTTTAAAAACCGGAACCTTTTCCTTTCTGTTTTTCAGCCTGTACTCCATATATAGGGGTAGCAGTACTAATATCTAGGGTGAGATAATTTAAAATGGTGAGAATTGTAAATACTGCATGAAAAAGAGCCATTGAAATATTTGTAACAGAAGTATTAAAATTTCAAAAATATAATACTTAAATATTATCTGTTATGTATCTATAATGTGATGTGTGTTGTTCCCAGCATGTAAGTCTGCATGGGAAGTACATCGTCTGTAATGCTGAAGGAAGGAGGACAGGGTGAAAATCTGTTGGTAAATAATAGAATTTAATAGAAAATGGCATATTTTTAAATAGTAACAACTCCTGTGTTATTTTGGGTTTTCGTTTACTTCTATTGGCAGTCACAGTCCTGAGGGTGAGCTTTTAATTTAATGCTTTACATTAAAGAACTATTCTCATACAGTGCATTTGCCTTCTAGCCTCTGCAAATAAATAACAAGTGTGCCATACATCATGGTCAAGAGAGTTCCACTGCCAAATGGATAAAAACGCCTCAACCATTTTTTGTAGTACTGGAATAGGAAACATTTATTACATCTATTATAGACAGCAAAGTGATTTAAGAGCCTAAGAGGTGTCATTTATATAATGTTACAATTCTTAACTCTGAGAAATAAAATAAGAAAGATCCGAACTGGCTCTACATCTATACTGCTACCCACAAAACCAAACATTGCTATAAACCTAGATGGTCATTCGGAGCTGGGTTTTACAGCCAGACACTTTTGCGCAGTATCTTTTTGCCTGACTTCAATATCTTCAAATTTTATGCTGTTAGAAGCACAATTATAGATATAATTTCTTGTCCTGCACCTTCCTTGATAAATTAGAAAACCCTTGGCAGTTACAGAAAACTTCACTGTAGCACTGCAAAATTGTTTTAGAAATGATAATACTGATGCCTGGCTGTGGCTACTTCAGTGAGCGTTCAGTGTTGTATTAGATGCATTGTTGCACCTATGTTGATGCTAGAGAACATTCTGTCATGTATAACCAAGATGTGTTACTAATAATATTCACTTTTCTGTTGTCATAGCATCAGTGTGATCTACTCTTTGTACTGGACACTGTCTTTAACTTTATAAAAAAGATAAGTGAGTGTTCCAACTAGTAGGGTATATTCTGATAAGCACTTTGGAGAGCAGTCTTAGAAGGAGTCTGGAGCTGAAATTAGACTGAACCAGAGATTACACCAATATTTATATATATCTGAAATAATTGCTAAAGGCATTGGTGTATTTCCAATTGCACTCATACATCAGAGTTAAATGAAAGTTGCTTGAGTCTCTTTTCTTGCAGACATTTGGAAGAAATGACCAAGTGAGGTGGGGGTGTTCTATCTGTTCATGGCTGAGGATGGCCTGTAAAAGCACATTTTTACTAGATTTTTCAAAGCTATTTAGAGTGATACCTGCTTCTCTGCAACACGAACTGCTTCATGTTTTTTAATGTTGTTGAGTTTTCACTTTGAATTTCACTGCAGGTTTGGAAAATTACATCCTATTCTTTGTGTGCTCTATACAGAGGCCTGTTAAATCCCTGAACACCAGAAACTTGCTGAATTTCCCTGGGGCTGGTGGTCTTATTACTTGCTATTGCTTGAATTAATCCTCCTGGGAACCATTTAATTTTTTTTAGCCCTTAAAACTTTCGGAGATTTGTACTATTATGGAAGGTTTAACTGAACTAAAGTTGTTAGGATAGGGCTTAATTTTGCAAACCCCATCTCTACTGTCTCACGAGGCCACCTGTGTTCACCCTCTGGTGCATAAGATTTGAGAATCTGAATCATATACCTGTCAAGACTCCACTATTTCAAATCTGGGGGAAAAAAGGGAAAGCATCAGTATGTAAATTGGTGGGGACTGTGCATGCATCAGTAGCTGTGCCAAAGCGTAAATCAGATTAAAACAACTGACATGTCTGAAGACCTGATAGAGAATGAAAACTCAGAATAGTGATCCTCTGCTTGTTCATGAATGCAGAACTTTATCCCAGAATATACTTATTCTGATGCTAAATTTTGTGTAAAGCTATATAATGCATCTCTGTCACAACAGAAGTCTAATATTGATTTGTAATGTAGATTGATAAAGTTCTTGGTATAGATTTGTCCGTATATGATATTATGCATCTCTACCTTTTCATTTCTACTGAAACAGAAATCTATCCCATAATTCCAGCTCAGGGAAGCTGAAAAAAATCGGAAAAGCTAACCTTGAATGCTGCACTTGCAAAGCATTCCTTCCTTCCAAGACCTAAATCAAGAACAACAGAAAATGCCAGAAGAGTAACTATAAAGTTAATCTTTTTTGCTGAAGTTTGCAGGGATGACATTTATCATTTGACTGTGATCCCTAATCATTCAGTGGATTTACTTGCCATGCAAATGCTCTTGTAGGTAATGCTTTAACCTTAGCAGGATTCTAATCAATATTTCCAGTAAAGGATGTACTGGGTCAGATTAATTACTATTAGAAATCACTTTTGATTTTCAACACTACATAGATATTCTGATAACCTGACCCATGAGCATAGTCCTGCTGTTTTCAATCACAGCTTTAATTCAAGAATTCATGTTTTAAAAATTGGGTCCAGAAGGTCTCAAAATAATAAAGTGGGCAATGCTTGTTAGATCATCTGCCTTCCTATGAATGTTAACCCTCCTTGTATTGCTCCTTTACTGTTTTTTTTATCTACTTTAAAATATGAAAAATAATTCCCTCATAAAGCTGGTTCTCAACTAAATATGTTCTTCTTTGTTTTTTTGAGGAAGTCATGGATTAACCATGGTTGCTGAAGTCAAATTCGTGGCATTGCACTGGGACACGTTGGCACCCTTTGCACGCAACAGCCCCCTGGGCATTGCCCTCAGCACTGGGAGCCCTCTCAGACTTCAGCTCTCTGAAGCCTATAATACACTGTGCTGAATTTTAGCATGTAGCTGGCAGAGTTAGTATTTCATACTGTCGTATAAGTTTGTCATCTCGGATCCCCAGATCTGTCTGCTCTGGTGTGTTTGCTTCGACTAAAGCTCTTTAAAAAGAGTATCTTGGTTATTGGTATGTTTTGGAAATCAGTAGGAAATTGGTCACTTTTCACTGGGGACACAGTATTGTGTTACTGTTTGTGTACAATCAAATCACGAGATAAAGCATAATAAATATTAATTGCTAGGGCACATTTTTGCAAACTAAATTGATATCTTACTTGATTAACAGCAATTGTATTCATTGCTGGTCTGTTAGAGAGGGGAGATACTGCACAATACACAGGATAGCATCTTGACTACTTTGTCTAAAATTGTGCCCAAGCAGGATTTCTAGGTAGAAAAGAAGAAAACCCAGACTTCTGGCAGCCCAAAGTTAAAAGAACTGGTTGAATCACAGCCATCACTGGGAGCCATGAGAGGCTCTCCTGGGGAACTTATGCTGTTCCTGTCCATCCTAAGCAGTGAGCAAGGGTTGTTCGTTCAAACTAAACAAAGACAACCCTGGTCTTTATCAAGGGATAAAGTGAACTCTCAACCATTTTTAATCAAATGGCAAACCGGTATCATATTAGCTAATAAAATCACCAAGAATTTAGGGAATTTAATCCATTAATCTTAAATCTCTGCATAGACAGAACATAGACAGAAGTCATTGAGATAATGAGTCACCTGAGGCAATAAGATTCAGTAGAAATCAGGCAGCTAATTTTTGTCTGAGCCTGTGAATATTTCTTTTAGGATTCATCTCTCTCATGAGAGAAGTATTATTAGCACCTTCTGCACTCCTTTCATGCCAGAATGCTTGAGGAACCACGTCTAGGTCTGAGACTAAACTCTTGCAGACATTTGCATCTCTTTTTTGATGGTGAGTAACTTGTGAAGGACATTTCCTAACCCAGACACATCAAACACTGGGACTAAATTTTTGCCACCCAATTTAACATTTGGAATCTGCAATGATTTGACGTTGTGTTTCTGTGTGCATTAGTAAAACGTACTTGGAGCATGTTTTAAGTGATATGTTGTTCAGAGGATTTTTTACTCCACATATTTTATTGGTTCTATTCCTGGGTTGTTAGTGGATAGTTTTGCAGTGTTTTGTTGTTTGGTTGGTTTTTTGCCTGCTTCCGTTATTAGTTTTCCCACTGGAATAAACTGCTTTCTTCTCATTTTTTCAGTCCAGTCTTCAAATAGTTGTACCAAATGCAGCTTCTTTTCTCATACTCTAATTGGTTTTTGAATTTTAAGATGTTTACACAAAAGCTTAGAATCAAATGACTAGAAAATGGTGTATCAGAGTGTGTAGAGTGGGGAATGTGGTGGAATTCAGGTATACAAGCAGGGAAAAATCAATGTTTATCATGATCTTTTCTCGGTGTGAAATGGACTGAGAAGGGATGTTGTGTAGCATGAAATCACATAGAACGACCTTGAAAGAATTTAGAAGGTAATCATGAGTGTTCTGTCTGAGCTTGCAGATTTATTATAGCACAAAGATGCTGTGAGTTCCCCTATTATACTACTAAGCAAACAGAGAATTCATAATGGACATCTGTGTGATTAAAAGCTCAATCCCCAGAGAGTGCTGAACACCTCATAATTTACAAATAGAAAAACCATGACTGAGATGTTAAAGACATTCCTCATGCTCGGAATTAATTACATATTAGGGGAATTTAGAATGTGGTCTCTTTCTCAATAACACAGGGAATGTTTAAATCCATGTTAAATCCATTGTATGTTTTCATTTTTTCTTTCTGCTTCTGAGTGCATGTATCTGAGTATTCTGGAAGCTTTGCATGCAAAATAGATTTAATAAGGAGTCCTGTCACTTTACAGAAGCTATGTAATGCTCGCTGTCCAAACACCACAAGACAAACTTTTATCACTCAGTTATCCTCATTCTGGTCACAATTCCTACATCACCTTAAATTCCATCCTATACCTCTGTAAATGCTATGTCCAAGAAAGATAATATTTCTTAAAGATTCAGAAAATAAAGTTCATCATTGCTAAATAAACTCAGGCTGAACAGGTAGGATGCTCACAAACAGATGAAATGAAATTTGAAAAATATTCTTATAAGCTGGCTGTGCTCACAGTGATAGTTCAGAGGAGTGTGTGGAAATCCATTCTTTTGTGGAAAATTGTCAGAATCCTCAGAAAATTGTAATTGAAAGATCTCTGATAGTTTCAAAATGTCCGTACATGCTATGTACAGTGTTCTTCCAAATTTGAAAGAACCTCGAAGTCTATTCCTACTCCTGTTGTTAGCTTCAAAATAATTTGCTACAGAAGTGTTTCTGCTTTTCTAGGTTCATTTCCCTTTCACACAGTTTTAAAAATATTTTTATTAATTTGTGACAATCTAATTATTTTCAGCTGTCATCAACTTGTGATCTGCTTACATGGCCTGCTCTGGAAGACTTGAATGTTAATTTTTGATGTGGTTCTTCATGTTCTCTACTTATCAAAAATCATTTGCTAAATGGACAAATCAATGTGACAGCTGATGCACTGGTTTCCAACACTTTCATAGTGCTCATAGATGGTAATTAACCCACAGCTGTGTCGAGATACGCTAATACAGTCATGTAGCAATTTTATCTGTAATTTCATGACCAAAAACTGCTGCAAAATACAATTGTTTCTCAACATCATTCACTGCTGACTATCAAGTATCACAAACTACTATAACAGTTTTGAAGTAGATAGCTATTTCTTTTCAGCACAAACTTATTTGAAATATTTCGTGTATTTGGAAAACGTGATATCTACAAAAAGCTCTTTCAAGGTGCACACTTAAATTGAACTATTAAGATCTAGTTACAATGGTAAACCTTGATTGTATAAAGATTATTCTTTTTCTCTGGCAGCTATAATGGTGTTACATATGTGTGTTAGTGCATTATTTCTGTTGAATTGTGCAATACATAGAATAGGTTTCACTCTTCTCTCATTAAGAATATTTTTTAGTTTTATTAGGCGATATTGTAATATTAAGGCCATGGAAATCTTTAGCTACGAACTTTTTTTCTTTCCACACTACGTAAATTTAAAATGAGTATTTTATTTTTAAACTGAGTGCTTTACCCGTAAGTGCATTGCAGAAAAGTGGAGGAATGAAATATCATTCCTTTTTCCTGTCATAGGTGAACATTCTTTGGCTGTGCTACTTTGCAGTAGGAGGAAAAATTGTGGCTAATGTTTGTCTGTAGGATGGCAATCTTTTCAGATGTTTGTTTTGAAGTGGCCCAGACTGAGTCATCCAGACCACATTTTCTGTCACCTACCTTGATGTACTGCAAAATACTTAGTATTTAGTTGATAGCCTGAAGTGGTAGGGATCAAAATTACTGGACATTTTTGAGAATTTGTGCATAAATATCCACTGCAATGTAGAATTGGGATTATTAGCAGCAGTATCTCATACAGAGTGTATGAACTGCAGGTGACTTAACTATGTGCTCAGTCAGAGGAGACTATGGAGTTCTCTCCCACAAGAAGAAGCCTTTGAACAAGAGACATCTTCTCAAGCTATTGCTTTCCCTACAGTTGAATTAACTATGGAACCATTAAATTTTAGGACTAAATGCAAATCTCTCTCTTTTTCTTCTGTGGTGATACATTGTAATTCACACCTGTGTCTCCACATTTTCTTCTTTTCCTCCTAGCTGTTCAGTATAGCAGAATTATGACATTTCCATTATATTACCTGTCTTCCACAGCCCTATGATTTCAGTTTAAGTGATCTAGTTTTATATGTCATAGAATTCAGCACTATGCAGCTTTTATGAAGATGAAATTTACATTACCCAAAAGCATCTCTAGTGAAAATTCCTCGTAAGTTACACATTTCAATTAATGTTTCTGGTTCTTGATCATAAGAATGTAAAAAGATTCTGAACTTGATTGGAATAGCCATCAAGTAATCCTGCTTACAGCTCCATTATATTTTTAAAAATTACCTGCCCTCTGTTGTGACACAACTCCCACTGTACAGCAGCATAGACGTATAAATAACTATCTTCTAAACTTTCTGTCGACGAATATTGTTTTCTGTCATCACAATTGCACCATGAAATATGAAAGTTCAATTTCCTCTTCATTTCCTTTTAATAAAACTTCTGTTCATTTCATTTTTGAAAAGAGATTGGATCTAAATTACTTTGACTTCTTCTGGTCTAACTTTGGTGAATGTTACAAGAAAGAATCTGAAACGCTTTTAAAAACCAGTAAGAAGATTAAGGAGTGTATTCTGGGGGGGGGTTGTACTTGCATTCTCATCTCTTTTTCAATACAAGTCTTTTGCATTTAGAAATGACAGTATTGATTCTAGCACTTTGTTCCAAGAAGCACAAATACTGAGCTCACTGCTGTTGCTGCTGTTTAAAACTTAACATTTCCAAACAGCAATTTCTTGTTCGAACAGTAGGCAAGGGAGTTAGCTGCAGAAATAAATTTGCCAGATTATTTTTCATCAAAATCCATTGTACTTTGTGGTATTTATGTAGCCTTTTCGTATTTCTATAGATAGCATTCAGAAAGATGGAAACTGCATGATCTTTATCAGTAGTCTATTAATGATCAAGCTAATGGAATTAAACCAAGAGAAAAAATAAATTGGCTAAGGTAAATGCCAATTTCACAGGCTGACACTCCGTGCAAGTAGTATCTTTTTTCTTCCAGTTTTCTTACATATAATATGGAAACGTCTCCTAAAATTACAACATTGAGTATGCTCAGTTTACATACTAATAGCTTAGGTTTTTGAGTCTGTCCATTGAAGTTAGAGGTTTCTGGGCTCAATAATATCTTCTAACACAACAGATTAGAAGACCAGCCATTCTCATGACACTGAGTATTTCCTATGATTCTCCTACAGCAAAGTGCATGCTAAATTCTCTGAAATTGATGGAATTTCTGCTTAAACATCTCTGACAAAAATATTGTATTTCTAAATATTTTAGAAAATGTGTTATGACTGTTGGAGGCATAAATACTAACAGTTGTTTCAAGTGTGCATGATTTCATGCACATGTGCCTCTGCATTGGTGGTGAAATACTTGTGCTCAGAAGGGAAGATTTTTTTTCACTCTGTTGTGAGACATAAAAACAGTGTGATGCAGGTACTGAATTTTCTTGCCATTCTAGGAATGGTCTTTCGTCAGCTGGGATACAATGGTACAACTGACAATGATTCTCTATTCATCATTGCTCTGTGAGCAAAAGAGTTTTCTAAATTTTGGTGATGCATAAATCCAATCAGAAGAAATGTTTTTGACTGTACAGAAGCTCAATATCTTCAGGGTCAGCTTTCATTTGTGCATCAAGTAGCTTTGCCACTGGAGACCATGGATTCTTTTGAAATTTTTCAGAATGTGAAGCTAAGACTGATGTTTCGTGGATGAGCCTTCCACTGTGTGCTAATGAGACTGCATCTGAGAGTGATACTAAAGAATTTTTCCTGCAGTCAGTCCATCTACATTTACAGTGGTGCACTGCGTAACGTGTTTAGAATTAACATTCTGCTGCAGAGAAGTGAATGCAAGATTTTGATAGACATTGTTTCTTCATTAAATTCATAATGAGTTGGAATTCTGAAGAATTCATGCAAGATGAATGTATGTTGGCTCTACACCAATGTAATTATAGACACTATTTAAACAATTCTCTTGTGCACATGAAATCAAGCAAGTTTGGAAAAATATTTTACCTAACTTTCAACGTGTAATTGAGAATTGGGCACTTAATTTTCTTTGTTCTTTGTTGGAAAATACTACCAAAGGAAAAAAAAAAAACTTTCATCAGATACTCTTAGTTTGGTTGGGGGTAAAAAGAAAAGAGAAGCAAGATCTCAAACCTCAATTTCGCTTGTTATAATAAATCAATTTCATACTCATTTGTGTTTAATCTCCATTGGAAATTTACATTATCCAATCAGAACTGAACAAGTCCCCCAGTGGAGATCAAGTGACACATAAAAATTCAACAGCAAATTCATGGAATGAATCAGTAAAAGTACAACTCATATATGGAGATTCTAAATCCATCTAAATTCTATTAAAAACATCTAAATCCTATTTTAGACAGAACACGAAGGAGGCTTGGGAACTGTAACATCCCTAAGAGGCCCTTCAAAGTTCTAACATACTAATATTTAATCATTTTTACTTTTTGTATGTCCAAATTAAGTAATTTAACTGAAGTGAGTATGGTTTTCATTTCACATATTTTATTCTGACAAGTAGTAGTTTATAGTGGCAACGCTATATCATCATAATCTTCAAATATTTAGCTGATTAAAAATATATTCTGTATATTGTAGGTGACCTTTTAACCTGTTCAATTAAAATTTCTGCTATATGTGACAGGAGAAGGGCTTATGTGATTTACATATATATACACTGATATATTCATATCAGTGAATATATCAGTGAGATCTAGAATGCAAAATTATGTTGAAAGAAAGACTTGAGGTTAAAACACTTTATTTGTACTTATTTGAACAGGTTCTGAATGACAGACGAGACTACAAGTATAATTAGTATTTTGGTCTCTGAGTATTTTGCAGATAGGAAGGTGAATCTCATCTTG
Organism: Penelope pileata; assembly: GCA_013396635.1. Lineage (NCBI taxonomy): Eukaryota > Metazoa > Chordata > Aves > Galliformes > Cracidae > Penelope > Penelope pileata. Next base: position 1,125,413 of record WBMW01004035.1, on the reverse strand, counting down.
AGATGCATTTTACACAGCACAGTCACCTGGTCAATAAAGGTGTTTTCCCATTATATTTAGCACTGATGGAGTCTCGCACAGATGAGCTGATCGAGATGTTCTTCATTTTGTGGTGTGACAGCTGTGCATGGCTGTCTGGAACATCTCTTGTCTTTCACATCGCTATGGCCACTGCTGAAATGCATCACATGCTGCCTCACTCTGCTGACATTCACTGTTTGGTCTCCATAAATGCTTGGCAAGTGTTGATGAATGTCAATGGGTGCCATTTTTTCCACGTGAAAATTAAATTCTACATCTTTTCTTCATCTGCACTTCCATGTCAGACGCCATTTTGTCAGACTGTCCCTCTGCTGTCATCTGTCACACAGCAACAAAATGTAATGGAACACTGGTGGGAAGGTTCAACCTCTACTGCCATCCCACCAACATCCACCTCTGATGTCAGGGCCAACGTGATAAAATAGGAGGCATTATTTTTGGATCAGCCCTCATAGATCTAAATTCTACTTTGTTTTTATGCATGTGATTTGGAGCAAAACAGAGAACTGGGAAGGAATGCAAATTAATACTTCATTTGCTATGGTATCATCTTTTTTTAACAAACTGAGTTGATACATCTGAATAGCACAATTCAGATTTATTTATGCTCATTTTTAACTTGGCAAAAGAATAAAGAGAATAAGGGTGGAGAGTTGGTATAAACTACAGTTTGAAACACTTATAATACAGCTCCTTTTTTCTTATCTTGTGCTGTGAATGAAAGTCTGCCAACAGTGATAAGAAAGTTCTGTTCATCTGAATCTGTTGACACACTGTTCTAAAAAGTAGCATAAGAGTCTGGGGAATTTTTCTTCAGCAATGATTATATTGTTATATTTCATACAAATAAATTATTTGTAATGGAGTTCAAGCATTAATAAAATATTCATCTCTTAACAAAAATACTTTTTAATCTAGGAAAAAGAAAGTATTTCATGTGTATGTATAGATTTGTACTGGGAGAAAATAGAAAAGGCAGAGCTCACTAGGAAAGAATGCTAGTATAATATCCTTTCAACACTTGTAGGTTTTATAAGTTCTCTAATAAATTAAAAACTAATTTAAGCATACGCCCTAATTACATACTCTTGAAGGAATAAGAATCTAGATTCAGACTATATAATATTTAAATACGATGACGTTGTATATCACATAGACAAACAAAACCACACATTAGCAATAAATTAATGGCCCTAAGGCTGCCAGTCAGTAATAAAGAGTTAGATGCTTATGACTGAGCCAACATTTTTCTAGAACCTGAGAAATGTTATTTGACTCTGACACAGAGAACATGTTCAATGGCACCTTTCTTTTTTGGTCTGAAATAAACTTGTTTTGAATTTTTATCATTGCCAAAATTAATTAATTTGAGATTGATGTTTTTATTCTGATTGATAGGAGCAGTAAAACTAAGTGTATCAAGTATTGTTGCTTCAAGATAATCTTGTTGTGCTTGGAGATTGTCGTAGAATGTTATGGTGTGTTGGTTATTTGTATGGCTTTAACATCCAAGAGCCCTGGTTTTGTGCCAGGCTACCAATGTAGTATATGCTTATTAATATGATGCATTAAGGAAACTAGAGCAATGTTATAAACTGCTCTTTGTTTGTTTGAATTATAAGAAATGTAGATGAACAATTTTCTTTTAATTTGCAGCAGATGTGCTTACTCTTTTAGGATCATTAACAGGCGGCCTGCTGTAAAATCCTTGATCAGTCAAATCTTTTTCTATAGCCATTTGTTTTCTCCAGTGTTAACAAAATAACAAAAGCATTATGTCATTCCTAGAGAATGGTTTTCTTTTCAGTCATTGGACTGCATACATTTTGAAAAATACGTTGCTAGATTTGTATGCAGCTTTTAAAGACCGCATTAAACAGCTTGAGCCCCTAATTTGGTTATTTGGGATGACTTTGTTTTTTTATATAGGCAAAAATAGGCACACAGCTACAGAAAAATTCCTATATATGGACTCCACATTTTCTTTGCAAACCAGAGTCCCTATTTTAAAGCATGCATTCAACACAGGAGACAGTAAGTCACAGAGTTACTTGAATGAATTCCTGTTAGCAGAAGTTCAGTATGATTTTATGCATGCAAAAATGTTTGACCATCCTGAATTTGTTTTCATTTTGAAAACTCTGTTCTTGCAGGAGACTGTGTAAATAAGAAAATTTCTAAAATCTACTTGATGTCTTAAAAGCTTCTCTCAAGTAGACTACCATATTTCCTTATTAATTTGAACTTCAGCATTTAAGGCCAAGAAACATTTTGTAGACTTTGAATTACACCTGAGATGAAAGAAATGAAAAAGAAAATAACTTTTTCAGTTAGATGTTGCTTTAACGTTGGCCATCTTTTCCTCTTAAGAATATAGGGCATAATTCCATGCTTCCAAGTGTTTTCAAAATTATTCATTAGAATCAGAGGCTATAATTAATTTTAAAAATGTATTCCTTATTTATTTGGCTATTAACTCATGGATATTCTGAAAGGTATTGGGAAGGAAAAATAGAGGTAGAAGGTTAGCAGTGGAAGTTCTTACTAAGAGCACTAACCATTAACCTTGGCTGTACGTCCACAGGATGTTCAGCTGCTGCTGAGAATTAAGTGTTTGGGGAGGACCTCCATCCACCTACTACCAGAGACTGCATGTCTGACAGCCTCCTGACTGATCTGAGCTATGCTACCCACGTGTCAGGTAGGTAATCACAATGTAAGCGCGTCAGCAGAGTGAAGTCAGTATTCCTTCAAATATTTGTTTAATTGTGCTGCCTTCTGAGAAATCCTTTTGCATGTGTTTTGCATAGACAGTTCTGACTAGTGATCTCCTGTGGGAGTAGAGGTCTTGACATGGCTTATTCTTTTAGCTCCTTGGAATTGGCCATGTGACCTTGAATGTCCTAAAACTATAGAAAAACACATGCTGACCCATGCTTGTTACATGGTTTACAAGGCCAGGCCATTAGCTCTGCCTCCAGAGCAGCTCTGTTATACATTCTGCACTGTGAAGAGACATATCCTCTATGTACACTACCTTTGGGTGTGCCTTCTGGACATGAAACGGTGTTGATACAACATGACAGAAATTTTTCTTAAATTAAAAAAAATAAAAAGTGAGTTTGATTTAGTCAAGATATAGTTGTTAGTTTACTTAATTGCATGCACGTTATCATTCTTTTTCTCTTATACTCTAAAGGAAATACACTTGGCTAATGCTATTCTCCTTTAAAACTGTTTCCTACTTAAGCAGGAATTTTCTTTGCAATATATACGCCAACATATATGTCATTTGAAAATTCTTGAAGCTTGAATGTAGCTATTTTTTCCCATCTTAATGGTTTTAGTATTATTTTGATTTGTTCTTATTACTGATCAGCATTGATCTAATATAGTTCAAGTCCAGCGCAGTCCAAGATCTAGGGGACTATTTGCAGTGATGTTGATGTTGATGTGTTTAGAAGCCTGACCTACACAAAATATCCTTCTCCCTTCTGTGTGACATGCTTTCAAATCCTTTTCTTACCATGTAAATTTGATTGTAGAAAACTTTAGTCAAAGTTGTTTACATGTAGTCTTAACTGTATTTTCCACAACATTGCACTGTTTCATTTTTCAGGAAGACCTGGTGCTAAGGTTGCTATGCTTTGCTTCTTCCTTTGGACTGCTGTTCTCCTGGAAATGAAGTTTATAGATTTTTGTGACTTTCTGCTGGTTTTCTGCTGTTCCAGGAGTAAGGAAGAGGTTTCACCCGGAAGCAGGCGCTGAAGAGGAACTGGAGGGCTGCTGGTGGAGTAGCTGTGGCTGGAAATGCAATCGCGGTAAGTTGCAGGAGAGATTTGTCAGGAAGATTTTCCTTGTTCTCAGAACTTCAGGGTAGCTAGGTTGCCACAAAGTATCTACATGGGCTTTTGCAGTAAACATGAGGGTTTGAAGATAGCTTTACGTTATAAAATTGCCTAGGTTTCACTGGCTCTAGAAAGAAGCAAGGCAACCAGCATATTAAAGCTTTCTTTTGCTTTGTTAATTCCTATACGTTACTGATAACAGCATTTGTCACAGAAATTGGCAGCACTTCAACAATGATTTTTCAGCTCTTGACAAATACATTCATATTTAAAGTGTTCATTATATACAGCATGGAAGTGTTTTCTTTTTATTTGGGAATAAAGCAGGAGAGCATCCTGTCTTGCTTTTTTTGGCTTGGGACCACAAAGATGCTGTTAAAGCTAATCTGAGGATTGCTCTTTTTTTCCATTACACATCAATGAATATAATTGGAGAAAACAGGTTAAAGATAAATTTAGCATTCTCAAGGAAATGATTATGTTAAGCCTCTCTAGAAAAGGTATTACTTTGTTTGCACTCATTTTAGATGAATATAAGAGCATATTAAACACATTATTCATGCACATTCTTAGTGCATATGAAATTTGTTTCTCCATTACATTGCATTCTGCTTCATTTTTTTTTTTATCCCAAGAGCCTCTGCTATAAAGGTGTAGTTAATTTGTAATGTTGGTAGTTTCAGTTGGTGTGATAATCTATTGCATTATATCATAAAATTTCTATGATATCTGATGTCTATTAAATATGAACCTGAGCAAACGAAGAACAGGTCTCAAACATACCAGCTGTACAAATATAAAACGTAACGCATTCATTGTGAAAAATGTCAAACAAATAGCTGTGTACTGGAAAACTTTGTTACTATTTCTGATAGCGGTAAAGAAATAGGGCCGAGTGCAGGACCAACACATGCAGTGGCACAAAAATGTTAGAAGGGCTGTAGTTCTTTATTGCTTATTTCCTAGGTGGCATATTATACCACAAAGCCTGTGTGGTTATTCTTGCAGCCAATTAAATCCTGATACTTTACATAACAAATTACATGTCAAATGAAATTTAGAAAATGCCATGTATTTCTTGCTTTTATATTAAATGTTCCACTGCCTGAATCTAGAGAATTTTACAGATTTAAACTTCTAGAAGACTTGTGATCACCTTTAAAATATACTAAAACTATACATTACTACATTCCAAGTGGTAAGAGTTAGTTACATCTCAAGTTTAAATATACACTTGCTTTTTGTTTAGGTGTGGATGAAATTAAAATACTTGGTCACAGTTCTTTTTGATTTCAGTGCACTTGTAATTCCTGTACTACAATCCAGTATTACAGGAAAATATGCATAAAGAAAATATTCACAAAGAAAAAATCAAGCAGGAAAAAGGACATCGGTATATTAAAAAGAGCAGTGCAAAATAAGAGGATGGAAGAGCAATGTCATATCCAACACTGGTATTTCAGGATAATATTCTTTTTTGCCAGTCTAACTGTTGAATGCTCTTCCTAAGTACTGCAACTTCTGTCTTTGCCCCTTGGGTACAATTTTGGGGTTTAACTCTACTTTCAGAAAGATATATTTCTCACTATGAAACTTCTTCCTTATGGAACTTCTCATATTAAGGTAAAAAAGATTCTTGTCAGAACTCCTGTTTTCCTGCCCTTTGTTTTCAGAATACCACTTTAAAAAGAATTTCCTTAAGAATCCCTAAATAATTCCACTGACAAATTAAATAAGAAAGCATTTTAAAAGTGCTGAAAAAATGAGAAAACACTGAAGAATTAATAAAAATATCCTAAATATGTATTTTGCTTTAATTTTAATTTTTTTTGTTTCCTCTGCAAAAGTATAAAATTGTTTCATAGCAAAGACAAAGTCATTTTTATTTAGAAAACTAGATTCAGGCACTAAAAACTGCAGTGATTTTTTTCTAAAGCAAATAACTCTAATCTGTTGTGGCTATGATGCCATCAACTTTTGATATAAAATGTAGTATGAATGCATTTTCTCCAGAGATTGTATTTACATTAGATCAGTGTATATGTCAGAATTGGATTAATTCTTTTTTCTGAACATCAGAACTTCCTGAAAAGTGCAAAATCTTTATTCAACATTTTTTTCTTTAGAAGTCCTTCATCTTAATTGTAGATTATTATTTTGATAGCCATTTTAGTATCCTTCAGTATCTTCACCTTATGGGTGGTGTAATTTTGTGACTAAGGCATTTGAGCATGACCTTAATTCAGTTACTGACTGAACTAGTCTGTCATTGGAATGTCAGATAAATACAATATTCTTCTGCAATCATCATCCCTACTTACAAATTCTGTTAAAGGTATCAACACATTAGCAAGTTGTTCAAGTTAGCATCATTGACATAAGTATCTAGGTAGAAATCTGTAAGCAAGTGTACAAAAGATTAGATTAGAAAAACTTAGATTCTCGTTTGGGCACTTAGCCTCTCAGCTGTCAGTGATCTTGTTTCGATGAGTATGGGCTTGTTCAGCTCCTGCAGAAGTTTGAAATAGGCACTTCCATATATATCCTACTACTTTTTATGATGAAAATATTGGCTTCAGGAGTCGTACTCCTAAATGTTGATTATAGTTCAGTATGACGTACTTAACAAATATCTCTGCTGTCATAACCCACAACTTCTTTACAAATACTGGGAAATAGGAAGGGAAAAGGGAAATGTTTTTACCCACACTATCTGTATGTTTTTTCTCATCTCCTGGTGACAGGCTGTTGCCACAGGAAGGCTCCAGGCAGCAGCCCCCCGTGCATGCACAGAACTTATTGCCCTCCTGAGTGCAGCTGCGGTGGGGCTTGGCAATGCAGCAAGCTGAATTCAGGTCATCGTGGAACTCTGTGGTAGACACTAGTTTGCCTGCAGATCAACCTTCTTATGATTGTATTGTAGTCTCCAGAAGAAGAAAAGTTGATCTGCATAAAAGTGGGCCCTCATTAAAATAGAAAAGAAGGGTGGGGATGAGGAAAAAATGTCTTGAACACTATTGTTGAAATAATTTTCTTTTGAGTTCCTGCCAGAGTTTAAGTTATACAAAATTTTTCAGCTGGATATAATTCATGAAAAAAAATGTCCTCGATTAGAGTCTGGTTGTTTTCAGAACAAAAATGTTCTCTGTTTCTAGCATAGTTCCCTCAGTGCTGCACCTACAGGCCCTGAGATCATGGTGCTAAATAGTATAAAACCTCTTAATTTAAAAAAAAAAAAAAAAAAAAAAAAAAGAGAGAGAGAGAGAAAAGAGGTCTCTGAAGATTTACAAACCCTAACCCTAATGCGAAATCAGAAGAGTATGAAATAGTTTTCCAGAGTTCACCTGAAGGGTAGGACCTGGAGGCTCCAGGCTCCTCTCCTCATGCTGACCAGCCAGCCTCCAGCCTCTTGAAGTGTTCCCCTCTGAACAGCAGAGGAGAGAGTTGTACGCTTACACAAAGAGTCAGACCATACAAGGGGTTATGAGATGGTTGGTTTGTGTTGCCTTTTTTTTTAATATCAGATTATAGAAACTAAAAATGTCAGGGAAATGAATTTGAGGAGAAGTGAATGAAAATAGCAGAACAGAAAAAGAAGCTGTTGGACAAGAAAGACACAATGGAAGGAAGTGAAAACAGACTGGAAAATATCTGTACAGCCCAGTTTCCAGTGCTCGCAGGAAAGTTGAGATTAAAATACCTAGCACAGAAACAGTTTATGATACTGAAAACCACAGACTGAAGCAATCAGACTGGAACGCATCTTTTGTAAGTTAAATTCAAGGCATAGCTCCAGAGCACTCCAGGATAGCCTGTAGGTTTCTATAACAGTAACAGATTTTTAATAGCTCTTTTGACAATGCATGAGGGATTGAAGGAATAGGGTTACAACTAAAACCTTTTTTGAAAGATTCTTAGCAAGCCAAGAAAAGAGTCTTAGAAGGCTTAATTCCTTGGTAGTACAGATGCTAGAATTGATAAATAAAGGATGAGATCACCAAGAATCTAGACATACAGAGCATATGCTAATAAAATCTATCATGAAATCATGCCAAATACACCCAAATTGCATTAGAAAGACTACTGAAATCATGAGACAATGCCAAGCCTAAATTTTCATAGCAGCCAAAGGCTGCATGTGGGAGGCATCCGTCTTTGTTGATTAACTGGCCAATGAGAAGGTTGAAAAGTGTGGTCAGAAGCTGTCTAAAAATGTTTTGATATATAATACAAAACACAATTCTGCATGTCTGAAGCACGCACACAAAAAAGAAGAGAAGTATAACAGCCTGTAACACCATATAATATAACAACACAGATGGTAAAAATCGTCTTAAGACAGAAAGGATTTTTAATGTCTTTGTGTTTGCATTTGAGACTATCTGTGAAAATCCTGAATTTCAAAGAGCTAAAAAGGTCTGATGAGGTCTTTCTAGATGTCTCAAAATTAGTCAGGCAGAATTTAGACTACCATTAAAGCAGTTATGAAGTATGTGCATCCCTAAAACCCAGCTTGATCAAATCCTGATGTTTTATTTCTAATGATTCTTGTTAAATGACATAACCACTGCTTGCCGGATATCAGCATGAGGAAATACATTCATTTTTCTGTTTACATAATAAGGAATTGTTTGATCTCCTGTCTCCAGAGATAAGACTAATAGACTTGCACATGGTGCCCTCAAAAAGATTATTCTTAAAATGAAGGCAAGTCATTCTTAAAACGAAGGCAAATGAAACCAGATATTTTGAAAATCCAGGTTAGTGATTGTAAGTAACTGAGGGTAAAGGTGAATAATGCAAAGGTTTTTATTTTCACAGCAGCTATGTCTTGCACTGAGAACTCTTTCCACATAAGACTGTGTTTTCTAATGTTGATCAACAAGTAGATTCCTATCTTTTCCCATGTATGAATTCAGTAGGATCATAAATTTGGTAAAATTCAGTTGCTGCTACCTGTTTGTCCTTTTAGTGCATTTAAAGTATCCATATGTTAAGGGCAAAACTCTCATATATGTACTGACAACACATTTGAGTTAATATATTCACATCTTAACTTGTAGCCAGATCGACTGTTTTAAATGATTAAATGCTAAATCTGGTATTTACTCTTGGACTGTGTAAAAGTCAAAGGGAACAATTTGTCAGCTCATTCATATTTTGCTTCTGAAGCCAGTTAACTAATCAGTCTAACGGAAAAGAAGTAAGATAAATGGAGGCCATTCTGTTATGTAGAAAAGTGTACATGAAGATAAATTTTTCACATTTTGCTTCATTTCATCTGCAGTTATCACTGTCATAATTGCTTCTGAACGCTCAAGGTGCTCTTCATATTGCTTCTATGATATGAATGTTTTAAGCTATTTTGGTAGAGTAGTAGCTTGCACCACTGAAATTTTCTTTATTATTTTTTTTTGTCTTGTAATTTAGTAAAAAAATCCTCTGCCTTTTTATATCAAAGTGAATTTCCTAAACAAACAATAAAGGGTCAAGAGATCCTGAGCAGAGAAAATCTTGCTAATATAGTTCCCATTAGCTTGTATGTTAAAAAATGATAAACTAGGTTCAAACAGCTAACAGAAATTCTTTTCCTGCCATGGTATCTACCGATGTAAAGAGTAACAGGGTCATCCCCTTTGCCTCCTCTAAAACATGTAAGAGGAGTACCATCATTTCTAGTTCATGATAGTCATCAGGTGTTTCCCATTGTAACCAAGTAAACTAAATTATGATATTAAAAACCATGAAAAATATAGACTACTGTATTAAGAACGTCTCCCATTATTTTAAAAAGGAAATAAAAAGAGAATAAAGATAAGTCAATGCAAAATAGTATCTTGACTGTTTTCATACTGTTGCATCATAGTACATTTCTTTATTGAGAACTCTTTAAAGCCCAAGGAAAATGCCAGGATTCAAGAGAGTCCTCTTCTCTGTTAACACACAATAGTTTTCTGACTGAATTAATTGTAATGGCATAGTTTGCCACATATGTAGAATTCTCATCAGGGTTCATAGTCTGATTCTTTGGAGTGTGATTTTATGATGAATAAGCGTCTGAACAAATAAGGAGACCCAAGGAAGCTATATTAAAATTGCTCTAAAAGGTGTATTCGTTTTCTCAGCTAGATTTCTGTACTGGTAGATGGAGAGAATCTTAAATATATGCATTCATTTTGGCACCCTGTGCACTTTAAGAAGAATCTGATTGTAAAAAAACCGTTAGCTTTGTGCCAAAGAAGTACAGGACTGGGACTGGATTTCTTTCTTTTACGATTTGTCAGAAATTTAATGTAGTTTTATTGCATTAAACTTTCAACTACTCCAGCTGCTCTAGAAAATACGTAGCTAAACAATAAGCTTAGAAATGTAAATGCGTGTATGATGTTCTTAAAATACTTCTGCAAAGTGGGTTTAGTTCAGAATTTCCAAATCCACATCATTTTAGGTTTTTAAGGCCCTGCAGGCCTTTTTAAAAATCCCTGATTTTAAAACAATATATTCTGCTGGCAGTAGAGTTCATGCTATTAACCAAAAATATGTCGGTCATCAAATACTATTATAGCCACGTAATGAATTTCATTAATCATTTATTTTAAACATCAGACTTTTTCTTAAGTAAAAAATTAAATTCAGTTACCAGGAGTTTCATTCCTTCTTTCATACAGTGCATTTCAGCTTTCTCTCAAGTATTATCTTTTTCCAAGAAGTCAAACTTGGATTCCGCTATCTCATCTTTTCTACTCAGATAGTTACAGTATTTAGTCAAGTTATAAAAGTCGTCTTCTGGAAAAATCACCGTAATAGGGAAAGTAGTTTTTGTGGAAAATATTTTCTGATTTATATTGTTACTCCTGGACATTCACATTCTCTACTACTTTGCTGTGTCTCCAGTGATGTCTGATGGAAGGTCAAAATTGATGAAGTACTCCTGGATTCAGACTTTACTTTTCTTCCAACTTTTTCCAATATCTTATGTGCAACATTTTTTTACTTATTTATAATTTTTTTAAAAATTAGTTTTTCCTACCTATAGGTACAAGGTCAATTTTGTAGAATTGAGCACACTCTGCTGAAGTGTTGCTACTTTTCCTTGCCTTGAAGGCAAGTAAGAAATAAAAGCTTTTCTAATATTCATTCTGAAAGGAACAGCCACTTCTGCTGAAGACTTCTGGAAGACTGGAAAATAATGCGTAAGCAATGACTGTCAGAAGAATACGTATAACCAATTTAATCCTATGAATTATATTAGCCTGATCTTCTGTCTTTTGCATATTAAATATTTATAGAGAACAAATATTATACTTTCCAAAGTAGTTTGCTTTCTGGACTGACCTTAGTCTTGTAAAAAAAACTTCCCTATATTCCTGGTTCACTTGGACTCATTTTCTCTCTGGGATAAAGCTGGACCCCAAATTTCAGCAGCTAGCCTAGTGAATTTGTTCATATTTATTGCACAAGTTCAGTAGGCATAGTAATACCTGTGCATGCACAGAAATTGAGCTAAGTTTTCAACAAAACACTGCTTGGTCCATGCAAAGAACTATTACATTAATAACAGTATATACATATGTAATACTTTTAGGAAAATGAAAAAAAAATGTGTTTTTTTTTTTTTTAAATAATGGAATTTACTTTCTCTTGAAGTAGCAAGATGCAAGCAAATATGGCCTGCTTTTCGTTTCCCAGGAAATATGTTCCTTTTCAAATAAGTTACATTTTTCTTTTGTGTCCTTTAGCCTACCCCAAGTGGCTTGCAGTATTTATCAACTTTAATCAACATGACTGACAGGAAACCTGATAATAGAGAATAGCTGTCTCCACTGGTGGGGCAAAATCTTTTGAAATGTCAGTAGTGAATACACTGTATTTACATTTCTTTGGGACTCTCACTCTTAAAAGATTTTCATCTTTTACACTGGAGGGATGAAAGTAAAGGTTATTTAACTATACATCAGAAATTGTATCTGATGACAGTGTGACAAAATATTTCTGCTTTCAAAAGTGCAGAATGCCTGCCTCTCATCTCTGATTCTGTTTCACTGGTGTAGCAACTTCATAGCTACTATTTGTCCTCTAATATTGGAAGCTGTTCATCATTCAATTAATGCCCGTCCTGAAACTTTATTTTTGAAGTCCATTTGCTTTTGGCTAGCATATTAGTTCCTGTACAATGATCTATAGTTTACTAAAATAAACAATTAAGATGAACCAAGAGGAATAGCTGGAAGTAGATGGTTTCTCAGTGAGAGGTATCCTGATCTCTGTAGAAGTCCCTTTTGATAACTCCATTACCTTACAGAGCTACTGACTTCTTTGTGGAAGCTGTTTTCATTTTAAAATATAAAATATAGCTGTTGTTCCTTTTGGCTACAATTTTTTAAGACACTGGTAAATTAATTACTTGAGAAAAAATCCGTTAAAACATTTCACAAAATTTCATTAAAATGTACATATTAATGTTGAAAATTCCCTCTAAGAAATAAAAGACAAGAAATTTCCACAGTATTTCTCAAGCAGGAAGTTCATTTTCTCTGGCTTGCTTTGAGCTTCAAACTTTTAAACTCATTTTTTAATAAAGAGAAATTAAATTAAATTTAACAGAAGAATTAAGCTGCAGAGATTCCATCAAGGCAAACCCACTTTTATGAATGTGGTACAGCTAGAAATGCTACCGTGTACCCATGACTCACCAATAATGTATTTTTTTCTCCTCTTTTTCTTTATCCAATCTATTAGCTTCAGATGGACGTCCTGTGCCCAGTGCTACGCCCAGAAACAAAGTTTCCAAGACTGACACATTCGTCCACTGCCAATCTTCTCAGTGCTTGGAGTGGGCAGACACAGGAGACACAAAGCATCTTTCAGGCACTGTCCTACGGGGCATTGGGATCTGCATGGATGGACCCCCCGCTCATCTGCCACAGGATGACTGCTGCAGGGGAGACTAAGGCAAGGAATGCTCTTTCACCAGAAGCATTTCTCCAGATTTCTTGTGACAAATGCCTCTGCAACTTTTTAGTATCACAAGTCCATCTCTTACTTCCTTGTATACCCTAATATCTCTACTTTCTCTAAGATAAACTCTATCCCACCCCCACCCCAGCAGCTGTGTGAGAAGGCCCCAACCTCGAGATTCCACTCTGCCTCTTAACAATGATGGAGCTGCTTACGAACAGAAACTGGGCCCTTGAACGTGAAGTAATGAGAGATGATTCATTAGGGAAAGGAAAGCAATGTGGGTTTTAAGCATGGCAAGAAAAGACTGTGATCCCTCAGCCACTCTGCACAAAGCTATCTGGAGCCTTAGGGTGGAGCTGCTGCCCAGGTTGGGTGAACCCACAACAAGATTTAATTTCTCTGGAGCTGCTGCACAAAGTGCACAAAGTCAGCTCTATTCCATTTAGTTTAAAACAGCGCTTCTATTTTTGATCTTAGCTTCCAGGATGTTCAACAACAACAAAAAACAAAACTGCACATAAGTAGTTTTCAAGAATTTTTATTATTATTATTATTAAACTGGCTTGGTACTGACAGCATTTTAAACTAGAGCATTGAGGTATGCTGAGATTATTGCATTTTCATGTGTCACTCACACCTCTGAAAGGTTGCACCACCTAGAAGTACCAGTACTCCAGGCTAAGTCCCTAGGTGACCTCCCCACAATAAAAGGCAGAAGCAAGGTGTTGCTCTAATAGAGAAAACTGGGAGCAAGGAGGAAGGCTCTTGCTACGTGAGTAAGTAACCTATGCTGCTGCTGAGTCATGTTTTACTGATAACACGGGGATTAGACATATGACAATACAGTAAATAGGGAACTCTGCCAAGTTGCAACAGTTAATTATCTAGCTGAAGCCACAAGCACTTTCTCGTTGGACAGTCAGACTGCTCATGTCTGCAGCCCCGATACCTTTCTTTCAGTCCTGCACTGTGTATAACTGCACGCAACATATGTCATAGCTTTTAAGATATCCTTTATTGATTGTAATAGAGAAAATGAGACATCTGGATTATTTGCAAAGTGAAAGTAATGGACCTAATGAGGACCCAGGTAGCAGGACCCAAAGGGAGTGGGATGCCTGCCATGCACTGAGCTGGGTAGCTGCCATCCCAGGCTCCCCTGCTGGGCCAAAAAGAAAGAAAGGAAGTTCTGGCTGCACTTCTGGGGCAGGCAGCATCCTCCTGCAATGCCACCAGCACATGGCGGGGATGTATAGTGTGTATCACTCATGTGTCACACTGCTGCTCACCAGAAGTAACAAACGAGGGGTAAACAGTCTCCTCTTAAGACCAGACTTTGGTGGCAAGGATCATCCTTATTAGAGAGCTCCTTCGATCTTGCTTGCCTGACATGCGGGTGCACAGGAAAGCTCATAAATAAGCCAGTATATGTTGACTGATTGGAAGTTTCTGTGCTAAAAAAGCTGTGCAGGCCAATGCATGATTTGTTCTGAAAAACAGACTGTACAAATTATAGGGAATTGCTAAGGCCTGGATGTTTCAGGTTATGAATAGTATGGGGATCTCTTACAAGTAGTCTGACCCAAAAAAATAAAAGAAGAAAGAAAATTGGCTGGTGAGGCAATTGAGCACACAGGAAGACATCACATGGCAGCAGAGTGCTGCTAGTTGGTGATTGTGACTCAAGTACTAAGCAGAGTACTCCAAATGGAAGGAGTAAGACTTAAAAATTCTTTGTGGAAACTGCATTTTTGATCCTTCACAAGCTCACGGAGAAAGGCATGTTATTGCATCTAGTGCTAACTCCCATGTTAGGAGGCAGAATTAAGAACACTGCTATAGAGAAGAGACCACTCTGAGCTGTAAAACAAAAGTAGATGCTAGTTTAAAATGAGTGATATTATGTATTTTGAGAGGTGTGCTGGAAATATATTTACATAACATAGTTTGGATATTTGGAAGTACCAGAGAAAATCACGAAGATTGAACTGAAACATGTCACAGTGAGTCAAACGACAGCATCTTTTCCCTGACTCGCTATGTATCACCTAGGGGAGAATGTTTTATTTAAGCAGCAGCAAGCCAGGAGATGTTGATGACCAAAAACTGAAAATAAAAAAAGTATAGAGGAAGGCGGGGGGGGGAAGTTAACAAATGTATTTGAAGGATGAAGACTGCAGAGACTGTGCTTCTGCATGACATGTTAACCATGTCTGCTTGGCAAAAGTAATCCTCAAAATGCTGAACTCCTCTCCCAGGAGGTTAAGTGATTTGTCCAGACCAAGAAGAGACCCATGTCAGAGGCCGGCTTAGGGTGCTGCTCTCTGACTGCTGGCTTCTGTCTGTCTCCTGGAAAGGGAGACCAATCTGGTGCTTGTTTTAAAGGCGATTTTAGAAGTGTTTGGTGTACAAATACAGCAAGCATTGTCTTACAGAAAGGCATATGAAGTCTCTAAGAAGCATTTTTTCTTGTAGGAGCAGATCTTGTAAATAAAAAAAATAGTTCAGGAAGGAGTTAACAGGAATGCCAGAAAGCACAGCATTAGGGCCATTTTTGTTTACTTCATAATTTACTGACCTAAATTTGCCAGTGACATAGAATTGGTAAAGAAGGATAAAGTAAATACAGAGGAACAGAGCAAATAAATTCAAAATGATCTGGATAGATTCAGCTTAGAGGCTGGATAAGTAGCTTATTCAGCTCAGTTGTACAGAAGTGTGAAGTAATAAGATTAAGAACTAAAAATAATCAAAGGGGATAGAGCCAAAGAGAAAATACAACAAGCAGCACAATCCCAGAAGCAGGACAGAGGTCCTTTTCCCTGTTAGTGGGGAAGCAGACACACGTGGGCTGCGCAGCCCCATGCCTGCAGTGCTGAATGCTGCAGGTCGGAGGCTGGGCTGGGCTGGGCTGGGGAGGGGAAGGAAGTAGACAGGAAGAGGATTTCTTGTATTGGATTCCTGTCCCACATTGCTTTCTCTTGTGACAGTGGTTTTATTCTCATTCAGTTCAAATTTCTGTTGTTTTTTTTTTCCATCTACTCCATTCGTCGGCGCGTAGAGCAGTATGGTTGGTGTAGCCCCAACCAAAGTGTTTGCTGTTAAGCAGACTTGTGTTAGTTGTCCATGTTGCCTTAGGAAAAACAAACCTTATTGTTAAAACTAAAACTCATGGAGAACAATACTGAGCAATTTCAGACTTAAATTCATACAACTTGACTTTTTCCTCATATAGTTAGAAACTTGAAACTATAAAATTATGTATAGCTTCTATTCAAGCCTTAAACATCTATTATTTAAATCACAAATGATCCTCAACCAAATAATTAAGGACACCATTAGCAGCATTCTTCTATTCAAAATCACTACTTTTTCTTTAAGAGGTACTTTTATTGTGTTGGAGAAATTATACTGAGTATTCTGTCTATAGTAGCAGAGCAACTCCATAATTGGATTTGTTATGAGTAATGATAACAAGATTTAAAACACAGTTTCAACACAGGAAAACCTGGTGTAAAAAGGCTATTCTGTGTCTTCAGCTGTCAACTAAATGTATATTGAATTTTGCAGAGCAAATTCAAATAAAAGTGTTGAGATTAAAAGTGATAAAGCAGCAACAGTGAGATCAGAATCCCTCCAAAAATTAGATTAAATCCTCCTCAGGACCATAAAAACCTTATTATCTTGACATGACTAGATCAATCATTGCAAGACAATTATCTTAACAAGTTTCTCTGATGCAGGAATTTCAGACTAAATTTTTTATTCTGCTTGAAATAGACTGCGTATGGTCCAGACATTCCAGAGCAGAAACTGAGACAGACGCATCTTGGCTCTCCTGGTGACAAGTAAGCCATAAAGTCTATCTGTAAACATCAATAAAGCCCTCCTTTAAGCAACAAAAGCTTACATTATATTGAGCTGTGAAATAAAACAACACTAACTCTTGTCATTATATAGTTTATTGACTTTAGAATCAACTTAAAACTGTTTTTATCTCCTCGGTTCTCTATTTCCAAAGTTGTTCTTGTGGTAAAAGTACTGTGTTGCGCTTACCCTGTGCCTACCATCAGCTCCCATACCTTGTCCTGGAAATTCACGCTCATACCATTCTTCTAAAGATGACCAGTAGTAGACACGTGGAACTGAAGAATATCATGAGAATGATCACAGAGCTAGGAGGGGTTCCCAACCTTTCTAGCCTCGCTAATGGTTGAAGCTGGACATCAGCCTGGTCAGGAGTAACATCATGTTCAAAGAGAAAATGTACGCTGATGACTGAATGGATTTTTCAACCTTAAATGAGACAATTTGTTCCAATCTTTATTTTTCAAATTCATTTGTTTTACATGGTTTTATTGTTTCTGCTGGAATATGAAATGAATTTTCTCTATATTTTGTTACTGAGCTATAGTTTTGTGGGGATCCTTTGTTCCTTTGGAGGAGCACTGACCTGGCTTTGGATGGAAAACTGGCTTGTTGCCTACAGGTTTAATTCTAAGGCAAATCAGTACTGTTCTGTGTCAAACAGAGGCACAAACGTGGGCTTTTGTTTCAGTTCTCAAAAGACCCTTGGTGTAATCCTAAAAGGTCAGTGCTTAAAACCCTTTCCAAATAAAATTGTTTGTATTTAGCACCTTCTGAGAGGTATATTAAATCAAGAGTTTTTTTTAACTTTTTTTGTTTTGAAAAATAAATTCCTACTGAATGCAATTTCAGTGGCAAGAGCCTCTTAAAAATGATGGGATAGTATGGAACCAGTTTAGAAAGTGATTGTAAATGTCATACAGTGTAGGAGCTAATTATGACCCTAAGTGAACAAAACTATTCCTTTGCACAATAGATCAGTTACCTACAGGTGACCACTAAGGCAAAGAAGCTATTTCATTACAGTTACAGCATAATGCAAATGAAGACCAGATAGTTTTTAATGAAAATAATCTTTTTCTATTAAATATAATTTGGGATATATTATAATATATTTTAAGATATTTTCATCTGACAGAGTTCATAATATGAAGTCATACATCCCTAAAAATTGGATTTTCATACATTTGAACTACATAACAATGGTGGTACAGGAAGCAATTCTGAAATAAATGGCTTCGTAGACCGATGAAGGACAGCTAGTATCAGATAGCCTTACATAAATAATAAATTTAACATTCCATACTGGCTGAATTCTCACATAGTTTTTTAAGTTTTATTAACCCAAACAACTCACAATAATTATGATAAACAGACATTGTCATCACAAATCAGCAGAAATTTGATCAGATTAAGCACAATGCAATACATCTTCGTTGCTCACAGAGCCTGTATTATAAATTACTCCTAGGCTTCCAAATGAGCCACTGTATAATTCAGCAAAACAGATCAATTTTTAAGGATGCGTATTTAAATGCAAAACAGACTTTTTGAGAATGCTAAACTTGATTAAAATCCCTCTTTAAGTGCAAATCACAAACAATAATATCTAATACTCACAGGCCATAAGCATCCTGTTAATAATACAATTTATTGTTCAGATATAATTGTAAGGTCTTAACAACATAGCAGCTGTAATCTACTTTAAAAATTAGAAACTATGAACTCCAGTCTTCTAATGTGTCTGAAATACACACAGCAGCTGAGCAACTTGCATCTGGTTACTGATATACATTGCAGCAGATTAAATTATCATGCTTTGGGTGTTTGTCACACACCATTTTCCCTACTTTTAGTGGTATGTTCCGTAAATTATACTACTTCTGCTATTATGTAAATATTACAACCAGATCCAGAAAATACCGAATTGGAATTTAGTCTCAGTGCTGAATACTTATTCTTTTTTTTCTTTTTTTTCTTTTTTTTGGGGGGGGGAGGGTAGGATTTCCTGCTTTTGCACATCAAGAGCATTACAGACTTGAGAAGTGTGGGCACATATAATTGCATGTAAATCAGACAATGCCTACCTCATACTGTAACCAAAACTGAACTAAAAAATAAAAAAGCACTCACGATTTGTTCTTCTTCATCACTGTATCAAGCCGCACTAAATAGGTTTTTGCTCAGAGGACCTTCCACCAGAATCCTTCGTGCTCTAACAGTGGACTGCAGGAAGAGACACCCAAGCTTTCAAACAAACTTTGGCAAGAAATAAGCATTGTAAGTAGAGCATTTATTACCTATATAATGTCTGTCAATGCAATATTAATAGCACTTTCTTATGACTGATAAACTACTTATTAGAAGTTCTGTGGTTGTGTAGCTGAATTATGAAAGAATGAACTTTGAGTCAAACATTTTAACGTAGCTCGTATTCCTGCACGTGTAAAATCACATTTGAGAGTTTAGGTGTTTTCACTCTGAGTTCAGTTCAGTTGTCATTTCTGAAAGTCCAGAAAACAGCCACTCTCTCATTTTAGTCTTCGCAGCACAAAATAGGACTCTGGGTGTTTTAAATGTTTCCATGGTGCTGGGGTCTGTTTCACTGAAAGTGAATGAATTTCAGGAAACAGGACCAGAATTCCAGCAGCCCACAGTCTGACCAGGCTGCTCCGGTGCTCGCCCTGTGCTGCCGTGGGCTGGCTGCAGGCTGGCACGTGGCTCCTCTCTTCTGCTGTGAAGGATGCTGAGCCCAGCTCCAGCAAAAATAAAAATTCAGCTGCTGGCTATTGCAGAGAATGTGGATTGACAAATTCAGCAAGCTAAGTGGACTGCCAAATTCTGCAGCTCTATTATGAGACTGGTAGCCTTGCCTACAGGATGGGGCATTATCAAGAAAGAGTAATAATTTAGCAAATATGAGCTATTTAGCTTTGTGGTTAAATAATTAATCAAGTACACTCCTCGTACTTGAGCACACAAAACCTTTTCTTGTGTTCTGGGTGTATAGATTTCAACTTACACGCCTCTCTTCTTCAGTGCCTTGCCACATGTACTGTTTTACTCTGTGTAGCAGTGGATGATAATGCTGATAATAAGTCTGCTAACCTAAGGTAACATGAACACAAATTGTGGGTCAAACATTTCTGAAGAAACAAGAGTCTAGATTTTAAAGCACAAGTCATTAATCTCTACTTAATATTTTGCTCTCACAGTCTATGTATTTTCATATATTAAAGCTGATCACTGCAAAGAAATGTTGGGTAGCTCAGCTATTAATTGGTAAATCGATTCTATCCACATCACAATGTTGCTGCAGCGCCAGAAATCCTGTTGAGCATCTCCCTGAGAATGCATCTCTCTGAAAATGCTCTAAATGGCATGCTGATTCTTATCTTAGAGAAACGGGAATCAGAGACTGTTATCATGCAGTAACATTCCTCAGTAGCCTGTCATCTGAGGATATCTGCTTGTCTGTGCTTTTCTAAGTGTGAAGTGTCTGTGTATGTGTGTGCACATACAATACGCACTCTTGTCTGTGTTTTTTAAAATGTTCTTCCTAGTATGTGTTTACCCTGAAGGAATGACTGCCATTTGAAAATGCTGTGAAGAATCACGTTGCTGTAAGTGCTTGCTGAATCAATGAATCATTTTGTTTTACAGTAGCACCTAAAACGCGTTTGGCAACTTCCAATAAATCCTAATGTTTGCAGTCTAGAAATAAAAAGAGAGAAGCAGAATAAAATGTCACCTATATTTCAGTGTTCTTATGTTAGCTGTACTGAAGAGAAGCTTAGAGGAACAGAAAGTAACCAATTTCATGCAGCTGGCTCAGCGTACCAAGAAGTTCCACGAAGTTTAGAAAAAAAGGGGGGAAGCAGAAGCTGGTAGCAGATCTGATTTGGGAATTAAAAGAGGCAGATAACAGAAGTGGCAAGGTGCAAATTTATGAAAAGAACTGAGAAAAGAACTCAAATTTTGGCTTTGATAAGGCAGAAAGGAGATATCTGGCATTTAGGGTGATGCAGTCAGATAACGTGCACTTTAGCAACTATGTTTTTTCTGTAAGACAGATAAAAAATGAAATATTCAGTACATGAGACCCCTGATGAAAGATTTTGGTTCATATTTCATTAAAAATAAATTTAATTTCATGCAGATCATAGGATTGCTTTCTAATTTAGAAAGTAACAGTATTGCATACTGGAGTGTATAGCCCACTGCTCTAAGCCTGTAAGCCGTTATTAACAGAACAAGTTAATTATAATATTTAGATTAGAGTCAGACAGGGATGACAATAGGAAACTTGCAACTAGAACTAACTTTGACAGTTATGTGAATGTTTATTAACCTTTTATTGAGGCTGACTTCGGTTTCCAGTACGGTGGATCTCATGTAAGGTTCAAGGTGTGAACCAAAGCAAGTAATGTCATCACTCAACATACTAATATACAGTGAAAGTCTGCAACAGGCCATGAAACCACAGAGAAAAGCAAAACTAGGAAAATCTTCATTATATGTGGGTCGCTCCGAAAGTAATGCTTCTTATTTATTTCCATGGAAAATACAACATATACAAAGATCACAATAACACTATTTGATGGAGCAAATTCTCAGCTATAAAACATTGTTTTTAAACGTAGTCACCACCATTAGCTATACCTTTTCACCGGCTATGAACAAGAGCTTGCATGCTGAGCTTGTATCAAAATGCACCAGCAGAAGTGACCCACTGTTTCATAGCTGCTATGACAGTGTCATTGCTAGGAAAATGTTGCCCATGCAGTCCATTTTTCATCAGACCCAAAAAGATGAAAGTCTTAACGCTTATGTCTTAAGGTTTAGTGAGAAATATCCAGTTCAAAAATTTTTTACTAAAATACCTGAGGAAAAATAAATATATTTGTGCATTATTTGCTGATTTGTATTTTGAAGGAAATGAAACATCAACAGCTATTCCTTGTTCAGCTTCTTCTAAAAACAGAGACATACAAATTCAAAATTAATGCTGAAAATCTACATAAAGAAAGAATGAGATGTCAGATTTAATTTAGATTTTTTTAGGCTATTCTTTGAATTATAATGCTAATGTAATTGTTTGCAAGTGAATATATGGCATGTATATCATTTTTTGTAATCTTTCATTACAAAGAGTATTTAATTCAGTTACAAAATTCTCTAAGGATCATGTATGTACATATTTAGGATTGGTTAAGTGTTTACTGAGTTTTCATAGGTTTGCAAATTACAAGTTTAAATACATTTTTAGTATATGAATGATCTGTATTAGCTGTTCCTTCTAATGCTACATAAGCGTAACTCCAAACAGAGTATTTCCCCAGGGCATGCTATATTAAATAACAGGTTATGTCAAGTATTTTGGTTTACTAACTTGAAGCAGTGTGGTTGTGCTCCATACATTTTTATTCTGAAAGTACTCTTATGATTAGAAGGATTATATACTCCATTCTCACTATATTGAGAACTATAGTTCATGAGCAGTAGATTGAATATTACCATATATGAGAGAGATGGCAGACCTCTTTTATTGATCTGTCCTCAAAACACATGCTGAATGTCAGTGACAAAATGAAAAATTGCAGTTCTCTTCTTGTGTTCCATGTCTTTATGAAATCCTTTTCGGCCTGGCTGGCACATGGGATGGAGATACCTCTAGAAATCCAATCTGTCTCAACACACAACTCTATATTTTTCTTAGGAGCGGCGCTGTGATTTCTGGATCAGAAATATTGGCCATTTGGGCTGAATCTGTATTATAGGCTCTGTGAACATGATGGCTGTTCTTCCCACCCAACCTGTGATCATCACTGCAGACAAATGCACCTTTAACTCACAGCAAAGAGTACCCCTGGTTGAAAGCATTACAGAGGGACATGAGGATTGGTGTGACTAGCAGTGCACCTAGACCTAGAATCTGCTCTGTTAGGTGAAGATGAGTGGTTGCTAGGAAAGTTATTTTTGGGAGGCAGCACTCATTCTCTGTTGGGGTTGTGTTTGCTGGGCTGGTGGCCATAACCCTCCAGCCAGTGTTCTGTCAAGCCTCTCTGCCATGCCTGGAGCCCACAGGCATCTGGGCACCGAGAGAGCCTGTTTCTGGGTGTCCCCACCCCACCAGCATGCCCACAGAGTGCCCATCGGGGGGGGAGTCACCAGAGAGTGTACCCAAGATCATTCAGCCCCACTGTCCTGCCTGTCTCAGTAACCGTGCTTTGGGTTGTGGCTTCTTCAGAGGAATAAAAATGAGAATAATACACAGGAGAAGAGCATTCTTGGTGGATGTCACATCACCACATATAAGAGCTGAGGGTTTATTGTCATAGTATTGACAACTGTGAGATCTGCTGAGGATTATTAAATTTCTAACACATCATTTGGTTTTAGAGGAAAAATGCAGCCTCATTAAATCATACGAAACATGTAAGAGAACAAAGGTTAGTGACATGGAAATGTGATATCCACAGAAAGTGCCTAATTACAAGCAGGTTATTCAGAGAAATGGCCAAGCTAAACAACTGCATAGATTGTTGGGGTTGCCTGGGAGCTATGCTGGCAGCAGCTGTGTTTGAAAGAGGGCAGCATTAGGTCTTCTGTTAGCATCCTCTTGCTCTTGTTAGATCAGCTATTTTGCTGGTTTGATCCATGCTTCTCTATTTTTTTCTGAACAGAACATAATCTATAAATTTCCCTTTCCATTTTATATAGCAGGTTAGGTGGATAAGCATTTGTGTGCTCCTGAAACCCTGAGCTTTCTGAGAGTTGACTTTCTTTGGTGTTTGGAATGTGATATAAGAGTCTGACCTTGTCTGTCAATATCTACTTTTGACAGAAACCAGAAATACTGACAAGAGGCACCCAAATGAATAAGGATGTATAGAGCAGATCGAGGCATTGGTGAAGTGGCAAAATACTCATTTAGAAGCCTACTGTCAGATTTTCAGGTTGGTGATCTCAGGCAAAGCAGAGCACAGGTAAGGGCGATGTTTCTGCTCCTTTCACTGCAGAAGATGCAGCTCCTGACAAGCTCAGCAATTTGCTCAGTGCCCGCCAGGTATTATGGCTGGTTTGGGGTCAGACCTCAAGCAGGGAATAATTCTAATTTTAGGCTAGACATCAACTTCGTACCTGCTACTTCCTCAGAAACAGGTGTGAGGATGAAAGCTTTCTGAACTAGTACTTGATAAAATTAGAATCTAGATTCAAAAACTCTTCACTTATTCACTGTTGAGCTCTAGCTGTCATCAGGTCCATACCAATGCCAATGGATTTGCTTCTCATTTATTTAGCAAAATAAATGAAATTTTCACTATATATCTCTCTGTAGAAGGATGTCAGCATCACAACCCAAGGAACAGCAAATGCAGAGCATGCATCTGCCCAGGAGGCCTCACTGGGGGATCCCCAGCAGCTAGGAGCCACTAGAGCCCTCACTCCAGCAGTCACTTTATTAATCTGTGTTGGTTTTCGTGCGCAATATGCACAGATGGCACGAAAGTCGGGGAAATGTAATTATTGAAATAAACCAATCAAATTCACTCCCGACTTAACTTCAGAGCTTCTTTATTTTTCTTGTAGCTTATGGAATGTATCAATAATGTATCAGTGTGGTCTTCCATAGTGTCCCGCTGTTTGTTTTCCATAAAACAGCAGGGTAGTAAAGATAATACGGAAGATATAGTGGTATTATCTTTTATCAGTCTTTTACAATCTGTGCAGTGAGGAGAATGTTCAGTCTTACTGTAATTATTCTAGAATATGTACCTATGCATGAAATGGCGTTATTGGTGGTATTTGCATATATTACCTTAAATAATTAATTAGCCTTGATTTCCAGTGTTTGTAGTACTGGCAACAAAAAAATTATATAGTACTGCATAATAGTACTGGCAGCATAGCCATGGATCCTACTTCTGCTTAACTCAGTATCTTCTGGTTTTTGAACATTGCTGGAAGTATGAAAATACAATTCCTAGTCATTTAGAAAGTAGACATTTAATTAATAGTCTATATTTATCAGTGTCACAAATTATGAATTCAATGTTAAGTACATTTCTGTATAATAATTTTACAAATTAGATGACAATTGTTGAAAATTAAAAAATAAATCTGTTAAGGTGCCACTTGAAAATGAGTAAGAGAGAAGTCAGTAACTCCTCTAACATTAGCTGGAACCTCTTTTAACGTACTCATGTTATAAGTGTTTTAGGAATTTGTCTTTGTAAGTTACCTGCATGCCGTGAGCAAATCACTGCTTTTGCCCCCTCAGTCTGTTTTTTTTCCAGTGCATTGCCCAGATCTCAATCTATTTTGACATATTTCTGTGCATTTTCGATGGTGTCATAAGATCTCTTTATTTATTTTAAAGGTCAATGTTTATGACCTTCTCAAAAACTTGTTAGTATTGACATCATAAGTTGTTCACTTGCATATCACATAATTCCTGTTAATTGCTTTTTTGCTCTAGCTGGTGGCAAAAATATTCTATGTGAAGGAGACTGATAAGAATATTGGCACAATGTTTATTAATTATCATTTTAATTAGTAATTATTTACTTTTTCAGGTTAGTTTTCTCTTACATTCTGGAAATATAGTAGCTACTTGAAACAAGACTTCTGCATTCATCTTGATAGTCGTAGCCCGTTCCTGCCTACTAACTATGACTTCTTCAAAACTTTGGAGATGTATATTTACTTTTAGGCTTTAATTAGTTGGTAGAATTTTCATGAAAATTCATTAAAGCTCAACTCTATATGCAACTGTTGCCAACCACTTCATTTTTAAACAAGCAATTGGTAGTAAATCCTGGAATCCCTATTATATACGAGATTTGCCTTCTATTAGATACACAGATGCTCAAAGTATTGTCAAAGAAAATAAAAAAACCCACTGATTAATCGTTCAAAGAAAGAACCTTGATCTTTTATGCTTTTATCTTATCTGAATACAAGTGAGTATACCAAATCAGATTAAAGGAGAAATGTTGGTCTCTTATCCCTTAGACTGAAATCTGGGTTTATCTGCTGAGAGTCAGCTATATTTGTGCTTCAAAATCCAAACATCTGTTTTCAGGCAGTGTTTTCTTTTTTTATTAACCTCCATCACAGCCCAGCATCTGTGCAGTAATTCTGTATCAGAATTCTAAAGATTTTAAACATACAACGAATGACAGAGATCAATCCAATCACAAGGTTATATGGCCACGTCCAAATATGAAGGGGAAAAACACATAAAGTAAGAACAGCTTAGTGTGAAATTCAGTTCTATTCCCTTTTATTTCCCTGTAGGCTCTTTCATTTCTGGTGGAGACATGTCCTTCTGACATCTTCATGAGAAATTGTGGACTCATCTTCATGGTGCCACTGGCATTCAAGCATTTTTTATTGAAAAACAGTAAGTCATAGTAATTCAGGTGAATTAAATGATAAAGAGAGCGTTATACTATAGTATCTCTTGGGGAGAAGTACACAGTAAAAACAAAGTTAATTTTGTGATTATATAATATTTATTTCTGAAAGAGAAGACAGATGTCAAAAAGAATAAACCAAATACAGTGTTGTTTACCTGAATTAATGGACATTAAAGACAAAGTAAACATTGTAATTCTATCCTCTATGGCAGTAACACAGAATATATGCTTGTTTTGTTTAACTGCTTATTATTTTGCTCAAAAATATTACCTTAGATTTATACAGATTATAAGTAATTATTGATAATTATATTTCAAAGAAGTTAAGTGTTTATTTATTACAAGTTAGAATAATGAACACGTTTATGAGCTCTTCTGTCTCAATATTAACAAAACTATTTTAAAAAGATGACACATGCAAAGACTAGCTGCTTTGATTTCTTGTAGTGTTCAGCATGCCCTTGCATGTTTTCCCCTCCTTACCATGCTAGTAAAGCTAAGCTTACTATCTGAAAGATGTAGAAATAATATTTTTAATGTCTTCACAATATGATGTCTGTTTTCATTGTGGGATTCCGCTTCATAGCAAACGTTTTTTTCCAGATCTCGAATCTTTCAAAACCTCAGTACACTTGTGGTCAGATCCATGTTTAGGCAAGAAGCATAAATGATCCGTACAGTAAAATGTTAATCTCAAAAAGCTCATATGGCTTTCAGTGTCAGACTTTAAGAAGCTAGGTATTTATTGTTTTGGATTAATAACAATTTACTACAGCATATCAGGAAAGACAGTGCCTACCAAATATGTTCAAATATCTAGTCATCAAAAAATACTGTGAATCTTTCTGAGAGCATAATTAGACTGTTTACTTGTGGAGAAAAATATTATATCCCAGCAAAGATCTTTGACTACTGAATGCATTTTGTAGTGATTAGCAATATTTTCATGAAATATTCTAGTCTCAAAATATTATTCCTGGATATATCATTTATTATCTGAATATATGGGGAAAAAAAGAATGCACATCTAAACAGAGCAAAGTCTGAAACATTTAATTTAGCTGGGGAAAAAAACAACAAAAACACACCTCTTTAATTGTTTTCTTGTACATGGTTGATTTTTTTTTCATTGATTTGTGTGTGCTAGACCAGAAAATCTGCAGCTGATGTCTCTTGGTGACTCACGACCATTTCAGTTATTGAATGTTATTGGTCAGTTCCTCTTGTTTCAAGGTATTAAATCAAATTAAGACTATGGTGCATTCATGTTCTTTTGAATTATGCATAAATAAAGATACACAGTATTTTATACTGTGTACCTATATGGCACTAACAAGCAAAATGCCATCCATTATGCTGATGCACTGAAATTAAAGCAAAGCGTTCTAGTATAAAAATTTTATATAAAAATCATACGGTCGCGTTAGAGGTTGTAGAGATTTGAACCCAGACTTGTGGTGGGGTCAGGGTGCTTTTCAGGCACTGAGAACCCAGAAAGGACATGCCTAAATTCTTAACTGCTTTAAAGGATCCTCGTTATCTCTAGAAGTGCCTGAACAATGGAAGCAGAAACGGCTACTGTGATCACTGCAGCTCTAAGCAGCTTTCTACTGCAATTTTCCAAATTATCTAAGTAGCAAGAACTTCATTTCTAATGAACATCTTGTCAGACAATACACTGCCTGAACGAAGGCAACGTTTTGGTACATTCTGAAATGATTTGATGAAGAGAGCAATTGTGACACAAATTTTGAAGAAGTTCTTCTCCCCTCAGCCTCTCCCTTGCACCAGCAGCTCAGGGAATCCCTCACTTGCTGTAGAAGCAGACATTGTGTTTCTCTAGCTCTCGCAGCCCCCGCCCAAACAAGCTGCCTCTGGTTCCTACAGGGAATGCAGAGTTTCTTATTGCTTCATTTGAGCGATGGACATGACAGTGTTGTCTCTGCTGCTATTGCTGATCCTCTTTGGAAGAGGATTTATTTTGGTTGTTTCTGTCAGTGGGCATAAAAATGCTGCACAATGAAGCAGCAGAGGCTAATCTTTACAGAAGATGTGTGAGTGCTCACCCAGCAGATACCAAGACCTGCGTGCCCAGTCTCCACTGCTGAGCTCAGGGTGGGCTGAAGTGCTGCTGGTTGTGTGCAGAATACCATACAACAGGGATTTTCTTAGGGGGGTTAAGGAAAGGAAAAGAATATAAATAGTATCAGGCCGCCCAGGGCCCCATCCAGCCTAGCCTTGAATACCTCCAAGGATGGGGCATCCACAGCTTCTCTGGGCAGCCTGTACCAGTGCCTCACCACCCTCTGAGTAAAGAATTACCTCCTAACATCTAACCTGTATCTCCCCTCTTTCAGTTTATGAGATGTGCCACTCCACCCAGCACATCAGTAGTATTTCCATCCATGAAGTTACTTTGTATAACAGCTAGCACAGGTGCAATGTGCACCTGCACCTGCAGTTCATGTGTGGAAGTCTGTGCTTGAATTCATTCATGAAAAATAGTGATCATTATAATCCTGGCTTCTTTAGATGGCAAAATTTCACCTTTTCAGCCATCCGATAGGATTAATATAAAGGTACAGTGGGTTCTTTACTTTTAAGATTCTGAAAATGCATTTATTTTGAGTGGTATTAGAATGGAGCTGTGTACTTTTCCTTTTCATGCTTATTTAAATGAATACCTGAAGAAAAGTCAAGCATTTGAATTGACATATGTGGGTGGAAGGATTATGGAATGTTTTCACTTGTTAAGATCCTCAGTGTGATTTCAGAAGTATTCCAATAATCTCTGTGGTGTTTAACTGGGGGTGCTCCTGGCAAACTAACAGCCACTGCACACAGCGCTTCAGCCTTCAGGCAGCAGCAGTGCTCAGCAGTGCTCTGCGACTGATTTCTCGCTCCAACCCACTGTTATCAAAACCATCCACTTCTTATAAAGCTGAAGTCACATCAGAAGGCACTGTGTTTGCACGCTGGTGGCTGCACGGTGCTGCAGACCCGCAGCAAGCTGATCACACGCTGCAGCTGCACGTGGAGCTGCACGCAGGTGCTGGCTCTGCTGCTGGCTCTGCTGCCCGCCGGTGTGTGCAGAGCAGCCCTGAAAAACCAGCCTCTGCAGAGCTGAAGTGGGTGGCACAGTGATGGTGTGGCTTAGCTCCTGCTGCAGAAGAAGTGCTTTCTGACATTTTTATGCTATATGAGACCTGAAGTCACTGTAACAACTCGTGCCATATGTTAAGTCCTGTTATATAAAGGTGGAAGAGCATTAACCTGCGAGCGCTTTTTGCTGTCATCACACACAGTGATAACTGCACATTGTTCTGGGAAGCAAAGAGGGGGAGCTGAACCTACCTAAACCAGCGACCCCTGAGCATCCTTGCGTAAAGGTGAGCAGTGCACAGGGCAAGTGCACCTTGACAGAGTTCCACCGTGTTTGGTTCCAGTGGTCCCAGATCTGGCAGCAGCTGCAACGCTGGGCAGAGGCTGTCTGCAGAGCAGCTGCAGACCCACACTGCAGAGGGAGCAGAGCAGCACCTAAGCTGTAACGCTCAGGAACTGGTGCAGAGACTATATCTTCAACCCCAGCATCATTCCCTATGTGCTCAAATGCTAAAGTGCTAAATTATTCCTTTTATTTAGGAGAAAGTAATGTTATTGAGGATGTAGATGAATGGTTTGACTACATCCCTGGCAAACGCCTCTCATTTGTATCTGCCCATCCAAGCAAGAGTGCAGATTATTTTTTCAGCAACAATTGCATCATTCCAGATTGAAGTTAAACTTCCAAAAGGTTTGGTGATAGCAAAACCTGTCTTCAGACTGTTCAGCAGAAGTACAATGAAGCAATATTCAAAACCAGCTTAAGCATTGTCCAGTCTGTGCTTTGCTTGTTCTATCTCTTTTCAAACTAATGGCGTTATTTATAAAAGGACAGAGAGATTTGCCCCCAACTTTAATCCACTGCATAAAAGAAATAAAGTGATAAAGACAATTGAAAATGTTAAAAGAAGTAATGAAAGAGGAATTTTTTTTTACATTTTAATATGAAAATCACAGAAGAGACATTTTTTTCGACTGCATATTATCTACAGTAGCTTTCATTACTGCCATCCAGCATCCAATTTGTCATCTCTAATCAGACATCTTTATTTTATACTTTTTGCATGCTCAAGAACCTTTGCAATTACTTACTAGATGAAGAATTTCATGCTCTTTAAGACACTTTTCTGATGTGAAGAACAACATCTCAAGCAAATTTTCCAAAATTGTGAAAGCCTCCTGATAGCAGTAATTTTAAAGAATGACAGTATAGGTAGAATAACCTGTTGGTTTTTTTTTTTCATTTCTTTTTAGTCATGTGTTACTTAATGTCTTTTTATTATATTCAAATCTTCCCTTTTGGAAACTACCTGTACATGAAATCCTGGACTTCTCAAGCTACTTTTACCATTTGGACTCAAAGTGAAGCAATTTTTACTGCATCATTTCGCCTTTGTTATCTTGTCTTTCATCAGATTCTCTATTAGCTCAATTATAGAACTGATACAATTTTTACTGCTACTATTATGGATGCACTATTAAATCATTTACTATTCTCCAAAACACATTTGTGTGTAAAGGTCTAGTTCGGAAAGGTTGAAAACTCATCTCAACATTATCACTCTGGTGATCAAAGAAGTAATTGCACAAAATAATGCAGAATAAGGTGCACAGTAATTCAGCTTTAGGGATGCAATCTATTTGTGGTTGTAAGAGATAATATTTGATTATATGGTTGGTTATTTTTCTTCCTGTGATTACCTTGAGATTTTCAATGTGGAAATAAAGAGAACTCATAGCATAATATTAGATACTGCTGTAAAATTCACATCATATTGGACATCATGTAATTTAATTGATGCTTTAATAAATTGCATCTTGGCCAAGTGATGAGTATTTGAGCTGTGCACCAATGACTTTAATGGAGTCTGTTGCTCAGCCCACCGGGTAGTAGCCAATGAATAACTGCTGCGAATGTCTCCCTAAGCAGAGCGAGCTGGATATGGTGCAGATTCAGCAGAATACACTTTCCTCCTTGCTGCAGCACTCACCATTTGCAGATGGATGCAAGGAATCAACGGAGATTTGAATTTCCTCAGCTTAACCTTTTCTCTCCCATCTGTTGCAGTTCAGAGGATTCATAGTCATAGGGTTTACTGCTAAAGTCTGTCAGGTGTTTCATGCCTTGCAAAAAGCTCTATGCAAACAAATGTGTATGTCATTATCGCACAAATATTAATTGCTTTGTTATGCTACAAACAGAGTTATTGACATTTTGGCTCTTCCAATCAAAGACATAAGTGGGTAGAATTAACTGTTCGTAAACAAGAAAGTTCCCAGCGGTGTCAAAATTTCTTAGGGAACTGAGAACCTATGAAAGCTGTTTGAGCTGAACTGATACAGGGAAAGAGTGATTCTAGTTATGGTCTGTAAGCGAAATTTTTTGAATTTGCACCTAACTAGCTTGCCTTGTGTGTGAATCATTGTTATACTGGGCATACTGAGGTTGTGGAGTTGCGTGATCTGGCATGCAACTTCATGAAAAATCATTTGTATATTCAAATATTCAATGAATATTCATTGTTTACAATGTGTATCTTTTTTCATGAATTTGCTTATTTTATTCTTTTTTAGTTCATCAGTTTCATATAGAAGACACAGCTTACTACTCCATGCAGTAGACCTCAGATTTCATTCACATATTTCAGGTAAGAGAGACATTTACCCTGCATGTTCATATTCCTGTCAGCTTTGAGAGCAGCAAAAAGCAAATGTTTTGATTCATTAGCTAATACCTTGTAACACTATGAAACTTAAAGAACAGACTAATAGAATTTAGACATTGTCCGTTATATGTAGATTTATTTCCATGGAAACAACAGCAAATACAAAGAGCACAATAACACTGTTCAATAGAGCAAATTCTCAGCTACAAAACACTCTTTTTCTATGTAGTCACCACCATTAGCTCTGCATTCTCACCAACAATGAACAAGAGCCTGTAAGCCATGCTCATAAAAATCTGCATCAGCGGAGGTGACCACTGTCACCACTGATGAAACACACCACCACTGCCTCACTGTGCTCACATCCACTGGTTGGTCTCCATAAGCATTCAGCAAGTGTCAATGAATGTCAATGGGTGCCATTTTTTCCTCATGGAGGAATTCAGTTCCACACCTTTGCTTCATCTGCACTCCCATGTCAGACCCCATTTGGTCAGAGTGCCCCTCTGCTGCCATCTGTCACACAGCAACAAGATGGAACAGGAAACTGGTGGGAAGGTTCAACTTCTACTGCCACAGCACCATATTTTTGGAGCAGCCCTCGTATACGGTAAGATATAATGTATTGCATTGTACTAAGCTGTTAAATATAATTCAAGGTATCTTTTGCTGTAAGAGGTTATTTAGACTTATAATAAATTAAACAAGGAAGTTCTGTTAACCAGTGCATATTGGCTTAACAATTGGTACAAGGTCCACTTAAATCATCAAGTAAAGTGAAAGACTAGCTATTTTAGCTTTTGTACATGAAAAAGCAAACATTTTTCCTTTATTCTATATGTTTGCAGAGGAATGTGCCCAACCTCTCAAATACATTATTTCATAAATTACTGGGTCCTAAATCAGCTTACATGTTGAAATTGTATTTTAAGTGAGGTAAATGTAGCTTCCTTACAGAAATTTTTCTACTTCAATTGTTGAATTAGACACTTTGCAATTTAGTTCTTATAAAAGGCTTCAAGTACTGCATGGGGAAAAAAAATCCCAACACAGAAATCCCACACCACCCTATCAAATGCTTTTTCAAAGTTTTTTAGGCAAATGTTCTGGAAACAAAAAAAAAAAAAACAACAACAAAATCACCCATTTATATTTTAGGTGCAGTAATAAATATTTATCATTCTGCTGTTAATGTACAGCAGTGATTTGCACTTAACAATTTTTGTGTCACTGTGTCAATTTCAAAGATAGGGATTTCTTTGCAGATATTTAGCAAATATTTATAGCATAAGTGAACAGGAAGACTATGGGTCTTTGACTGTTTACGGAAGGCAAAGCTTTGCTGTTAAATCCATTGTGAAATATTGCGTCCCTATTCTAACAATTTCTGTTTGCAATTCCTTGCTAGTTACGTATATAACTTAAAGGAAAAGTTATAACTTCCCATATTGCATAAGGGGAAAATCTTACTTTAAATATTTATTTCTGGTTGCAAAGAATCATCTAAAGTCATCTGCTGTTCTGTCAAGGTAGAGAGAACCATTGTTTCCAAATATGTGTATAAAGTATGTTGAGTTTCTTTTAATGAAGGTATGCATTATTCAACATCCATTTCTATTGTGAATCAAATATTGAAGTGCCACCACAACTTTTGAAAGCAAATTGTGGCAGTCTTTCTTCTTTTAACCTCAACTTATTTCATGACTATAGCATGGATGTATTACTATCTGTAATTAGTAATTGAGTCTGAGTATGTCAGAAGAGGGGCTGAATTAAGAGTATTTGATTTGGTAAACGTTTTTGTTTGTTTTCTTGTTAAGCAGTGCTAAAATGGATCTCAGGCAGTAAAACAGCATTGCCTGAGAGTATCTTTTGTGTATTTTATTGAAAAGGACTACAGATCAGCTGTTGTGGGAGGTGCATAATCAACCCTGGGAAATCTTGACGTACCTTTCAAATAAGCAATATTTATATTGGTGTATTTGAAGACAGATAAGCAGAGAGCTGACATAATTATCTTAAAGTTTTCAGATAGACTGAGGATCGGATGCTAAATTGCCAGCTTTTACAAATAAAATTAGACATGTCGTGTCTCTTGGGAAGATTTAAAAAAGCAAACCAGCAAAAAAAACTTTGCGGAAGAAGTATGAGGCTGTAAAAGGGGAAGAGCAATCTCTGAACATTGCATGTGCGCAGACAGGAACAGGTGATCTGAAACTCCCCAAAAGTGTCCTATTCATATGCATATACCCCTTCTCATATATACCTGGTATCGTATGGTAGTGTTGTGTTTGACTCTTAAGCAATTACAGAGGCTGTTATGACAGTAAAGCAGTCCTGGTGCTCATAACCAGCTTATTTCATTGGCTCAAGTTCACCTACTACAAGACAGCAATTTACGTAAGAAGAAACGGAAAGATTTTGTGCTTCTATCAGTGTAGAAATGAGATTGGCTGGTACAATTTGTTATTTTATAGATTACTTCTGCTATTTTGGAGATATGAATACTTTTATGTAGATGCACCTTCTCCACTGTTTTAAGATATCAGATAGTACTTAGGAAATCACACTTTGCATCTTACTTCAATGATAAATTTTCTGCCTCACTTAGAGTTCGTCCATGACCAAAATTGTGCCCCATAAATTGATTTTAAAGCTGCAAGTTTATTGCAACAAGCACTATGAAAGCTTCTCAGTGCTATGTAGTTTATTATTTTGCAGTAAAAGCTGAATTCAGTTTTGTCAAATATCACAACCAGTAACTATCCACATGCAAAAAGTCCTCTAACAAAATTTGGGTAGTAGTTGAATACATTTTTGAATTTTGCTTATTATATAAATGAGATATAGATTTGTCCACATACAAACTAAATGGAAGAATGTATATGAAACTTGGCCACAGCAAAGCTGAATATTATTTTTAAACATGACAATAGGACATTGGTTTGAAAAACAGTAGCTTTTGGAAAATGTTAGTGTTAACTTCATAGAGCAAATGGCAGACAGCTTGAAAGTGCAATCTTACTCTTATGCCTTCATAAAAAGTACAAACTCACGAATTATTTTGTTTTAAATCTCTTTTTAATATTTTCTGTATCCAGATAAAAAGACAGTGATTTACAGTGATAATATGACACTCCATTTCTATTAATTAGTAGAAATGTTTTGTGTATTAGTCTCATGAATTAAGCATTTTTTACTCAGGTTCTGATTATTTGTCCCACCTTTGATTACTAATACACTATTCTCTCTCAAAAAAAACAAGACTGATAAACATTTAACATCAAGGAGATCTATTTATTTCTTTATAATTTTTTTTTAGCATAAAGGGAATGAGAGTACTGACAAATTTCATGTTTCATTGACAAGTTGCTTTGAATTTCAAAAGATACACATATTTAAAACAGCCATTGAATCCAAACTGTTTTGGCATGCCAAAGCAAAATGAATCAAGCCTAAGTATTAATAATGTTTGTAACCTGTCAGTTCTGCTCTATCTGCTGCTCCAGCAATTTAAGTTGGGATAGATTTGATTTGTTTTAATTTTTAAGTATTTCCTTTGAAGTAATGGATCACATCCACATGTACTGGTAACTATTTGCTTGCTATGATCAAAGGTGATTCATAAGATCATATAATAAGGTCTTACATTGATATTTACCTAAGGATTCTTTAATAGAGAGTGGTAGGTTCTCTTTTTTAGATTCATTAACAGGAAAGGCTACAAATCACAGATGTGGTATGAGGTTTTAACGTAGGTTCTAAATCAGACTTTTTTTTTCCTGTGCCTACTTCTGCCTGATTTATTTCTGGATCAAGAGGTGATGATTTTCAAAGCAAATAGTGTGTTCATAAAATATTATCTCATAATAACACTACAAAAATATGTATAAATGTCAACAAAATTATGAATGCTCTGATTAATAGAACCATTCCACTGGAAAGAGTTGAAAATAAGCATTTGTATTTGTTGTGTGTTTTTATTATTATTATTTTATTTTTCTTCCATATAAGTCATTTAAAACAATAATTCAGATGTTTCTCACTCTACTTGACAAACTGCCAAAAGTGTCAAAAGATATATAATGAAGAACAATTAAACAATTCACGCAGTAAAAATAATATTTAAGAGCTTGGAAGGCACTAGATGACAGGGCAATTAGAATGTAACTGAATCACACAATAGGGCTGGGCAGCCATTTCTAGATGTCCATTTTGCTGAATCTTGCAGCATGACAGAAATGTTATTGTTTCACCGAACACACCAAACTTTGGAAGTTTGTAGTAATCAGTGAGAAGTGGTTGAGTACTTCTGTTTTCTGGAGATATTTTCTAATTTTCATTTATTCTATGGCTTATTATTTATTAATTATACCTCCTTTCCACCTATCCTACCAGTCAAATTTACTACAGAAAAGCATCTTTTCTTCTCTCTTTGTAGCACTAGGATCATGCTCCAGACTCAGTTTCTCCAAAGGAAGTAAGGGATTATTGCACAACATTAGCAACCTTGGCTACTAATGATATTGCACATGGTCATAGAAAACGTCTAAAAGGAACTGTGTAATCATCCACTTTTCATTAGATTCTTAAAACAGAAAGATTCATAGAGGAGACAATTCTGACTTGTTCTCCAGAGATGAAAGCCCCCAGCTCTCAGGAAGTGCCACAGGGCTTTGGGAGATGCTGGGTGGAAGTAGGAGCTGTTGCAGCTGCCTCTTGTCTGTAGCTGGGGTGTGTTTTAAAAGGAATCCTTGTGATAGTAAAAAAAGTAGAATTGGCTGATAATAAATATTTTACATCTCAAAGTGCAAATGCAAAGATTCAACTCCTAAGTAACAATCATCAACTCTAAATCTTCAAAACTTTGTTGATAGAATGTGAAGGACAAGAGGCTGACTATGCTCCAGCCTGAGAAGTGGGTTTTTTTTCATGTTGTCTTCTTAGCAGGATATGTGCTATGAATTCTGCCTAAAAAGAGCACTTTGGGGAGTAGAAGTATCCCATCTGCAGACAGATGCTTATGTATCAATCAGATGAATGTTTATGAAAATATACTTAAAAGTATATCTAGGGTATGAATTTGTTATATTTAGTTTGTCTCTAGACATACTATAATACTCTAATAACTATAAATTTTAAGAAGTGGAAGACCTATTGCTATTCATTTCCAAACTTCCAAAATAGCTTTTTTCTTTGCTGTTTTACACTGTCCTTCTTCAGAATGTGTAGAATTTTCACAATCTCTAAATTTGCATTTTGTCTCCTTCAGATACCACCTTCTGAATCAAGTTTTTCTATTTATGTTAGGCACAAGGGTAACAGCAGCTTTGATGGATATGTCCTAAGCCTTCTTGTCTGAAGACAGTCTGCTAGCAATGTTTAAGGATGACGGCATTTCATTACACACTCTTTGAAAGAGCAGAGGTACCACAGAATGGTTGTTATTGAAAATTTTCCTTGATTATTATTTTTACTGCCAGATTCTTAACCCATACAATATCAGCTTTCTTTTGACTTTGCTTCTTAGTTCCTTCTATGGTAAAACTTAATGCAGTGAACATATGGAGCAGCTGAAAGGCTGCCAAATGTTTAAATGACAAGGTTATAAATATAGAGACAGCATGTTTTCTTTCCCCCCTTAATGTATAGTCCTGTTGGTTTGAGCCAAAGCAGACGATAAATCAGAATGTATAACTTGTTTGGCCATTAAATTTATAGATTTATAACATGTAGAGAGTACCTTAGTCTAGTAGAATGAAACAGTCACACGGAGTTTATGACTCTGTGGGGGAATGCTCAGCTAGCTGCCGCAGAGGAGACCTGAAATATTCCAAGAAAAAGTTTGACTTCTGATTTACAAAAAGTTCCCAACAAAACTCACCATCTAGTGATCTTTCTTCTTCCTCCTGCTCTGATCCTCAGCCACAGGCTTCATTCACTGACCTGCTCCTTTGGGTAGAGAGGAAATGCCTTTCATTTTGCCTTTCCATCTGCAAGTGAGAAAGATGCTCCGTGTGCATGAAAATAGAGACTTCTTGACAGCACCTGTACTTGCTACTGAGCAGTCAATCCTTCCTTTCTCTCATCTGGTCTTCTCTTGCAGCTATTGTTATTTCCCTGTAGCAAGAAAGGAGCCATGACTAATATCTGTTACACTGCTTGGATGCTCAAGTGTCTCGTTTTGGTAGAAATTATACTGTTGTGTGTGAGTGCGAGAGAAAGCAAGGCAGCACGCAAGGTGCATTGCGTGGGGAGGGAAGGGGATAGGGCTTATGGAAACTGTTTTTCTTGTGAGAGCAGTTCCAGCATGAGAAATGTAAAATTTGGAAAGGAAAATCTGCATACTAAGATCCTGTATATTTCATCTTCATCTTTGCTTTCTTAATGCACTATGTTATTTTTGTCATCCAGATTTTGTAGTTATGTTTACTTAGAAACCGATGTAAAGCTCTTGTATCTTATCAGCAGGATGCATTTAGGAGTATATAAAGTTTTGTGTGTCTGTTTTCTGCTATCAGCAAATGCTTTTTTTCAGCCATTTACTGCTAGAAGAAAGTGACCCTACACCAGAAATATAGCTACGACAGAATCAGCGCTCCTAAAATAATAATTTGGATTATTTGCAAACAGATGGCTGGAAACACAAACACTTTATCTTACAATCATCACTTATCCCTTTGGCTGCCAATACTCCACTGCACGTCTTTGTTGCTATGTGCTAATAATATCAGCTGAAAGGACTTGGAATGTCAGCTCCTACCTGCTGCACTGAGCAAGCGGCGTGCCAGCTGGGCTACATGAGGAAAAAAGGATAGCTTTTGGGTTAAAACATTTGGTTTGCACTCTAGAGACTTGGGTTCAAACCATGGTTCTACCATAGATTTCCTCTGTGACCTTGAACAAATAACACCCTTGTTGTCTCAAATGCCCATCTGTTAACAGAGGAATGGTAGTTATGATGGTAATTAATTTTGCTTTGTAACATTTCTTAAGGTTGTAGCCCTTTCATCAGAAATGTAGCTCAAACTCTAGCCCTGAAGACAGATTCCATCTGAGAACTGGCAGCAGAAGATGAGGTAGTTTCTGTGGTGTGATCCTCCCTGTTACATTGGTTGCTAAGCAGTGGCAGTGATGCAGTAACGTTACAGCAGAGCTCCTTTTTCGAAGCCCCAAACTGGTCACCTCTCCTCTGCTTGTTGCCATGGCCCTAGTACCTCTCTGCTCTCCAGAAAACCACCTCCTTGCGCTTCAGTAACTTCATCCCAGCTCAGGCTTTGGGATTTCTCCTGCAGAGTAAGCATGCCGTTATCTCCACTCTGTCCTCTGGCATTTCCTTGCTTTCTGGATGTTTGTGAAAATTGTCTATTTCTGCAGCAGCAGCAGTTTGCACCATAAAATTATGTTTTTTAGCCATCTAGTGCATCTCTACTTTTGTGTGATGTGTCTTTGTTACATGAGCTGTTGTTTTACAGGATCAGAATGACCACAGGAGGGGGGCAGAGCAAAGGACAGCAGGATTCCTTGCCAGCAAGTAGATAATCTATACAGATACAGCAAAACAGTCTGTAAGCAGTTAGTCACACTGATATTTCACACGCTCACTTGTTAGTTTGCCTGAACCGATCAGTCCCTAGCCAGCTGTCCTCTTTCGTGTGAGACGGACTGATGGTCCACTCCCCCTTCCCAACAGTCTGCCTGGTATAGTTTTAGTACTGTACTATGCATTAACTTTCATTAGAATCTGCATGTATGTGGCTAGTGCATCCTCGCCTTATCAAGCTGTGGATAACTGGCAAGACACAATGAAACCATCCTAGTTTCAAGGCATCTCTTTCAAGTTTCCTATGAAAGATTTCATCAACAGCATTTTTGTTTCTTAGGGAGGGTTTTGGTAGCATTACAGCATTTTTGGCTGTACTTATATCTGTTGTATCATCATCATTCATGGTTCTGGCTGCCAAGACCAAGAGGAACGTAGTCGTCATCATACCCCTTACCCAAGATTTCTTTAAAACTGGGTCATCTTAGAGATGTACAGGAATGGAGCTGGGCAGTGCAGGGATTCTGGGAATGATCTGGTTGGCAAAGGCAGCCCACAGATGCTATCACAGCTTGTAGAGGCGTTTGAGGAGGTCATGCGATGCCCTTCATTGAGCTGTATTGTATGGAGCATACAGACGTTCTCATTGTTCTCTAAACATGCTTTTGTGTGTTTGAGTGCCATTCTACCATTTCATCTTCCATTTATGTATCTAAGTGACTAAAGAACTGTTCTGAATTAAGCGTTTACCTGCAGGATTTTAAATAGACTGACGTTTAATTGGGTTTTGGTTCACAAGTCAGTTAGCACTTTGGGGGAAGCTGTCTGCATGTGTTTGCATCTCCTGAGTTTTGCTTAGAGTTTCAAATTCAAACAAAACTGAAAGCTCAAAGGAGAACTCAGCTTGAACTACCAGCACGGTCTGACTTGGGCTTGGAACTATTCAAAACCTCTGTATTTAGTTTCGTTTCAAATAGCTACCATAAATCCTTATGCAGATCCCAGGAGCTGCTTTAAAGTTCACTCAGTATGTACCCCAAAATTCTTTTGATATAATTGGCTATTTCTAAGTTTCCTATACTGTCTGCCAAGATTTTATGTTTATAAGAATACCTAATACAGGCATTTATTTTTCCTCCTTTCTTTTTCTCTCTCAATTATTGCACTCGAGCAATACACAAAAAGAGAAGGGTGAGCACGAGTTACATCTTTCTTTTAAAGACAGATATGGAGTGAAACCCTGACATACTACTTCCCCATTTTCTACTCCCCTTCCTACACCAGTTCTCATCGATTTCAGCAATATTTTCTTAAGTAATAACTGGCTCTGATCCTGGCACGTAGTCTTTTGGAAGCTTTTGTCTGGAGCTCTTTACAGAAAAGTATTGCAAAATAGACTATGATGTGAATAACCATGGAATGTTTTTCTTGAGCTAGGCTTACCACATAGAGAGCTATAGAAAGGCACATACATTACTAAAAATAATAGCCTAAAACTATGCCAGTGTCATTTGTTCATTATTAAGTCTATTACCTCTGAAATGAGGCTGTAGTGCTCGGTCCTTTCTTCTTCTGTGCAGAGCAGTTTATTAATGGTGCCTTTGTTTAAGAGAGATGACACAGGGAGCTGAGCGGAAGACTTGAAGCTGTTCAGCAGCTATGAAGCAGCTACTAGGTACTGCTTAATATCCTAAATGACTCCATGCCCATAAATCAGCCAGCTGTAAATTATATTTAATGCTGAAAAATAACCACCGACCAAACAGATCTTTAACCTGTAAATGTTAATTCTGTTTGTTAATACTTAGTGGCTCCAGCAGAGCTCTGAGGCTACACAAGTTATTATTCATTCTGGCTCCACTCCAGCTCTTTTCAGAAAAGCCTCTCCAAGATCTTCCTAGGAGCAGGAGCTGCCGTGAGGCACCCACCACTGAGCAGGGTTCCCTTCCTTCCCAGTTTCATTTAATCTCAGCTGTATGTCCCTTCCTCTCTGCTTTGCACTCCATCTAGCAACCTGAAAGACTACAAAACCCCGTATTTTCTTTATTTTTCACCTTGGGGGCGAAGGGTGGTGTGGTAAATTTTCTTTCTGTGAACAACATTTCACTCACTCTAGAGTGGAAGTGAGAGAGGACTCTGGCCAGCAGGATGGAGACCAGGGGTGGGTGGAGCAGAACATCTCTTTTCAAAAATCCTTCCTTTCTGTCCTGTGTCAGAGATGCACAAATGGATGCAAATCAAATCCTACATACCTGATACCCATTCAAATACTTCATTTTTATTGAAGGCTCTGAGAGTAGAAGATTGAAAACACTCAAGCACACATCGTGAGTTGTCTATATTCCTTCAAAAGTTTACCACTGAAATTTTAATCTATATTGTCCACAACACATTTGGCTTCCAACTCTGTTAGAAGCACTCTGTCCTTGACTAAAATTAATTCTAACTATAAATCCTGGTTTTATTTGGTCTTTCTAGACTATGTAAAAATCAAAGAGTGTATAATGAAAAATAATTTTGCATGTCAGTGAACTGGCTGGACATTAAATCTATTTTGCAGGTGATTATATTTTATTATTTTCACTAAGTGTAAGTGTTTGGAAAAGCAGATAGTAAGAATATGGTGAAAATTTGTTGGAACAGGTAGTAAACTTTGTAATTAAATATTTTATCCACATTTGAAAATTTAAAAAATAGTGGTTAATTCTGCATATGTGTACGCACACACGTGCTCTTTATTTTTACATTGGTAAAGTACCACTCTCTTGGGGAAACAGACTTTATATCAATCCAGTCTAATTTTATGTGACAAAACCTAACACTATATATGAAGTAGAGAGGCATTTTGTGATCATTAAAACTTTTTCTTTAAATAAGAATTATAAATACTGTTACATTTTGCTACATAGTGTAAAAGAATATTGAAATAAAATATTGATCTAAACATCCATCCAGCAACAAGGACAATACATTCATATTTCTCTTTTCTAAAAATAGGCCTGTTCAAAACATAGCTCAGCCAAATGAATAATATAGAAACTGGGCAGACAATAAAATGTAAGTGGGAAACAAATGTTAACATTCTACTTATCAAGCTCTTACAAGTAGAAGAGAGCGTGTAGAATGGTAATTAACACCCACTCATCGCATTCTTCTAGAAGATTAAAGAACAGGTCCTAGCCTCGGTACTTACCTCTGCAAATATAATCTCATCAATTAATCTAATTCAGAAGAGAATGGGTTTTTATTTTAGCTCACTTAGCCAGGTTTTTTCCTCATTAGACTGTTTTTCTCTTTCACCACACAAGAATCCATATCTCACTTAGAGGTGAAAATTCCTTGACCTTTAAATTCACTCTGTTAAGTCTCTACAAAAATAGATGAGATATCACAGATGTAGGAATTATGAGAACAGGATGTATGATGTATGATAAAGCTGCATTTTAGCTCCTGCAGAAATGTGTTAGTTGCATATAAATTCTAACCAGGGAAGCTTTCCATTTTGGCCTAGAGTGCCACATATCTACATTGCTACCAGTGCCAGCATAGACCAACAGCTATTTTCGTTGACAAACCATAGCTTGATCTCCCCTTCTAATGGAAATGTCATGCAATATTGTTTTTAATTCCAATCACTGAAAATATGTAGTTGGTTCATTTTTCAAAATGCTTATGTTACCTAGTAGCATGATTGCTTGGCTGTCTAATATATGAGATGTCACTTTCACAACTGGCAAGTTAAGTACAGATAAAAGTTTTGTCCATATATATAAGGAAGGATATACTTTAAACTTTAAGAGTATTTAAAAAAATCTCCTAAAGAGTATGCTTTACCAGTACCAAGAAATCTCCTTTTTTTCTATTTTAGTTTTCCAAGCATATTTCGGTAATAGACTTCAGGCTTGGTGATTTTTGCTATGCTCTGAGACTTTATAAACATAACCGGTTTTATTAGCTGGGGAATCACATTCCATTAATACACAGTCCATTTACATCTGGTGACACCTATCCCTGCAAGCATCCTTTCAGTCATGAACATTTTCTTGGTGTTATTATGCAAGTATTTCTATGCAGTATCTTGCTAAGAATTTAGCAGATGCAAATAATGTGGTTTTAGTTTTGAATATTTTATATGTGGAGCTGAAATGTGACTTCCAGGAGAGTGTCATAGTGAAAACATCTTAGTCAATCTACTTTGAACTGGAATTGCTGGTTCTTGGCCAGGAGGTATAAGCTGAGAATTGGTAGAAGCAGATGTG
The DNA here is from genome assembly GCA_013396635.1 of Penelope pileata. NCBI lineage: Eukaryota > Metazoa > Chordata > Aves > Galliformes > Cracidae > Penelope > Penelope pileata. The sequence goes on along the minus strand of WBMW01004035.1, from coordinate 1,081,700 downwards.
GCAAGGCAATGAAGGTGATCATTAATGGTATTACATATATTTGCTGGAGTAAAAATGAAAATTTCAATTTCCACACCATTAGGAGCCTGAAGAAGTATAAAAATGCATTTTGCAATCTTCACTCAGATAAATGGCTGCTGCTCTCAAACCCTTGAATGGTTTTAACAAATGATTGCTGGGAATATTCCAGTGTTGGACTGTAGCTTCCAGAAAACAGTGATATTTAAATACATAAACACAGATTATTATTGAAACCATTCTCTAAATCCCTTGTACAATTCCTGGTAGAAAACACTTAGTTAAAAATGTCTGGACCAAGGAAAATGGAAGTGATATCAAGGTTCCCTAATCTCCCTATTCTACTGAATTTATAGTTACACTCTTTTTGATTTATTTAAATTTCTTTTCTTAAAAGCAACTGTATCATGGAGCTAGAATGGCACATGAAATGTAGTCCAAGGTAAATTAAAAGTACTTAAACTCAATGGTAATCATCCGATTATAACTAAGTACATTAGACAGCTCAGTATCCTTGCAAACACTTAATATATTAAGACGATCAGTCATCAGCACAACTCTCTTAATCTTGCTGCTATTATAAATCACTTTTATGAGAAAATGAGCTCTTGATTTCTATCTAGGTACAGAGAGGAAAAAAAAAAAGCAGCTGTCAGTGCAGTTATACCAAGACACCTATTGCTTGAATTCTCCACAGGATTGATTGTTACTGCTACCATGACATCTGAATATCCGTGTGCAATACAGGAACCCGTAAATAATAGAAAGGGAATCCCTAGTTTGAAAATTAAATAGCAGGCAGCTGCATGCACCAAAGATATTTTTCTGATGTGTAAGGAAGAATGAAAACCTGGTTCAAGATCAAACAGTAAAACAGCAGGACATATCCTATCTTAAAAGAGTAAAATCGTCTGATGTAATTCCGCAGGCTTTGTAACTCAAATCCACATGAGGATCTGGTACCAAAAGCTGCTAGAGAACCTCCCACTTCCTGTGGGATTCTTGCCAGACTGTCCATAAACACTGTACTGTTGAACATACTGTTATTTGATTTCCAAGCATTTGTATCTCAGAAAACTGCAACGAGGAAAGAACAAAAATGTTATAATAATAAAGCACAACTTCAGAAACTATAGTTGTAACAGGTCTCTGATGTCACCCAAATATGTTTTATATTCACTGAACTTCTCAAAAGACGGGAGAGTTGCTAGGAACTTCTAGTTTGCTGCTGAAATTGCAAGGTGTGTACCATTTCTTGCCAATAGAAAGTGTATGCTCTAGAATATAAGAAAAGGTTGAATTATCAGGGCTCTTTCCTCATATCCATCAGCTTATTTTTTAGTAGGCAAGGACAGACCTTCTTCTCAATCTATATTAATCTGAGGAACAGCACATGCATCATAAATGTTTAAAATAATATTATAGTGAATTGGAAATTTAAAAATTGGGGAATAGAGTCTTGAAGAGCTTAAAATTGAACCTTGCTTCTGAAAAGAATACTTAACATTACAAATAGTATTGTATTGCAGTTATCTTGGAAGCAACAGAGAAATTAGGAAAATGTCTTTCAGGATGTAAACAACGTTTTCAGATTTATTTCCTGAAATGACAATTCTAAGAAAGAAATCTACAATTCTAGAAAATAGAAATTAGGAGTGAAACAAGTATAAGCATTGCCTACTATGGTACTGTTTCCAATAAAATCATGTTTGCACTGGCCAGTGCTATGTCAGTGGTATTACTTGCCTGAAAATTAGAGTGCACTGGGAGCCACTAGCTGTGTAAACTCTGATGAACTCTGTTGATGACACATTCCTTCAGGTGGAGCACCAACCTGCTCTGACCTCAGAGCTGGGAGCTGAGTCATGTGTGCATCATAGTTTACAGCATGTGTGTGGGTGAAATGAATGTGTTCTTTGTTCAGATAATGATTCTCTTCTGTGTTTTCTCAGGGGTTAAGTACAGACTGGGATACTGGAAGAAAAAGTTTTTTGTTCTTGCGCAGCACATTTTTACCGAGTCACAGTAATTGGCTGCATTGCTTTCAAGGTTGTTAAAGTGGTCCAAAGATAACAACACATGCAGCATGACTGAGATTGCAAATCAGCCAAACACTTGCATTTTTGTTTAATACTAACCAGACAAGTAATCTCATCTCTAATCATAAAATGTAAGACCATATTGAATTAGAGCCAAAACCAAACCATGTTCCACAAATGAATATTAAACTTTGGTGTTGGTTGTTCTTTGTCAGACATGAGTGACACAATTACTTTGTGTTAAGAATTAAGGAGATGTCCTGCAGTAATTTATTATACAGGGAAAAAAAAAGAAAAAAAAAAACCACTCTCGAAATGTCTGTGAAAAACGTTTCTATTGTAGGACAAATACGTAGGGTATTCCTGGTAGGTGTTGTTCTAGAGAGTACAAGGTGACATATTTTTGAATTCATTATTTTCGCTGTGGTTTACTTTAGATTAAATTAATACTTTAGTTTTGCTTTTGTTGTTCTCACTTTTTAAAATGAAGTTCAGTAGCAAATGCATTTCTTTTATAGATTCAATAATTGTTTTAGATCATGGGTGGAAGTTGTTTGCTGTGAAGCAGAAAAGACTGTACTATGTGTCAAAAACAGAAGGATTTCACTTACTTCATTATTGATCGTTAACAACAGATAAACTTGACTGATCTGCACCTTGATATTACAAAAATACATATTGCCTTTTTCTGCTTCTGAGAAGACTCAATTACAGCCATCAAAAAGTAAGTCAGATTTTCAAGGCACAACAATATTTACAAGTATGCTATCAATAATTTAAACTTCACTTGTCAAAATGGGAAAAGGATGTATAGTGTATGCCATTATGCATTTTCCTTACATTTTTCATTTGCTAATCGACCACCAGTCTGCCAAACATCAGTATGAATTAGAAGGCATTTCCATTTCTGAAGCAAAGTAGTCTCAAACTTTCAAGGTCCCAAGATCTTTAGAAATTATGAATTTGTCAGTGTTAACTTATGCTGAATAGCACACTAATAGAGAGAGTAAAATGCTCATTGTTTTTCAGTGACTATGATAGAGTCCATTGTTGCTCTCCTACTGACTGGGAACACCTGGGAGCAGACAAAAGTGCTTAATTTCTCTAACGTTGGAGAATGCTTTCAGAAAAAGTTCTCTGCAGACTGCTGTTGAGCTCTGCTTCTCTTTTGAGTGAATACCAATGAAAACACTTTGTTAAGGAAATTTCAAGTGGATGTTTTGCAGTTCTGTACATAAAAACTATCTTCCAAGAGTTAAAGTTGATTGATCTGTCTGTCAAATCGATTGGTGCAGCATACACTACTCAAAAGACTTTGGTTCAGGCTGGACAGCTATGAATGGAATGAACGTAGACATAAATGGTGCACGTTTCAGCATTTCCAGTATGTGAGTGAAATTCCTGCTCCCAGATATTTATTGATGTCTGATATAAAAGTATGGCACAGCTGGGAGTTGTCACAACTCTCTGCCTTTCTGTCATGCCCAGTACTACACTCAGTGTACCTACTTCTGTTCTGAAGTCAATACAAATTGATTTTAACTGTTATTTCCTTTATATTATTACAGAAGAAGGGAATTGTTTAAATAAAAATCCCAATAGATTTTACCCTCTTCACCAGTGAAGATGACAGAAAACCAGAGTGTCATGGGGACAGGGTACATTTTTGGTATATCTGCTACTCTGCTCAGATCAGAGTAAGATGTAGCAGTGGGCAAGGAAGGAAAAAGCAGAGGAATCAAAATCTCATCCTCTGACTTCCAGGCACTTGAACCAATAATGATTTGGCAGAAGGGGTTTAGAATGACTGCAGAGCTACACAGGTAGTCTCAGCTTCTTTCTGTCTCTTGCATTGCAATTATGCTCTTTGTGTTGTCAGCCTATGGAAACCATTCTGTTTTATCATCAAGCAGACAAACAGCATATTGCTGGCTCTCTTTTTATTCTAGGCAGCGTGTGTTTACCTGACAAGGCTCGCATGGCCAGGATGTGCAGTGGTTCCTCAGTGAGAAACGACCAACCTTTACTCCCTTGTCCCAGGGGCAGGAGAATAAGGGACTCGGGGCCTGGAAGAAGCAGTGTCACCCCATCACTCATAATGGCGAGGGCAGAGCAGCATGCATGCCCTTTTTCCGAGCTGTGCAGCTCTTTTTCCCAGGGAGCTGCTCTGTGTCCCGGTCAGGCAGCTCTCTTGTAATTTACGCGTCCCTCTGTCCTAGGTTTGACCCTTTCTTTGAGTGGTTGCAAGATGAACATTAATTGCCCAAATGACTACGAGCTAAGAACATCAGATAAATTTAAGCATTCAGCCATCTGACAAAGAGATTTTCATCAATATTCGCTGTACTTAAGAGTGCAACAGAGCAGATATGCAAAGTAATACTGATCTTATTTTATTCTTGCAGCTGAGCACATGTGCTTTTAGGGAAGAGAGGATTCTTCACACCAGCCATATTTTCTGTCTCAGGGTAAGGATGTACATTCTGATTTACAGCTTAACTTTTGCAATGGTGCAGAGAGTTGCTATATATAATTTTGTGTGGAAAATTGAAAGAACATAGTGCTGTTTGCTTACCTTTACTTTTTGCCTCAGATTTTTAAATATTGAAAATTCTTTTGCATTTGAATTGCTTTATGTTTGGATCCTGCTGCAAAGTTGACACCATTTCTACTAAGAAAGAAGCAGAGTTTTCCAGACTGTTTAATGTTCCTTAGGTGGATTGCTCCAAGATGTAACATACTTATTGGTGTTCTCAAGTGATCCTTCAGCAGATCTGAACCATTTAAGGGTTCACCCTCATCTAGTTAAAAATTAGTGTTTGAATATCTATCAGTATGCAAAACATTCATTTGCTACTAGAGTTAGAGCTCCTTATTATACCACGAAGAATTTGAGTTTTAATTAGCATTTCCTCTGGTGTACTAAACCCACTGAGATTACTACACTTAGTAAAATTTAATTAACTTGACAAAAGATCCTAATTGTTTTCATGCCACTAGTCCTTAGTGGGACTAAAAATAATACCCTTCAAATTAAGTGTCTACAACCAACCTTCCTTTTGGTTGTCCTATATACATAAAATTGGTTGGCCTACATATTATTTTAGTTGGTAGAAAGTCTTGCCAACCATGAAATCAAGGTTGCTTGCTTAAAGATGGAGTTATTTTATTGCTCTGGATAATGATAAAATCTTGTTAGTCAAAAGGCCTCAGTTAACCTTAATTATTGCCATCATTTTACTAAGTCTTGCAAATAGGAAGTTTATTGATTTATGCAAGTGCACAGAATAATCAACATGTTTAATTTAAATCAAAATAATAATATAATATTGGCAAGAGGAAAGAAAGATAAATGTCTCAACACTGTGACTATGATAAACAATATATATCTATATCAAGTTCAGTATGCCTAGGAGAAATTTGGAATTAAAATAAAAATACTTGCTATCCAAGACTCTTCTTGCAGCTTTACTTCTTTTTCAAACAGAGCTGCTCACAGAGGTACCAAGGCATAATTCACTTTGAGAGACTCATCTTGATAGAAATGTGAGTGTAGAAAGTATAAGAAAGGAGACTGTTTGAAAAGTATTGTGGACAGATTTCAGCCCAGGAGATTCGTTATGGAAGTTTATTTGCAGAACACAAGTGCTGGAGTTCAGAGAATCCTTTGGCTCTGGAAGTCTAAAGAAGACATTTAAGTAGAAGATATCAAGGAAAAGTACCTAAGATATTCTGTCAAGGTTAGGATTTCATCACATGCATCCCTGTGTTATTGTTGTCAGACGTATTTTTCTATTATCGCCAAAATGTAAAGAACTAATCAGTTTGTAGTTCCAGGAAATCAAATCAATCACTTATTATTCCTGTGCTGAGCTTTGTTGGGGATGAATAGCTGCTCAGAAATTGCTAATAATACAATTATGGTTTTGGCAACATAATCCGTTACGTGGATGTTCTTTTTTGAAGAAAATATCTTTGGTAAAGCTTCATCCCTTCCTGAAAACAATGCAATGCAGACTAAGGTTTTACTATAGAGAATGCAAAAGAATATTAACTGTATGCCTTAAGTCCTATATTACTGGGATGTGGAAAAAAACCTATAAATCTGTCTGCATCTAGATTTTTCAGCTTCTTTTTCTGCACAAACATCTGGCTGCCTTATAACATTTGAATACTAAGAAGATTATGTTGGCTGATGATCCATCCAGACTGCTATTAAACACCTCTTTTCTGCTTTCCTTGCCAAGTTCCTCCTTTGTTTCCTTTCCACTCAATTTAAACCACAAGGTGCTCTTACAGGCCTCAGTCTTGCATCAAGAATTATTGATGTCAGCTCAAGATACCCATCTATTCCAGGTAAATTATTAAAATTTTTGGAATGTAAATAAACACAAAATACTTTTAATGAACATTACTAGATTCTAGCCTAATAAGTAGAATTTTTATGATAAGGCCTTTCACCCAAAAATACCATGTATTTACATGTGTCTGTTTTACAGAAGTATTGAATAGTTTAGGCAAGATCCCATTGGCTTTTCTTTACAGATATAAAACATTTAAATCTGAAGGGTAATCATAGATTTAAATTTAGTACATAGAAGTCAAAGAAAGATGGGTATATCACGCTTATAATGGAGACTACAAGAATAGTCCACAAAAGATTAATAACAGAAGATTTCATGTATTTGAGAGGAATAATCAGAAGTTAATTACAATGCAATTCCTCAAAAAAAATCAGTCATTCTTTGTTTTAGTACGCAGGGTTTGACATTTGAAGGCTTTCATACAGAAAATGATTGTATCAAAGGTATATTTAGTTGAATGTTACCCAATGTATTTGTTGTAAAAATGGGATAACAAAGGATTGTGTTCTTAAAAAAGGAAGGGAGTAAGTTTATATATACATACATACAGATGAATCCTTCTATTGAAGGGGCTGTGAATCACAGCTTGGAATACTCTAGTATGCTCATCATCACTTATTAAAATGCATTGACTGTTTTCAGCAGTTTTTCATGACCTGACCTACTGTTCACCTCAAGTATTTATACACTTAATATCTGTAATGAAAAAGAGAGTATTTTATAAAACAATTAATTGTGATACAGTTTTCTGATCCTGCATTTTCACACACCTTTCGAGTTTTACATTATGCCGCAGTAATTTATGCATTTAGAAGATTAAAGTGTAATTGAAAATTGTAATGTGTAAAAGCAGTTCTGATTAACATAACGTAGAGGCATGTAATAGGAATGTTAAAGACTCAAGAAAGAAAAGAAATTATCTTAAGCCTCTGAAGTTTAAAGTGTCTCTATCCCAAATACTAACCGTCAACCATTCGATGATTTGTGGAAGTGCTGGAAACATTTACAAAATTATCTCTTTATCTTCCACAGAGAACACTGATAATTGCATTTGGCTCTAGTTTTATTCTATTCTAATATTCCTTCTTTTATTATGCAGATACATTTATTTATAAATGGTGTATTTTTAGTATATTATTTTACTTTAAAAATGTAAATTTTAAAGAAAAATATATCCTCAAAGTAATTACTAGTCGAATCCAAATGGTCTTTATAAAAAAAAAAAAAAGTGAATGCATGTTCAATTTTGAGTGAGTCTAAGTGTTCTTTAGTACAGCACAGTATCTACATTTCTATGGCAAATTTTTGCTTGACTCTATCTGATGCAAACAAAAGAATAACTTATCAGATTTTTTCTCATTTTTTTTATTTTTCTTTTTCTTTTTTTCTTTACTGTTAATGGTTGATGAATGTTATCTCTAGTAATGTTCCACTAAATAAATGCAAAAGAGAACAGTGCTAGAAAAGTCTGAGGTTTTGTTTTGGATTTTAGGAAGGTAAACAGAAATATTAGCAGAATGAATCTCTGATATTTGTCCATGAAAGACTTTGTATAAGATATTCATAACTGGTTTTAAATGTCAGTATCATAAATATTCATCTCTGGTTGCTTAAAATAAAAGCATTTTCAAGAAAAACCTTCAGAGTGAGGCCCTATCAAGTGCTAACTTATCTAATTTGAAATCAGTCAAGTTACTCCAATTTACATCACTTAAAGTCTGAAACACAAAAATCATGTTTTTTGAAAGAAAATTAGCTTACACTGTCTTTAATTATCAGTGACATATTTTTTCTGAGCATGAAACATAGCATCAGGTTGGAAGCACATTGACTCCATGAGAGAGGAATAGATACTTCGTAAAGTTTTACCAACCATAAATGTTATCTACAAGATTGAAAAGACAAGTTATTATTTTGCTAGGAAAAATCCCCAAACTAATGGGAAAACACCTGCTCCATTTAAAAACTAATGGAAAATATCAGTACAATAAAAAGAAATAGAGCAATTAAAAGGGGGAATGCAATTTGTGGAAAATGTTTATCAGCTTTGTACATCTATTGAGGATTACTTAGGCACTTTTCTCTATCTGAATAGTATTACAGTATATGTAAAGAAATTACGTTTTTTCAAACAGATCTAGAAACTCAACAAAGTTAACATTATGTCATAGCAAATGTTAAAGCCATAGTGTCACTGTTCTTTCTCTCCTGGGTTTTTAGTAAGCAGAAGAGGCAGACTATATATTTATGGAAAAACTTGTGCATTTTCTCTTCCAAGGAACCATTCTCACATTTTCTGAACCTAAAAAAGTACTAATTTGGCTTACTTAGTAGCTACAACTATGAAGTAATGATATTTTCTGAAGTATGTTGGCCAAAATTGTAGGAGTCCCCTCCAAACTTCATAGCGTTCAGTATGTGTGCACACATGTTCTGGTTTAGTTACAATGTGATACAGGACTGAAGAGACCTTATTCCAGTCTTGACTGAATTACTTCGTGCAACTGTAACTCCACGGGCCTCATGTAACAAAGGTTATAAAACTATAGTATAAAAATGAATCCAATTGAAAATAGATCTGATTATTAACTGCGAGTTATCTATAATTATGTTGGAAATCATAGCTGACAGCAGAGAGAGAAGGCTATTCCTATTCATCTCCCTATCCTCTTTCAAAACGTCTGAGAGGTTGGAAATCCTGTAGACTTTGATCATTCCATGATCTCCTAAGCTCAGCATTTCTCTGGTTTCCATGACAAGACCTAAACATACTACTTCCCTCTCTGGACTGAACCACCCAATTTCTTATTTATGATGCACAAATGTATCAACTAAAAGCTTGATATGCAGCTAATCTTAGTACACATGTGGGCCTAAATTCAGAAAAGCTTAATTTTTCTGTCTCAAAAGTGCTTGAGTCATGTCACTTGTAGTTCTGACTGAAATTCCTGACGCTGGTCCAAACAGGACTTGAAATCATCTGTGGAGGTAAGTGAAATGTTCTTAATCTGATCTCTAATTACATTTTAGACCTTAAATGTGTAGCGATCCAGAAGTTTCTAATAAACATCGTTAAAGACATCTATCTGAATTTATAAATACAATGGTGAATGTCAAAATATTTTGATAATGATAATATTGTGTGAGAATAAAATATTTTGTTTGCATATTTTAACCTATAGGAAAAGTTTTAGATGACATTTTTCTAAATTACTGTGACATGATAGGTCCTATTCAAACATTTAATTGCACTAAATAAACACCCCGATTAACAATTCTGGTTCAAGAAATTCTTAGTTAGCAATGTATGCAATGTATTATTTTGTTTGTGAGACCTAATTGGATTTCAGAATTAATACCCAATCACCACAAATCAGAAGTATCTCATTTGTGTTCATGCATTTGTTTTGGTCCTGGTTTTGCACACTCTGTGGATGGACTCACACTGAGATCATCTATTTTCTAGAGAGGTTTCTCTGTAATTGTCACCAGCAAATAAAGGCTTTACATTTTCTGTTGGTGTAACAGAATACCTTAAAGGCACAAATTGCCTTTGCAACAACTGAAACGTAATTGGTAAAGAGAGAGGAAAAATTGGTTGTTTGCAGCATGAAAAAGATCTTGTACCTGGAGAGGAAAATGTGGTGTTTTTCCTCACAGTTTTAATGTGTTTCTACAGGGCTTGCAGTACTGCTGAGACATTTGTCAGCATTCTGAGTTGCTTGTATCAGTGCCTAGTGTCAGATGTTTTCATGAGAGTATCTTGTTCCATTGTCATTCCACACATGGAATTGTCAGAAATTCCTGATAAACAAACTGATCTTTTTCAATGTTATTTCTCCTACCCTGCTTTTCCACCTCTTTTCAGTTGCGTTAAACTGTAGAATAAAACTTTAAAAAACTTAGGCTGGAGCATGTTGAACAGCCCAAGTGAACCTCAATATGCACACTAGCATGACTTGATGGGCAGCAATGTTATAGACAATGCAACGTCTCTTTGGACCTCAGCATTCCTAAAGTAGCCAAAAAGGTTTCATTCCCTCTTGCCTCATTTTGCTCTGATCTTACCAGATCTGAAAAATCCATTCCTTTGTTGATGTGACTGATCTGTCAACCAGACACAAAAAGGTATGTTGGACTCCTGGTGCTGGGTTTCCTTGAGGAGTGTGGCTCAGTGTTCTCTGTTTGCCTGACTCAGACTCATAAAGAAGTTGATGCTTACCCAAATTCCAGTTTTAAATTCTTTTCTGAAAGACTAAATATAAAACCTATGTTCCCATGAAGATAAAACTGCCTGTTCTCCTTGTTATAACATTGTTATGTTTATCATGCTGTCTATCTGTCTATACTTAAAACAGACTTCTCTGGTGGAATGCGAAAGTTAAAAAATGAGTTCACCAAAGTCGGGAAAAATACAGATAATGCTCCACTTTACTTGTCGCAATTTAAGCTGATCCTACCATTTGCCATTCCTTAAAAGATACTGATCTCACAATGAGCTGCTGTTGATGCCAGATGGGCAGATCTTTCTCTGTAGATAAGCATGTGCTGGGACTCCTTCTGCCAAAATAATGTCTGGAATGCTGGAAAAGGGGAGCGCCACAGTTACAGGGCATGAGACCGTGCAGGCGATGCAGGGCTGCCAGTGCTGGAGAACTTGCTCAGAGCTGTAAAATATTTCTTGGCTATGCATAGAGCCTGTTAAAAATAATTTTATAATCAGCTCAAACATTGTGGACGGAAAGGTAATTTTTATAAAAACAAAAATAGAGTGCTATATTCAAAGCAATGATGCTCTCAACTCGGGGAGTCTTAGGTTATGGGTTACTTTTCCTTATTATCAGAGATCCCGGAAAGCCATGCGGTGTTGTGATACCTCAATTCAGAGTCTGATGTTTTGTTTCCTGGAGTCACATTTTGAAGTTTAGAGACAGATGAAGGGAGTGTGGATCTGAAAATTAATGGTACATATAGAAGTGACTAATTTATTCATTTGATATTTCATGTCTAAATTCATAATCCTGGGGAAAGTACCCTTTCAGAACAGTTTCCTAGAACATTTATGTAGGGCATAGACTTTGTACCAGCTTGCAGAGAAGAAAATTCTTATATTCAATAGTGCTTCTATGTTTGGCTTATATAGATCGTGTAGCTAAATGCTTTGTATTTTAGCTGATGTGAAAAGACTTTCTCAGTACAATATGAGCTAGAATAATCTATTCAGTCAGGAAAAAAGGCTGTGATGACCCGTTAAGGAAATATTCCTTAAACGCCAGCAGTTTCATTTAAATATGTCTTGTTTCTTCAGTCTGTTAATCCTAAACAAGCTCTGGACATTTTTGAACTATGCAACTAATCCTGAGAAAGCTCACTCATGCAAATTGTTGCTTAGAATGGGAATAAAAGATTATACTGTCAGGTTTTATATCTAGGACATGTAGGACTTCACTTTTTAGATTATAGAAATGTCACTACTCTTCTGCAGTAATGAAACATACTTTAACCTTGCATAAGTACTGCTTTTCTATCATTAAGGTAAATTGAATGAATAATAATAGTGTTATTTGGCCTGGATAGGATAGAAGGCAGTATGCAGCAAAATGCAGTTCACAAAAAACTGAAATTGGTTAAAAACCCTTCAAGCATGTTAGCATCCCAGTGCTATGAGGAGCTCATGGGATTTTTTAAAAGGTATTTTGAGGTAACTTTCTCCAGCATGTTTGATGTTTGTGTGAGTAGAGGATGCCTTTTGATCAAAGAGAACAGGATTGATTTGCTGATAGAGATTTCTCTCCATTTCTTCTTCCTCTATATCTATAGGTCTTCCAGCCACAAGCTACCATACATGTGGGTACTTACATTCCTTGTGGGAAGAGGAGGAAAGAATGAGATCATAGACCTAGATACAGTAAATTATTCATTGTTGTGATATATTGTGATAGCATCTGCCTTAAGTGGTACTTCAGCATCATGAAACACGACAGGTTGTTTCCCTGTTTCTGATAGTTAAATAGACAAAAAGCCAGATATTTCTTGTTTCTTGTATTTTACCTTTTTTTTGTGTTTTGTTTTCCTTCCTTTTTTTTTTTTTTAGCTTCATGAACATGTACTTTTTCTGAAATTATATGACAAGGCAATGAAGATGGCATTTACAGCAGAACGCTATTCCCTTTCCAAAACACTATGTAAAGCATCTTGCATGCATTGACATTACTCCTCTCATATAGATTTAAAATACGTATTTAAAAACTTTCCCAGGATCCTAAACCATAAATATTTAATTCCCAGTATTATCATCAATCAGGTTAAACGATCTATGAAAGGTATGGGTGGTAAAAGCCTCTTGAGCTGCTTCCTCCAGACCTCCAAAAGCACTCCAGGTTCACCAAGAGCTTCTGAGGAGCTGATGGCAGAGGGGAGCCACTGATTAATGGCTCTCTGGGACACTCCGACACCTCTGCCTGGATCAGAGAGATAAGAGACAGCTGGAGTCTGCCAGAGCACAGTGCTTTATACCAGCGAGACAAAGGTTAGCAGCACTGAGGAATTCCTTCGAGAAACATGAGATATGCAGCTTCCTCTGGGCAGGATAATGGTCTGCAGAGGAGAGCAATAGAGTGAAGGATCATTTTGTAGAACTCAAGCGAAACAAGAGGCAAGACAGATGATGTTAGAAGGGTTAGAAAAAAAGCAAAAGTACGTATTCATAGAGAGATGAAGCTTAAAGTATGTCAAGCTTCTTTTTTTTTCTTTTATTAAGTATAGTTTACCATCAGTAAGAGAGGGCTTTCACCATGAATGTTCCTTTATTCGTTCTTTCATATCATAACTTGTCATGCTGAGCAAAGTGCCCTTCTCCATGGCAGAAGGAGTAGCACCAATACACGTAGCTGTACAGTCCTTGTTTAATTAAAATAATGCTCACATGACAGTGGTGCAAAGAAAATTCAAATTAATTGGTCATGCTTATGGAAGTGTACAGAATGACATGCTTCACAAGAAAGTGTAAAAATTTTATTTTAGGTTAATGTTTTTCCCCAGACTGTGCTTAGAATTCACGGTACAAAGCAAGTAAATACGCAGCAGATCTTCTTGTAATCAGTTACCACTTGAAGTCATTGGAATATTTTTCTTGAGTAAAATGTCATCACACAGGTTGTATTTTTGACCAAGCAGAAAGCTTTGTTATTTACAGATCTAACTATTGGTAAATGCCGTGCATAGAGATAAAGGTGGCTTTAAACTTTATAAATGTCGTTTGCAAGAAAGGGCATAAGACTGTCTAGGGAGAATCCTGTAAACAGGGTTTGATCCAGAGAACCTGGGAGTCATTGGAGAAAAAAAAATAATTTGGCTTTAATGAGTTTTGACTTAGTTTTCAAAGTAGTAAATTTTGACACATTTGGGAGTAGTTTGCATTAGCACAAATGAGCCAGGAGCAGAATTCTTTGGAATGGGAATTATTTGAAAGTGATTGGAAACTGACAGCACTGAGTGAGCTTCATTGTGCCCTTTTCAGTGGCAAAGGTGAGGAGTAAAGGTCCACCAGTGCATGACAACATAAACTTGTGCTCAGGGTGGGGTCTGGAAAGGACAATGACAGCATCTCCTGGATGTGGTCGGGCACAGCCTGGAAATTGTTACCAGAAGCTCCTGGTTCCACGGGTGCTCTGTGTGCAAACAGGTTTTGCTGATGGCCTTAGAGAGCTGCAGGTGGAAAAGACCAAATGTCAGATATATGCCACTGGGCACAGTACAGAGGTAAATATCACCTATGGGAGCTCACAAAAAAGTGTTCCTTTGGGCCAGGAATGAGGATTTAGAAAAATCATCAAAGAGCTGTTATAGGAAGAGTCACTTAGGGAGATATTTTGAGACTCCAAGGATACAGCTTCTAGTCATGTCAAGTGCATTATCCATGAGATCACATGTAACTCACATGGCGCTCGATTTCAGAATGCAATGGGACAGCAACAGCAAATAACCTTAAAGAACAATATAGTTTCACATGGAGTTGCTCTTTCAACATAAATTACGGGTTAGTATAGGTTAGTATATGTCCATTTACAGAGATAAATCTTTGTTGCTTGAAGCAACGAAAATGAATATTGCATTCTTTCTCTAACAGAAAATTGATTTGTTTATTTAACACTTTTGTAACTAATGTAAACACAACAAAACCTGGCAGCATAAAATAAAAATAGAGTAAAGGGTACTATAAGGGAAGCTTTGTTCACTATGTGGCATAACTGGAAAGAATTTTAGTTCACGCTGCACATGCTTTCTTTGCTACAATGGCTCTGAGATGCACCACTATAACTAATTTTTCCGAAAGCAAAAGATTTTTTTAAAGTTATTTAAGTTGATTTTCTCTTGACAAATGAGTATCCAGTGGAATTTTGCTGCTCATTTAAAAAAATAAAATCCACAAAAAAAACCACAAACCAAATACACACGATAATGACAAACAAAATACTGGATGCCCTTCACCAGTGAAATAGCTTAAGAAATAAGGCTTGTGATTCCTTAAGTTTTGAGACACAGCTACAAGCTGTTGAACATCCCTTTCCTACAGACATGCCTTTAATGTCAAGATTGCTACAGCTGAAAATCTGTGCAGGGAGTTTTGCTAGTTTAAAAACCTTAAAAGCACATTCTCACTAGGGAGAGAGGTTTGGAAATAAAGGGATAAGCTAATTATTTATAATTAGGTCAGACTGGGTAGGCTGATTGCCATAATTAACATTGCCTAATGACTGTCCTCGGGGATTTTGCTCGGATATGCCAGGTGAAATCTGGTAACAGTGGATATTTCTGCTGTGCTGGTGCTCCGGCAGTCGGGGCTGCGTGGGCAGGGACATGCGTGGGAGGCTGCAGCGTGGTGGGGAATGGGGTCACCGTGCTGGCAGGGAGGACATGGCTGGGGAGCTCCTGAGCTGGCGGGAAGGGATCTGGGTGCAGCTGAGAAGTACTTAGAGATCTGCGCATCAAAGCAAGCTGCAGCGTTCTTAATTGAAAAGGAATCTCTGGAAAATAGAAGTATTCATGTGGCTCAAATAGCTAGGGGGACTTCTTGCAGACTGAGGTAACCAGAGTACACAGACTGAGCACGTAAACGTTGCACAGAGCAGTAATGAGTCATGAACACTTCCCTTCCTGTAGCTTCTTGCACAATTAGCTCAGACAGGGTCCTGTGGGATCCCATTTTGGTCTGCGCTAGACGTGGTTCCCCTGCAGCGCAGTGTCCTCCTGCTTGCCCTTGTCTTGTCTCTGGCCTGTCTTCACTGGCACAAAGCATTTAGTGCTTCACAGGAGACAGTGACAATGCGTCTGAGAGACTGACAGGAACCTACTGGGGGCTGATTGGTGTTGCCCACTATCTAATACAATGTGTAACTCGATAAAGATGGGTTTTAGGCTCCACTGACCTCAGGTTCAAATACTTTTAAGACTTCCAAGTCTTTCAGTGGTAAGGTGAGGGCAAATAAATAAGCACAACTGCTTTGCTCTGATTTGAGCAATATTGATGCCTCTTGAAACCTGACTCTGTGTGGGTTTTTTCTTAGAGTTGCAGACGGTGTCTGAAGTAACAAAACGGCACAGTAGGAGGATCTGCAAGACTCGCAACCAGCAAGATGCACAACCAAAAGGCAGAACTCCATTAAAAAGGCAGACTCTTGACATTGATGTGCATTTTCAAATCATGTATTGCTTTCATTGAAATATTCATGCCCAAGAAAAACTAACACAAAACTTCGTAAGAATCAAAACATTTAGTGTTGACAGATTCTAAACACATCTCTATTTTCCATTTGCATTAGTTTTCATTTGGAAGTTTCTCTCAAGTTTATGTAAGCTTTCCCTCCAAACCCCACAAAAGCCTCCTTAAAGTGCTGAAATCCAAAACGAAGTGTTCATTTCAGATCAAAGTAAATGCTTAGATTAAGCTTCTAATCCATTCCTACATTCTCCACAAAACCTTAAAAAAATCTGTTCTGATAAATCTGATCTCTTTTTTTCCAATCCCAAAAGGAACCAGCCAACCACTTAATTCAGAGGCAATTTGAGCAGTGATCAAATGCAGCCAGATGACATGGTGATGTCATGTTATATGGGCGCCTGAAACAAGAACTTCTTAAAATGTTGTCCGTGCTGCAATAGTTTGCTGATCAACAACTGCAGCTGGGCACCAGGAAGGACTTTTCACCTCTCACCTCTCTGACAGTGGCTTACCCCGTATGTTTACCATCAGTGTCTCACTCATATTTTTAAAGCCCCGTAGGACCTATGTTAAACGTTCCTGTTTCTCTTTCCCTCTTGCAAGGGAGGACTGTTGGGGCACTGAATTTTAATTACTGTGCTAGGGATGACGTTACCCTTGATCCAACAAAAAACAGTACAGCATTCTCTTAGAGCATTTTAAAGAGGACCATTGTAACTCTGCAATTCACAGGTACGGCTGTCAGCCTGGAAATCCTGCCAAGGGGTATGTGGCAGCCGCTGGAGAAATTGTGAACTAAATGAATGAGTTCTGTTGAAACTGGTGCTAAAAGAAAAGACTTACATGCTCTTAACCAGCACAAGATTGTTCATTATATTTTAAAAAAAAGTACCTCCACATTTTAAACTAATGATGACTTTTAGGCATGGTGTAATTATAGCACCAGTGGGAACCCATATGTTACTGAGCTCTCAAATGTAAAGGTTATACCTACAAAATGAAGCCATATATTCCCATTAATTGAAGCAGTTGATTTCCAATTGCACAATATTAGCTTTAATGGTGAAACTATTAGAAAGACTATGAATTTCTTTTTGCTATTGATCTGTAGTGTTAAGGTGGCACACTTTAAACTGATCAAAGTTGGTGAAAAGGAGACATTTGTTCCAGTGAAGGTATAAATATGGTGACTCTTACAGTTGCCATCCATAAGTTAACATTAGAATAACCTTGGAGGAATGCTAGTTTTGTGCTGTCAGCACAGCCTGCACAGCTAGAGGATAAAGGATTAGCAAGAGAAATTTTGATGAG
Organism: Penelope pileata; assembly: GCA_013396635.1. Taxonomy (NCBI): domain Eukaryota; kingdom Metazoa; phylum Chordata; class Aves; order Galliformes; family Cracidae; genus Penelope; species Penelope pileata. Next base: position 1,064,247 of record WBMW01004035.1, on the reverse strand, counting down.
GGTATTTACTACTAATGACTGACTTCAAAATTGCCTTTTATCTACAGCTTTTCAAAGTACTTTCCATTCATTAAGCCTTATAAAACCTTTGTAGAATTGGTAGAAGATATAGAAATGCAGATATCTTTGAGCCAAAACATATAGTAATACTTTGACAGAAAAGGGCATCAGTACACACTAAACATTAGTTAAAATAGGAATTGCACAGTTCTATGCTTTGTTAATTAGAGTTTGACCAGGAGAGGGAAACAGTCCCGCTCCTAAGAAATATGGTGTGGAATAATCAGAAAATAGTGTTCAGGGCTTCTGTTTTATGTTTTAGACAGATGCAATTTATGCAGCGATATAAAAAAATATAGTTAAGAACATGAATGACACCTGTTTTTTTATTGTAATGAAATCTGCTTCCAAACTGCCAACCCCAAGAGACCAGAAACAGTGAGTCAAGCCTTCTGAACTGATGAGCTGAAAACATTGAGATTTTAAAAAGTAATAAATGTTGAGCTTTTTTTTTTCTTGCCTTTAGAGTCAGATTTCCATTCCCCTGCAAATGGAAGGAATATAAATTTATAAGACATAGAGATAAGGAAGAAAGAGAAAGAGAGAGAGAGAGAAAGAAAGAGAAAACAAGGGATATCCATAAAGATGTTCAGTCCAGCGACAGGCTGAAGAAATGGGTATTTGAAGACTCTGTTATGACAGGGTCATGATAAAGCAAAGCTTTTTTTGGTATTTTCTTTCCTTTTTCTTTTATCTTAACTACATTAGTTCGTCCTTTTTAAATAATCAGCTAAGACTTTTAGTATTGCTGCTTAAATTTCTGATCGCTTGAAGCGTCGCTGAATTCAGCAGTTGCTATAGGAGCAATGTTTAAATGCTATCACTACAATTAGTCAGTCCTATAAAAACAAGTAATTTCATAGCATATGACCGAAGGCTGCCCAAATGTACAGTAATCTGTTGTAAATCTGAAGTGATTTGCACATGTGTCAGAGTGAGTTAATGATATGGACATCAAAAAATGTAGAAATGATTTTACTTAGAAATGCATAATGGAACATGTTTCACCATATCTTTGGATATTTTTAACAGGAAAGATGTAAAAGATAACAGACGGGATCACCTGCAGAATCGACCATGGACTGGTCAAAGAAATACAGGATATTTTTGCATCAAGAAGTGAGAGCACCTTCCTTCAGTCCTCACAAGACAAAGTAAGAATTGGCAGTCATCACAGTGAGTAAAACATTGCATCCAATTTGGGCAGCTTCCTAAAGATGTTGACCTTTAGTTCATTTTTTAAATTGTTTTATCATTTTAACTCATTAAACCAACTAGAAATTAACTGAATATTATGTAAATAAATAGTTTTTAGAAATCTGCCAGTTAAATGACACAGAGGAAGGTTGGATGAGCACCCGATATGGCAGAAGAAGACTGTGGGAAACAGCAGAAAGGCACAAGAAGGGCACAGAACTCCCCCAGTGGTTTCTACTGGAAACCTACGGAAATTTGTCCTTTTATTTTGGGTGACTGTGAAAACCGCCAATAATCTGCTGTAAAGATCTAATCATGTCAATAATGATTATGATAAGGTATAGTAAAATCATGCATGAAGTCTCTACTAGGGATCTTGGCTTGTAAGTGCATATGAGGTCAGGAGTTTTTTGTTTCATAGGGCTTTAAAACTGTAAATTTGTTGATTTGAGCAAGAAGATGCACTCTTCCCCTTGGCAGAGTGCAGCAACCTAGAATTCAGTTTGCAGTGGTCATGCTGGTTAAAATATTTCCATTCTGCAGTGTTAATCTATTCTTTTAATAGCCTGGCTCTGGCCATTGAAATTCACTGTAGGATTTTTTTTCCACCCAGTTTGACTCACAGCATTTTCAATTATTTAGATAGGAAATGAACAAACAAGCAAACAAAAAATAGCTTAGTTCCACAAGAAGAAGGAAACTTTCAGATATGTTCATGGAGTGCAGATCTTCTTACAAGGGGAATCTTGGGAAATGCTTTGAAAAAAAGGGCAATGCAGATTTAGGGTTCTTTTGAAGCCCGCACTAGGCACCAACAGAACTTTCATGTCTTTAAAGGGCTTCTTTTATATATTATTGACACACAGCTCAGTTAAAACACTCAGCTAATTTTTAATCAGAGATATGAAAAAGCATATAATAAGCATATGGATTTCTTTATAAGGCTTGTTGGCCATGAAAGTGCTGCTGAAAAAGGCAGCCACATTTCCAGCACTTACTGTGACTGTAATAACTGCATGGCCACAAACTGTGAGGTGCTTCAGCTGGGAGTGGACTAATCTCCAGAGAATGTTTGTTAAGAGAACAATGTGTTTTCCAAACCTCCTCCCCAAAAAGCAAGCATAAGAAGAGAGTCTCACAGAGTAATTTCATTCCTTTATCTTTACTGACAGAAGAATGAAAAAATGAAATGAGTAAGGGAAGGAAGTTTAAAGAAACTTTTCCAGCAAAACTAGTTCTAGTGTTTTGATCAGTAGAGGGAAAACAAACACTTCTATGACTTCTGGAAATGGTTGTTGTCTAAAGTGATACAGTGGTCACAAGGAAAAGTGATTTACCATGAGCGTGACAGGTATCATCACTGTTCCCTGACTTCTGAAATTGAGCAATGCATGTTCATATAATGTCTATAATTTCTCAAGATGGAAAAATTTGTTTAAACTCTTACAATAAGCAGAAATGCCATTGTGTTGAATAATACTGAGCCCACTCCCATCCTGTTTTACCTTCATCACAGCCAGCTCCATGCTCACGCTTGTGTGCGGGGGCTGGTGCAGAGCCTGGGTAGGGCACAGTGCAGATGAGTACATTTTTTGCCCAGATTCTTTAGAGAATTTAGCTGCCAAGTACTAACAGGTCTTTTCTGAGCAACTGCAAACTGAGATTTTTTTTTTCCCCTCTGAACCTTATATGTTTTCTACATTTGGATGGGTTTTCTTAGGGAGAGCTGTGTGTAAGTCAGTGACGACATGGTTATCCTCTTGCCAGTTTCCACGTCCCTGCTCCGAATCATAGCCATGCTGAAACTTCGTAACAAAACTGTTGTCAGTATTCGTTTATCTTGGCTCTGAATTTTCACTGAAACTTTTCATCAACTCTGCTTCTTGAAAAACTTAACTTTAAAAAAAATCCAGGAAAAAGGCAGTCTAAATAGTTTACGTTTGGCAATTTGTGAATGTGTGTGTGTCTTGGGGGTGCCTCTCATAGTATGTAATTACGGTGCAGTCTACAGTGTTATTTTGTTAGGACATTTCAATGAGGTTTTCAAAGGTGTCATGTCAATGCAAATGTTTGAAAAATAGTTGAACAGCTAAATCTGTCTTTAAAACCGCCAATTTATTGTGTAAGCTTTCAACATATGGACTTAAATATCAGTATCAAAGTCATCTATTTCACCTGTCTCATTACAGAAGTATATGTGACAGTTATAAGAATATAAGGGTTATGTAAAAATTCATCCACTATTTATGTATTATTGTATCCAACACATATGTCCTTTCCATATGGGATGTTCTCACTGTACAGAACATGGTTGGTTCCAAGTATAACTCAACATAAGCATTCAACCTTTGATTTTAAAACTGTTATCATCTCCACTTCAACAACCCACGTTGAAAGGAAATTCCAGATTGTGGGGGGGAAATGGCTGCCAATCTGAATAAGGAGGAATATCATCAGATGGCAGGGAAGTATTTGTACTAGTTGTATTAACAGAAGCAGTGACCTTTACACACTCCAAAACAAGCCATATGGGCCTTGGATCACAGCAACCGTTTGTCAAGCAAAACTCCTGAATCATTTCAAGCAGTGTTCAAACACAGTCATAAGAAGCCTGAACACAAAATGCTCTACTAAAATGCATTTCTGAAAGAGGGGAGCTGCACCAGATTTTTTTAGGTAACTGCTATTTAAACTTTCAAATCCTAGGACAATTTTTTTGGCATAAATGTTGGCCCATCCATTGTTTGGGATGGAAAGCAGATGGGCTGCAGTTTAGAGTTGCAGTAAGAATCCAAATTCAATTCTCTGGCTTGTTCTTAGGAGAGTTAATGAAAGTTGAATAATATGCACTGGCAGCCCCCAAAATCTGTGAGTTTTTTTTCTTTTATTTGGCAGGGTGAAAATATTCTGCATTAAATTTACATATGGCCACCTTTTTCCCTAGCATGACTAGTGATTCCTCTGGCCTTTTTATTGATCAATGTGATCCCTAAACTTCACAAATTTTGCCCTTATTCTTCAGACAATCACCATGCTCACAGATCCCACATATGAACCAGGAGGACCTGCAGAAGTGAGGAATGCTTTAGTATTTAGCCTGTTTATTCATTAGACTGGTGAGAGTGATATTACGCTCCTCGAGATTTTAAATGCAATCTAGAAAACATTGAGAAAGAAAATAGCATGTTTCAGGAAAAAAGAAAACAACCGAAAACAGAGACTAAATTGTACGTGTGACCTTTTCTGTGAGTAGCAGGAAGACAGTGGGGATTAAAAAAAAGCAGGCAGAACTGTGCCTGGAGAACCTCAAAGAGGTGAGAAGCTCATCTCTCAGAAATTCAGGTCTAATAAAGCAACTCAAGCAATAAAGTCATTTGAGTTTAAATGATGTCAGGATTCAAGATGACAGACAATGACTAATTCCATAGTTTCTGAGAGAGAGAGAGACAGAAACTCTCTGGCAATAGTTAACACTAAATTTGGCCCATTAAGTCCAACAGTCTTTTCACTGCTGGACACACCACTTCACTGCTGTTCAGCTGTGAGTGAGGACGCTTTCATGATCTGAGAACTGATTAGATATGTTGTGCGTTATATAAATGCTCTGCCATCGCTCCCCACGGCTGTGACAGCAGAGACAGACTGAACTAATGGGCAGACCTGACCATGACACAATGGGAAAGGAGCCCAGCCAAGAGCCTGTGAACATTTTCTGTCTGACATTATTTTTAAAGATCAGTGGGGTTATGAGAGAAAGGGCTTTTAAGAGCTGCAAGGTTACATTTGAAGTCAGTGGTGGCCTAGAGCCTTCAAAATGTTGTGTCATTGGTCCTCCTGAATGGAGGGGTTCACAGCTGCTGGACCTCAGAACCATTCATTTCTTTTCTAGCACGGGTAATGCAAAGCAAACCTTTTCCCCACATTATCTTGTCTCCCACATCTGTGCTATGGTGTCAGGTCTCCATCAGGGCAAAGTGTTGTCTGGAGAACATAGAGGAGAGTATTGAGAACCAATTCCCTTTTATACCTTTGTAGGTGTTCGGATTACCTTGCTTGTCTTGTAGACTTCTATTTCTCTTCATGACTGTGTACCAGTCAGCCACAATTTGGTTTGTCTGAATCTTTTGTCCTCTCACTCTGCCCTAAAAGAGCTTCCAGGACAAATAGTGAAGTGCAGGGAGAACAGGATGATTTAAGGCGATTCATCCTTCCTTCCCCTGCTACCTTGGTTCAGGGCCTCTTCTGCTGCCTGCCCTTTACATGCAGTCTGCCTTCTTAGAAACGCTTCTTGACTCCCCCTACTGGAAAGTGGTTTTGATTTGTTTTTTTTTTTTTAGTGAGGTTCATCCCGGCGCATTGCTGATGTTGCAGATCCAGCTGTGCTGTTGGAACAGCCACATCGTTCCCAGGTGGTGCTGCCTGATGCATCAATCCTACATGGTGCTGCATGCCCCAGGTACCCTAGTGCTGGGTGGGAAGCCCAAAATCATTCATCCATCAGTGACTATCGCAGTTAGTGATGCATGGGAATAGCTCATAAATTTTGCACTTTTATACTTCTGAAGCCAACACAAATTGGTAGCAAAGAATGATAAAGCCTGAGGCTTTATGCAGGAGGTCATAAGAAAGGACATAGTCTGGGCTCTAGGAGATGGATTATTACAGTAACCTTCTTACTGCCAAATAAACAGAACAGCTGACTATTGCTGAAATTTGGCTCACCTCTGTATGTGTGATAGGAAGGGGCCATTTCTGCAATGAATCGCTGTCATGTTGCTTCACGCACTGTGCTGGGAGGGTTTGTTTAGGTTCTGAACTCTATAGGTGCACTGGGAGTCTAATGCTCTTTTATTAGTCCAACTCCATATTGACCTCCACGCTAAAAAAAAGCAGGGACTTTCACGTTACTTCATAATCCACCAAGGGCAAATAAACATTCAGAAATTCTAGCCTTTCTTTTTCCCAAGTCTCATTAAAACTGTGGTCTCTGTTATTATCATGCAGACATTTTGCCCTCTTTATTTTGAAACTGTGTTAACAGCAAAGATTGCTTGCAAAAGTTTCTGATTACCCGCTATGGCTGAGAGCAATTTCCCAGCTATAGTCTCCTTGGAATATTCAGGGTTATGCACAGCTTTTAATTCTTTAAAGAGTTTGGCGATAAGTAGCTTGTTTACACTGTGATCTCACTTGAAAAGCAGCCAGCAGATTTCTGACTGTGCTCAGGCACTTCTGCCACGGAGCACCTGGGCCAGCATCACAAACCTGAGGAAGGTAAAGCATAACCATGCCATGTATTTACTGGATCTGGCCAGTTAGCATCAGGTGGTTTTACTATGCACCACTGAGCACACCAGAAAAGATGCCTCATATCTATTCTCTCAGTGCTGGTGTGTTGTGTGCCTTCTGAACTTGTGTCTTGGCACTTGGAACAAGTTTAATTTTGCAAATATGAAGAGAAAGGGGGAGGTATGAGCAAGTAAGAAGTACACCTGCTATTTTGATCTACGTGTTAGAGTAGCTTGATAGTAGGTGCTAACCTGGGTGACAATTTACAGTATCTCTCAATACAATGAATTCCTGCTGCTTTCTTCTAGCTATTTCAAAAAGCAAATCCTATGGCTTTATTTATTTTCCTCTTCTATTTTTTCCCCTTACTACTGTTGCATATTGTTACTTACGTGAATGAAACATGCAATCAATTCTCTCTGTGTGGCCACGACAAAGAAATATGCCATTTTATCTGGTCGTACTGAGATGCTTAGGTGTTATTGGTGGAATTTTTCTCCAAGAGAGGAATTTTACATGACACTGGGCACTTCAGCATAGAGTCTATGGTGCAGTAGCAGTATGTGTAAGCACATGAAGTGCTCATATACTTTCATTTAACGATGTTCCAACACAGTGCGAGATATTAGCTTCCAGTAGTGTGGGAGCACTTAGATTACAGTAGTGTTACCTCATTATACTTACTATTATGACTGCTACCATTTATTCACAGTAGTAAACATTGTGCTAAATGGTAAGTATATATAGGATCTAGGCTATAGAAAATAATACCACAATTACGAGCGCTGAACTATCTTGAGAGATTGTATTTAGTAAAAAGAGTTTGCTGGATCATTGTGTGAAGCCACAGAACTAGGTGTTGCATGGTTGTCAGAAACCTTTCCCTTTGAAATGTATTTTTTTTCCACATACAAATTCTGAAAGAAATTAAATGTTGGAGATTTAATATGATTCATTAGTGACCAAAGCTGCAGAACCTGGGGCAGTCAGCCATTCTGTCTTTGACCTCTTGTGAGACTGTTAGCGAGGGTGATTGATAGCTGGATGATGATGGTTTTTGAAGTGTAGCTTTCTTCTAAATCAATGGACAAAATATGTCAAATTTCTAGTAATTTTCAAGAGATTTTGCCAGTCCCCCCACAAAATAGCTAAACTCCTTCATTCACTATTGCACTGTGCTAGGGTCGTATAACACAAAAGAGTGAAAAATATGTCGTATGAGTTTTTATAGTTTAATGCATCCACATTTCCATTTTAGAAAGCAAAGAACATAAACAACAGTTTTGCTTGTATGTCTGGATAATGTGCAAAAGCTCCATAATCAATAATAGAAAATGTTACTGAAAGGCCCAATAGACCTCAAAGAGATAATGTGAATCGGCCATTAACAGTAAGTCATTATAGAACTTATTAAGTGAAGCCTTGGGGCTGTCATAGAGCCTAAAGGTTGACATAAATTTTTCATACACATTGAACTTTGCTAAATGTGCTTGCATTTGATTAATGATGACTTTCTTTGGTACGCTAATAAGAAGAAGGAAAATACAGCTTGGGCTGCGGCAGGGAGAGCAGCCTCCCAGAAGGGGCCATCTGCAGTGGTGGGGGAACAATGGGGCTTCCTAAAGCCATCTTGCTAAGCACCAGGGAGTTTATTACTCCCTGAAAAATTGTTCCTTACCACCCAGTGATAGGGCACTCAGCACAGCATGGGGACATGAAAAGCCAGTTTTGTAGTAGTGGAAGTGAATATGTCATGACTCTAAAATAAAATCACCACCACCACTCTCAAAGAACACTACAGAAGCACTTTTTGTATTTAAAAGCAGCTCTGTGAGATGAGTGGTAAGTCTGCAAGATCTACTAGTGCTAGAGCTGGAGGAAATTTGCCTAAGTAAGTGGCCAATATCATGGATTCATGGAATAACTTAGGCTGGAAAAGAAGACAAAAGCAATAACAACAAAATAAACTCTTCACTTGCAGAAAGGTCTGGTCAATTAAAATAAGCATGTTTTTCACCTGTTAATAGAAGAGAGAAAGTGAGAAAGAGAGAAAGAAGAGAAAGCCTCCTGGGAGTATGAGGTAGAAGAAGTTTTTTACCTCATCACTATCAGCTACGGTGTTGCCCTGCTGTCTTAGTTTCTAACAGAAGTTACTTCTCTCACAGTGTCTGGTATGAAGCTGTATTTTGTTCCCAGAAGAGAAACAACTGATAACACCTGGCAGTGTTGNTGCTAGGTCAAACCAGGACACCTGCCAAAGCAGATTTCCCTCAGGACCACAGAGTGCTTCACCCACCTACTTGTCAGGTGTTAGGTATGGTGTCTCTGTTCTTGATGCATTTACAAGTTACTGAAAATGAACTAAATGGAAGCTAAATATCTATGTCTATACATATTATATATATGATTGTGTATATAATATATAAATAATCAGGTTTTGAGCTTAGCAGTTAGAGAACTCACAAGAGCATCAGTGGTAATTTCAGGTTGAGGTTAAACTCCCTTTCCTAGTTAATACATCATTGTTTATACAACATGAATTAGCTTGAAAAGAAAGTCTGAAAGGACACATTTCTGACCTGGAAAAAGAGGTCATCTGCATTCTCTTTCTTTCCAAGGAGAAACATGAAATGTTTTATATATATATATATATATATACTCTGCTGAAACCACAATGCAGCCCTGGCATATATAAATCACTGCTTCTGCATGGGCAATAGGTCTTGGATACTGGCAAAATCCACTGTATGAATGCACAAAGGCACAATATTGTATATAACAAAGCTGCTATTTGAACATGATGTCATAGCTTCTGCACTTCTTCTGATGTGAGAAGACAGACATGGAGTTAAGAACTAACTTTGGAGGAAGGGTTTGAAGTTACTAAGGGAGGAAGTAAAAGAAGAAGTACAGTCAAGGCCCAGGATTTTGTGCAGAACTACATGAGACGTTTTTCAATTGACTATGAATTTCACTTGAGAGGATGTCCAAGTTGGTTAAAGTTGTTCTTCTTGTGACTTGGGGTGTTTGTAGTCAAACCAACTGAACCAGTGAAGGATTTGAAACAGCTTTCCCTATCAAATCCTGAGATTAATGATATTAAGTAATGGAATGCTTGGCTAGAGTAGCACGTCTGGGCGACGTGTACAAACTGAAAACATCATCCAGAGCAGGCCCAGAAGCCAAGTAGTTCCCCGTGCCAGATTAAGATTCCAAGAAGTCCAGCGTGGATGTTACATGGCTTTTGAGCGGGATTGGCACCAGGAGCCTGGGAACACCATGAAGATAGCAGAAAATCTCACTAGCAGCCACATACATACTCTGTTCCACTGCCACCCAGTGCTAATTCTAATCGTCTTAGGTAAGTCTGCCTTTGATTTGAAATTACATTATTATATGTTACCTGATTTTTCCCATGTGGAACCAGGTCAAACTGGTCAACGCTTAGTCTTGGCCCAAATTAGTGATAATAGTAGAAAAGCTCCAAAGATCTGCATCTAACTAATACTATCATGCTCATTGATTTCCTTACAGAAGCAATTGATTATTATTATTTATTTTTAATACAGAATGTGATTCTGGTGCTAATTGTTCATCACTGACTACAATGCCTCTGGACTCACCTCAAAGTGGAAACCTGCACAGATTTTTATTTACTGAAGAATTTTTCAATAAAAAACCACGTAAGTCTGAAAATTCTGCTGGGGTAGGGATGACATATACATAACAGAATTTCTGGTTTTTGGGTCCCAGGAAGCTAAGGTTACCTGTTTGTGAGCCTTATTTAAATTCCCATGCTTCACTGTTTCAGTCGGTTTATCTGCAACAACATAGTAAGATTCAGCATTTTATTTTGTCAGTCAAGAATGTGGAGCCAAGAAAACATGTAAATTATTTAAAAATCTTTTCTCATCTGTGGTCATGATGTCAGTTTCTGAGGCATGATCTTGCACTAGATAATGTAAATGTTGGTGGCAAGCTTACAAGCTTGTAGCCCTTGACGTGATACCAAAAAACTGTCTGACATACTGGCAAGAACACGACAGAAGCAACCTACAAAAAGCCCCAAACAAACTCTCCCTTCCCATGTCAATGTAGATTTTGAGAGCTCCCTTAGCAACCAACACTGAACATGCATACCTAATTGCTTCTTGCTAGTGATGAGAAAAATTGTGTACATTTGCACCGTGGACATGTGGGAGATGGGGGATGTATCAGCCTTCCTCAGAAAGTTTTCCTGGTGATAAGCAGCTAGACAAGGAGCTATTTTTGCCAGCAAGAGCACATACACGTACTCAGTTCACTGAGGCTTATATGGAAGAATTTTCTTGCCCCCTCTACTCTTCCATCCCTAAATTTATATCTCAAGCAGAATGTACAAGAGGGGAAAAAATGGCTGAAACACCATCTGCACTTGCTAGAATCCCTTCACTTACCTGCTTTAGAGTTGTGCTGATCCTCTTATTAATTACGGTTTACCTTCAAACCCAGCAAAGTTATAATGCATCTTTCTGTTGTCTTCCATGGATACGAGGCTCAGTCCTTCCCCATGCTCAGTCAGGAAGTGAGAGAGACTACTGCAAAGTAGTGCCAGTAAGTAAATCCCTTCCCAGGTGGCTCACATGATTGGGAGCACTGGGACAAACTACAGCCTCAGCCCACATTCTTCTCCAATTTGTGTTGAGGGCTAACCCAGTACTACCGTGCTGCGCTGATTTTTACATTCGCATTATAAGCCTGGGACTCCAGTGACCATTGCTGTGAAGTTTAACACAAATAAATGTTCTGTCGCTGTGCCAAAACACACTGTTCATTGGGGTGCTGCAGATGATATGTAATGAGTATAATTCCCACCATTTCAGAGGTAGTGTTGGCTGAGATTAGCAAGAATAACTTAATAAAGTGCTATCATAATTGCATATTCACTGGCAAAGGGAAAAATAATCAAATGAAAAAGGACAAAATCAGCAGGGAAAGAAAATTTATTTCCAAGCATCTACGAGAGTGCTACAAACAATAGAGACTAAAACTTGAAGCATTTGAAACTATTAAAAAATGTAGTTGACAATGTCCTTCTTAAAAATCAAACATAAAAATGTAGAAAATGCAGTTATTAATTCTAAAACTTGCTCAATAGTGAAACAAAACCAGATAGCATCAATGAGGATGGAGTCCTACAAATGACTTTTTTTTTTAACTTTATTTCCATTTGTTAATTTGTAAATTGATATTCACTTCATTTTTTAATGTTTATTTAAATTTATAATGGAGAAATGTGCAAATCTAGCAAAATATTCTTTGGATTATAAACAGAGAAAAATCAACAACCAAAGAAATTTGAACCAAGTTAATTAATAAACTATAGAATTATATAGAATGCATACAGCTATAATAAAGTGAAATATTACAATAAACATTGTAGAGCAAATCTGCTGATTTAGCAAACTCCGCCTTATAAAACATAGGGATATAATGGGACAAGTGAATATGTTATGATTATAGAGCTGAAACATCATTCATAATTTGAATGAGTTAAATTTTAATCTAACTACATACATGGGGATCTTCAGAAAAGCAATACACCAACAAATCAGATTTCCTCTCAGACCAAGCAGTTTGGTACCTGACTGCAAATGAAGGACAGGGTCTGTAAAATGAACAGTAGAAAAATGTATATCACTTCAATTTATTGCCTCTTCCCATATTGCAGCTGCTGACCTCTGACCCAAAACAGCAAACTATATTAAATTTAGAAGAACTAAAGCTGTACATAGATGCTGAAAATGTTGATGCATGGAACATATTCCAATCCCTTGCTCATTCTGAACTAATATAAAAAAAGTTATAGATCATTTTTCGATTAAAAACATACATTACAAAGAACAACTCTGAAAGCACTCTGTATTTCTGTCATCACAAATTAAAATGCCTTCCTATCAGTGGACGATTCTATTCTACTGCAATAAACGAAAAATAAAATAAAATAAAAGTAAGTGCCAGAATCTTAATTAATACTCAGGTAAGGTAATTGTCAGGTAGAACAGTCTTCAGGGAACTTATAGCTAAATTGGGTCAGATTTAAGTCTCTAAAACCCGCAGAAGCTTAGCACAGATATGGCAATCACAAGCCTGGAGTAAACTGTAAGCACAGAGTACTCCTGTCCACTTATAAAGTTATTTGGGAAACCTCTGGAATTTCTAAGATATAAGATAAATGCATATTACATGGGACATATTTTAAAGTATTACACTTAATTTAATCCAGAAAACACAGTAGTATTATATGAAGATTATTACTGTGCTCTGGGAGCAGCCACAAGCTGTAGATAGAGAGGGTACAAAATGTTCACCAGACGTTACATTTTTTTTTTAAGCTAAAAAACATTTGTAAAATGTACTTGATTTTTAAATAATCACTTAACAAGGCAACAAACCAACTACAAACACATAATAAATAAGGCTATTAAAAGGTCACAACTGTAGTAAATTAGTCAGAACTATAAATGGGACATTAGAAACACTATGTTTTGTCTTATATGCTTAATAACCAGAACAAGAATTAAAAAAGAATCAGTTTATTTCAAAGTCTGCTTCTTATATTGAAGCACATATTAAAGCAACAGTACAATGTTCATAAAATATAAGTGTGATGCTGTAACATTTCTTACATGTCAGAATACTGATATTTGTATGTATACTAAAATAAGAATTTTAAAATTGTACAAATAGATACATTAAAAATGACATAGAAATAGGGCGCCTCCCACTGCAACAAGACAGAGTTTTTATATCTGGCACGTATTAGTTCAAGATGAAAGTATAAGCAAAAAGATTTACAAGAATCAGCAGTAACAAGTTTGATGCTCAAGAGACATAATAATTGTACATTGTACTGTACATACATCATATGGGTTTAAGCTGGCTGAATATTATATATTTCAAGTTTAAAAATGCACTACCATATAGAGTGTCCATAGTTTAAGGCGAAATTACAGCTCGGAACTGTTAACTTTTCTAATTTGTGGAAGCTTCTTTGACATAAAAGATTTAGATGTTCATAATACATAAAAGATTTCCCTTATTTGTAGGTTCACTTTTAGCATTTTCCTTCATTTAAATATTTTGTATTTCTTAAGTAAGTGGGTTTTATTCCTCTAGCGAAGTTGGCAGCTAACTTCTATGTTTGCCTTTTGTAGGAAAAGGTACTTCACAGTATTTACCACTTTTATGTCCTTTTTTATCAAAGGAATCCTTACTGTCAAATGTTTAAATGAGACTTTTCTTGATTTTTAAAAAAATACCTGCTTACATTTCTTCTGGATTCTTCAGAACATCGGACACAGTTCTTAAGGCCAAATAAACTTTATTGTTAAGAATCATCATCGAAAGTGTCTTTGGAGCCATACAAGTCTGCAAGTTTCTTAAATCGAGGTCCCCAATTTTGTAGATAGTCGTAGTCCAAATCAGAATCTGTTGTCGCTGACTCTAATGAGCTAAGTGAACCAGCCACTGAGCCTCTTCCTTCATAGCCATAGATCTGAATAGAGTCATATGGAGGAGCAGTTGGGTCGTTATCAGCCTCTTGTATTCTCGTGTTGATGAAATCATCAACATCGACACTATTGGGAGCAGGTCGAAGCCCTGGTCTTGGCATATACTGATACTCAGGTTTTATGTCTTTACGAGGAATAAATCCATTGATGCCATCAGGGTTCTGCAAAGTAGCTATGTCAAAAGCTTCAGTATCTTCCTCTCCTCCTCCTTCATCATCATAAGTAATAATGTTCTCCCGGACATCTTCTTCTTCAAAAACAATCAAAGGTTCTTTTTTCTGCCTTTTCAGTGTTACAAACAACACTACAATGACTACAGGAGAAGAAAAAGAAAAAAGAAGAAAGAAAAATGAAAAAAGGCAAGTTAGACTGGACTCTCAAACAGTAGCTCCTTTATAAATAGATAATTGAATTCATTGAAATCTCAGCTTTTCTGCTGCAGTTCAGCATGTACTTTTGCTAACATCTTCATTTTAAGTATATCCAGATAAGTAAAAGCTGCGATGTTTGTACACAGAATTGAACATAATGATTTGAGGGCTTCTCTTTGGGCTGAATACCATTGCTCATACTAATTGTTCATTACTGCATAACTTTAATTCAATAAAGGAATCTGTGGGCCCCCAGTGCTGTGTGACCACAGCAGCACTGCCTTTGAGCAGTTCAATCACAGGTCTGCTTGCAGCAAAACAGGATGAATCTCTTCTCTTCCCTGTATGCCCAAGCTAAACTCTAATTCCATGTTCTGGGCATTTCCATGAAAATGGCATTTTTCTGAAGCAACAGCTCCAAACACATGCCTTTGTTGATGTGTTCCTTCTCACTGCAGATTTATTTAAAATAACTTATAATATGTAAGAAAAGAAAGGCTGTTAATATATTAATATATAATAATATAATATGCTTACAATAATTAATATACCACTATATTATTTTAATTAAAACGTTTTATATAAATATTTTCAAATAATCAGGAAATGCTTTATAGCACTTCCTTAACAGCAGGTCTTCTGAGCCCTTCATTTGTCTTCAACACAAGAGAAGTTAGGAGGAAACAGCCGGCAGAAGCCATTAATCCTGGCTGACCTCAATAAGGAACCTGTCATCCAGGGAAGATCACAAAACTTAAAACTGTATGTCATGACCTCCTTTAAACAGTGTTCCTGATTAACTGATACTGGGCCGCAAAAGGACATTCTCTGAGCACACCCAGACAAATTCACTGGTGTTTGGTATTGCAGTCATCATATATTGCGTTTCAACCTGCCAGATTAGTACCACTGATAAGAATAAATGCGAAGAGATTAAGATTGACTTATCCATCTTGGAACTAAAGGTGAGCTTAACTTCTTAATATAAATAATTGTAGAATAAGTAAAGAACTTATTTACCTAACAAAATCACAATGCAAGCAAGAATGGCAATTAAAGCTCCGGTGCTTAATCCAGCATTGAGAATGTAGGCTTCAGCATTACAGGAGAGCAAGGAGCCGTTGCTGTCACAGCCACAGACTCGAATGGTGAGGGTGTTGGTGCTGCTCATAGGGGGGAGTCCTCCATCACTTATTACAATAGGAAGAAGGTATAAATCTTGCTTTTGGCGACTAAATCCTTCACGTCTAACGAGAACACTTGCTGTGTTATCTGTTTAAAGAAGGGAGATAGTCATCACTTTTTCCTCAAAGTCATTCATCCTGTTAGCAAATACAGGAAAAAAATATTTTGCCACAATGGCTCTGAATTTTCAGATGTTTTAGCATGTAGAAACAACCAGTACTATGTATCACCTTTGTAATGACCCGGAAAAATTACAGTCCTGTATTTCATTCACACAGTACCACAATACATTTTAATTATTTTAGGGTGATGAGAAACACATGGAACACAAAAACTAGCTCTGTCTTTATCAGCACTTCTTTGCATATGTTGTTCTCTGCTCAAAGTATCTTAGCATTCTTCACATGTGAGCTCACAAATAACCTAACCACAAGGGAATATGGCCACAATGAAAAAAAGGAGAATTCTACAAGTCATAATGTTTATGATTATTTTAAAACAGACATCATATAAACAGCTGAATATTAGCTATACCACCTAAGGCAATCTATTATGTTAACTATATATACTAAAAAGTACAAACGTCACTGAAAACCTACCCTACAAATCATTATCATAGGAATTGTTATCATACAAATCATAGAAGATGACAGCAGTATTTTTAACATCCCACTAGCTTTCTGGGAAATTCACAGCTAGAATGACTGGGCCTTGACATTACTGTTTGTGCTGGTTCTAGGTTCTTTCCAGAATTAAAGCATTCAGTGGAGAGGAAGAAAACAAGACCCGCCTGATTTACGGCTCTTGGTGTCAGACCTACAGGAACAGAAGACATCAAAATGGCCTGTCATTGAGATGCCCATCAAAATGCAAAGAAGTCAGCACTTACTGGGTATTATCAGATTTGTTGATCTATTTCAATAAGACACAGTGAAGTAAGTCCTATTTTGGCAGAATGAGTTTTTCACCCAAACTCCCCAAAATCAGAATTCAGACAGTTTGATCACATATACGTGGTCTACTGGGGCACGTGATGAATTATGTGGCCATAGCGCAGAGTTAAGGCAGCACTCTAACACTATTTCCATTTGTTCTCACTGAGCAGTTGCTTGCCTTGTGCCTCTTGGTCCAGGGCATGGAAACCAAGCTGCTGTCTCAGCACAGAGGTCACTTTGGATAGTCCTTCATGCTCCCTGGGGCAAGAGCATTTTGAAAGGGAAGTTTGTGATATGAAACACTGGGACGAGACAGCCAGTGCTTCCTGCTCCCAGCCTTGCCAGACAAAGGCAAGGAAACATGAACAGAATTTCTCTATTTGTACTTCTTGTTTTTCAGCTCTCAGACTGAAACGAAGTTTATAAATTTGTAAACATCCTGAAGTAAGTAAAATGAAACAACCATATCCATGGCTTTCAGTCCTTCAAAAACTAGTTTATAACGAGGATTTACTTCACACAACCTTTTCTGTTTTGAGAATGCTCTTTATTTTTCACTACCTAACAGAAAGAAAAAAGAGAATAGAACGGTCCTTTTATCTACTAAGAAGGAAGGGCTCTTCTCTATTTTATTGCTGCCTTGAGGTACTTGCGGAAGATTAATCATTTTCCTGTTGAAGAGTCAGCATAAATTCAAGAATTTAATAATGCAAACTATAAAACCTCTTTTAATGATCTAATCACTGCTATTTCCATGAAAATCTGTGAATAAATTATACCAAAAGATAAGTATCTTTGCCTTATATTAACCACCATTGCAGACAGTACCCTTGATGTCAGGGAAGGTCTGAAAGGGTCCCCAGATCTGGTGGACAGAGATCAATTTATGGGATGAGAAGGATGTCTGTACCAGGGACCTAGTTATTGGGACTCCTCCACTAGAAAACTCTGCAGCTCACATCAAAAAGAAGGAAAGATTTTTAGGACTGTCCTAGATGATACAATCTGTTTGATATATGCAGAATTAATTAATCTTCTCATGCCTATGTCTCTCCTGTCAGGCCCACCACAAACAATGCCCAATTTGGTTACCTCTGCATCACAGAACTGTAGTCTTTTGATACACTAAAATCCCACAAAAGTGGTATGCATATAGGAAATAACTTGTTAACTTCTCCTTTACTTGATGGTTCTATTTGCTGAGGCTACAGAAGCTGATAAAGATCTGATTATTTATCACTTCTGGATTTTGGAGGTGTCCTTGTCTCTTTTCAGAGTAATTCTATCCTTCTAAACATTTGCCCAGCTAGGTTTTGTGGCAGAATTTTCTAAAGGACCTTAGTGATATCAGTGTTTGTATGATAGGCATCTTATTTTTGGAGATTAAATTAATGGGCTCATAACAATTTGCTATAAACAGAAATGTAACATCTAATAGCTATTAACCTATCAACAAATACTTAAGCTAACATACATTGATATGGAATCAAATTATCCCACAGGGTTGACTAAAATGCATTTAATAATTCATTTCATTGACATGAGGACAAAGATTTGCTCTATTGGACTAAAGAGTGCAACAGGACAGATAACTCTTGTGGCACAATATATGAACATTAATAGAGGGCTGAGATGCAACTGCCTAGAGGCTGCAAAGGCAATCTGAAAGGGAAAACAGGCAATATCATGTATCAGTATGTTTACTATGTTTGTTACACATTTGTTATTATATTATATCATACTGTATTTTTCCTGAATTTTGGCAGCTTAAGTAGTATTCCTACTAGAGGACGATGGCAAATCATTCAGTTATTGCATAGCATGACCAATTCCACTGCGGACAATTACATTATATTAAGGCTGAATGTGATCCAATGGGTCATTGGTTTAATTTGAGGTGATTTCCAGTTTAATACAATTTTTTAAAAGTAAAATTCGATCAATATGCCTTTTTAAAGTTTAAAAAAGACTACCATGTCATTTTTTTTCCTGTTTATGTTCAGTTCTCACATTTAGAAGAACCATAATATCCACAACAAAAAAAACAACCCCACCACCCTCTTCTACCTAGATGAAAGATAACATATAATCCTAGCTAATATTCTCATCCTTGCTTTTTCATTATTTTCAAGTCCCAGGAGTATAAATATAATCCAGGTAAAATGACATTTTTTAAACCAAGAGAAAGAAGCTAAATGTCAATACTAGCTTAAAACTGTTACTTAACACAAGAGCTACTTCACTGCCAGTCTTAAAGAACACAAAGACAGAAACAAGAAAATGTTCATCTCGATACCATCCAGAAAAATACACATACTCTCATTTTTCCAGCTATTATTGTCTGGGATTTCCAATATCCAAAATTGTTTTAAGTGAAGATGGTATACACTCTCTATGAAATCTTTCCAATTAGAAGTTAAAATTGCATTGCTTTATGAAGAGCTTAACAGTGATTTTTCTGAACTTTGATTTTCCTCTTTTTCTGATGATTTTTTGGATGTTTCCCTGTTTTTCTCTGCATAAAGGTAAATATAACTTAGCTTTTGAGGGCTTGTTTACCCCACTGTTGTGTAAGGACGCTTGTAGATTAAATGAGCTGACTGCAGTGTAAGAATATTATCACCTCTATTAGAATGTGAGTGCTGACTCAGCAAGAAACCTAAATAATTCCAGGGATTCAACTGCCTACAATTATTACCAGCACTGGCAAGTGCTGTAGAGAATCTGTGGCAAAGCACTGTATTTTAATGGTCATGTTTCAAACATCTCGATTAAAATGTTGAGTGCCAGAGGCTATATTTATATTTAAAAAGTGGCTTTTACTCATTGATTTTAGTGGACTCACAAACTTAATTTCAGTCTTTATAAAGCTCTGTCTTGCATATTTGAAAAAAATTACTACTCTTCAATTTTGACAGTGCGGTATAATGCATCCTGGTGTGGCATGGAAAAGCGAGGTGGTTGCAGTACTTCCAGCAACGTTGGCTTTGTACCTGGCCTCCACACAAGGTGAGCCCAAGTAAAGGGCATTTCATTTTAGGACAGAGCAGGATTTAAAGGTGGAAATCCATCTGTTAAAAATCCCTCTCTCTATTACGGACTGCCATGAGTCTCTGCTGCTCTTTTGAAGCTCTGACTTCAATAGGAGTAAAATTGAACAGAGCCTGGGCAAACACAGTGCTGTTTATTTAGGTGGTATAATGTAAGTAAACAGCACAAAAGTAATTCGGTATTTTATCACAGCATGTGATAAGCCATTATCTCATGTTTTCTATGGAAGATAGTCTCAGCTGAAAAACTTGGTAACACAGTAGGCTATTAATAGGATGTAGAATGTGATTACTTTTTTGGATTACTGCAATATGTGATTACTTTTAGGAGCTGGTAGAAAGAAACTCTATTAAATGATAATTATAGGACTGTATTCACTTTAAAGTTCTGTAATAGACCCAAACATTGGAGTTTTCATTAACTGTTCTCCACAGTTAATAAAGCCATTATTCTCTGAAACTGGTAATGCCCTCTGAAAGCGATGGCATGGTACATAGGCTTCTCAAATTTACAAATGAAAAATGAAACTTTAAATGATCATGTAAATTATTTGGCTTGCAAATGATAACATACTATCTCTGAAAAGTTCTTGATATGAAATTACATAGAATTTTAACTCTCTACCATAACTTACTTATATTTTTTAAAAAACAAAACACAATAATTAACAATATGAATGCAATAAGGATTGTACAAAAATGGTGGAGAGACTGGATGTAAATGGATGGATGGCTTTACGCTATTTATTTCCCAATCATAAAATTAAACAGGAAGATTCAATCTTAAATACTATGTAGTTTTTAAATAACCTTATGCACTATTGTCAGGTACAGCCACTACATTCAATGTACATCATCATTTCCATCACAAAAGATTTTTATCTGGGCTAGCACTGTCCTAATAATAATAATAATAATAATAATAATAATAATAATAATAATAATAATAATAATAATAATAATAATAATAATAACTGCTGCAGATGGAAATGAAGGATTAATGGAATTGGCTGCAGTCAGTCACCATAATACTACTTGCCTGCAGCTGTATCAGAGCATCTCAATTCTGATCTGTTCATCTCCGTGAATCTCTGTTAGATTAATCACTCTATAACATTTTCAGTTTGGTATTGTGACAATAAATTGTCTCTTAAGGAGAAATTTGGCCTCAGGGTCTCAAGAATAGAATTCATTTTTATTTACTTCTCTCTAAAAATACATTCATCAATTTTTCAAAAATCATGTTTTACTACTTTAAAGAGAATAAATATATCCCTTCCACTGGATCCTTTATGAATTGCTTATGCATGTACAAGTGTCAAGCACTAGGCAATGATATTACTTTGATCTTTCAAGAATTACAGAATTTTTGTTTAGGAACTCTGATCATAATTACCCTCACTTCAGATTTTTACAGAAACGGAAGGAATGCCACAACATAGCACTTGAGAGAAAAAAAGTTGTTACTGATGTTGCCTTTTGTACTTCTGGCAATCTAGAATAAATCCTTTGGATTCATTATTTAAGCCAGTTCAAGTGACTTTTTCATTTCAAAAAACAGTCAAGTTTTCTTCAAACATTAAAGCTTGCTAATTAAAATCAATTTATTAGAAACTGAAGCTGTATTTTTTCCCTGTACAGGAAAAAAACAAATGAACATTGAACATGAATGTCCTATTGATTATCATTAAATAAATATTTATAATGGCTGAATCCGTGTTTTTCTGGTTATGTCCCCACCCCCCTTGCTTCTTCAACCTTTGGCAAGTTAGCTTCACTGATGTTATCATGTTAGAAAATCAAATAAATTTTGGCTTTTATCTATGCCTTTTTATTTCCCCCCGAACAAATTTCTTACCTCTTATCATTTTCATTCTGAATGCAAGACTACTTCATTATAGGAATACTTCATTAAGAGAAAATTGGCAAAGGGATCAGGATACCCATATGCTGAGACATATCCACTCTGGATTTCCATTTCACAGCAAAAATTTCCTACAAGAAGTTAGTGCTGCAGTGACTTTACTTTATTAGACTCTAGTCCATGTTCTCTTGTGACCCAAACACTAGCAAGCAGATTTAGGTGAACAAATACAAGCAATGTAGCAATTTATTCTTCCTCCACTGATTTTACCTTACCAAGTAGTTTTGTTTAATTCAAGGAGACCTGCCAACGACATTTAGTAAACAATTTTGTCAATGTTCTTTTTACCCTATTCCTGGGAGATGAAGAGGAAGTGGATTTTCATGTAGGGTACTATTATGTAATTTAAAATATGTATTCAGGAAAATGAAAATGAGTTAACAAGCATTACATTATTCCAAGAACATCCCCATATTTCAGCTGTATTTCTTCTGTCTTCCTGCTCTAAATCTCTAGAAAACAGGCACTCAGTCAAAATTAATGAAAATGCTGTTGCATGATGTTAAGTTGGCCAATAGTTTTCCTTTGGACACTATTATAGAGGGGACCCGCATACAAACCTCTGTTGTCTCTGAGTGTAAAATTTGGATTATGAATAATTTCAGGTGGTAAACTGAAGATAAATCTTGGTCCATTGGCTGAGTCATCTTTGTCATCAGCACTAATTGTAATAAATTGCTGTAAAAGAAAAGTAGTCTGTAAGCAAACTGCTCCTTCTCTGGTACATCACATACAGACAACATTTTGAGAAATCATCTGAATACAAAGAATTGTTGAAGTCAAAGGATATAGCTGAAAACTCCAAAATATCTCAACAAACGTATACAATCTCAACAATTCTCAACATATCTCAATAAAATATTTAGGCTACTCCATTCAAGCACTGTACTGTGATTCTTATAAGATGCTGAGTATTTGTTAATATTCAAAACAGCTCATAACTGGGAAAGTTGTTCCCAAGCAGCTTTGTTGCCCATGCTGGTAGATAGATAGCCACAGCCAACACCAGTCACATTCAATATGCAAAGCACTCTACAGCTATCTGTTGATAGCAATTGAAAATAAAAACACAGGAAAAAGTGCCTTTCTTTATGCTCTATGCATTTTGGCTAAAATTTAAAAACATATGTTTAGTTACTGCCATTTATTCGAGCTGCCAATACAAAACTGGGCTAACACCAAAAGTAAGAAACTCATGCAGGGAAGGCGGAGAGCAGAGGCATACCTGATTGCTTCGAGCATTCTCACAGACAAATGCTTCATAGGCTGCTGCAAATTTTGGAGCATTGTCGTTGACATCAACAACCTTAATTGCAACTGGAACTTTGGCTTCCTGGTGTTGCTTGTCTATGGGAGTAAGCAAAATAAGAATGAAATTCAAGCAAGAAAACCCCTCAAAACAGAATCCCAGCAAAAACAGTATTAGCTGTGTACAAGTAAAAAAAAAATAGGCTAAAATATTTCTACAAGGCTTTCTTGCAGCGTCCCAAACTGAGACAACTGGAAGACTACAGAATTTATATGACTGATTATAAAATAAGTCAGTGAAGTACTTACGGATTTCAACAGCAAAGACAGAGATATTATGCCAAGCAATTTCTTCCCTATCCAAAGCTTTTATTGTCTTGATGTTACCATCATCTGCATTAATAGTAAAATATCTTTCAAGGTCAGTGTGACGATCAATTGAATATCTAAAGAAAATTGAAAGTAAGTAATTAGATAAAAGACAGACTTTTAGCAGCTTTGTGCATTCAAATTTGTTTTATAACATAATTTTTAAATAATTGTAAGCCCTACCCTTATTATCAATGGAACGACATATGGTTCCTTAAAAGGAAGTTCAGCAGGTTCAATTCTACATTTAGAAAAAACATTATGTCAGAATGTTTTTAGTAAATGGAAATTATTGTTCTTTGATGTCTGTATATCAAAACATCAAAATATACTTCACATTATTTTCTTACAAAACACAATAAAAATAAATATCTACTGAGATATTACGTTTTTATCTGCTTCACATTAATGATGAAGATTTTTTAAATCTGATGATCTTTGGATTACTCAGAATATTGACCACACAAGATTATTAAACATTATCCATTATCTACACATTTCTGTGGTTTTATATACCTCTGATTTTCATATCTTTCTTTACCACACAATTCTTTGAAATGTTAACTGTATCTATAAAACAGTGTTTTATAATTTAAGTTACACTTGAGAACATGACAAAGATGCACTAACAAACAGAAGACTATAACTGCAAAAAGTAGGTGTGTATGTGCTTGTCATTAGAAATCAATGCGTAACAATTACCCAGTATAGTCTGTAATCTGCTGCATAGAATTGTATCTTCTGAGAAAAAAATGCTGTGATAATACCAGAGGATATTTTATTAAAAAATACAATATAGAATAGAGTTGTAAAGGAACCACTAGGTCACGGCCTGAACCAATGAATGAGCACCTAGTGAAGGATGGTGGCTGCCTGGGGAGCACAGGCAAAGTGTTTGCACCTGAGCCCCCACTCCCCCAGGTGACTGGAAGGGGTGGACCCAGGGTGGGGCTGCCCTGGGCTCCTTTAAGAGCCAGCCACCCAGGGGAGTGTACCTCTTGTAGGAATTGGCTGCTCCTTAGGGAAGTGTTGGTGTCTTGGTGGGGGATCACTGTCACATGAGTCCAAAACTTCTATTACTCCTCTTCATGACTATTAAGCCCTCAAATATTTTACCTGGGATTGCTAAAATTTATCTGAAGCAATCTTACTGCTTTGTTTGCATGACATGAGTCTAACACAGATGTCCCTAAGTATATTTTAGGTAGACATAGCTATTAGTAAACTTAAAGCATTTGTTTGCAATATAGACTTTGAGAAAAAAGTACATTATGGAACAAAACATATAAACAATGCTGTATGATTACAGTTACTAATATTCTGAGTAAATTTAGAGTATTATTATCCTAAGTCTCTTTTGCTATCTTAACAATTTGCATAACAATTCTAAAAGCTTAAAATGCTTAGAAAGAAACATTCTGCTCTAATGAAGCATACCTTATAGCACTGTTTGCAGCATCAGGGTCTTTGGCATGTACCTTTCCAACCACAGTACCAGATGCTGCATTTTCTTGTACTTCAAAAATATAACTTGGTTTTAAAAATACAGGTGGCTCGTCAGCATCTTCCACTGTAATTTTCACTGTTACTGTGTCCTTGAATGGTCCATTGCTGATGAACTTGGGATCGATGTGTACATTGGCTGCCTCTACCTTCAGACTGTAGGACTTCTTGGTTTCAAAATCTAAGAGCTGTGAGAAACAAGATGGTAATGCATTCACTGTACAATTAGCAAAACTAGAGCATAAAAGCAGTAAACAGTTCCCTAGTATTCAATAACATAAAACAAATGTGAGCATATCTGTCAACAAGCTTGGACTGAAATGTGTGTATTCAAAAACAAAAAGACTCAAACAGAAGGAGCTACATTCTACGTACAGAGCAGCATAAGAAGGCACTGAAAATACAAAGACAGAATCCTTGTCTTGCTCTTTGCTTCCTGCATCTATCAGGAAATCATCTTTACTGGGAAAATTACCTTTTTCTTCATGCAGCCTTCTACACAGCACAGAAAAGGGATGGATAGGAAAGAAGTTGCTATAAAATGTCAGATTTGGTCTATCCTAAGCTGGCAGGTATTCCTTAAAATATAGACATGGACAGAAAAGCAGATAAACTGTTTAAGTTTTTGTTTGAAGTTCTTTAATTTCTGTCTTTCTTTCCATCCATAGATTTCAAGTCATTTTACAAAGATGGGATAAAATAATGCTCAAGTCCTTCAGAGAGCCTGATCCAAGTCATAGCATAGCTGTGCTGTCATCAACATGAAATGGCTGCTGTGTTGCATTATTGGTAGCCTCAGTATGATCATGCCTCTAAATACCTGAGAAACAGCTGCTCAGCACAATTCACAAGGCAGGCTAACAACACAGATTAAATGCAGGCAGTGACAGTGAGCCCAAATTTTAAAATACACAAAACATACGTTTCCACTTCTAGAACAAATACAGTAATTGAACCACAGCATAATTTTGATTGGAGGAGACCTCTGGGTCTCTTCCTGAGAGACTGCCTCTACATATGGAGCAGGGCTAATTTAGAAGTTATGTTGCCCAGGCCTCCTGCTTTGACTTTTGGATATCTCCAAGGGAGATGAATAGCTAAGAAGATATGAAGGGCAAAATAATAGTGCTTAAATAATGAATAATATCTATGATTTCTTAATTATATTTTAACAGTCATTTAATAACACTTTTAAAAGTCATACTGATGTATGAAATCACCTTAGTACTTATGCTGCTTTTGGCATAGCCTGTGACTCCTTCAGAACAGTATTGTGGACAATGCACAGCTGAGGAATTCAAACTGTAGGGCATGAGGCTGTTCAGACTGAACATAAAGCAACAGTGAATGTCTGCTACTTATCAGCACTAGGCAAAACTTCATTAACAATGAAGCTGATGGCATTGTATTTTACCGTGACTTTTTATTATGAATTCATTTAGTTTGTGCAATTAATCCACTGTACAGTTTTTATGTAACTCTTCTTGGTTATTTTCTTCCATTCCAATTCAGCTAATGGGAAAATGGATATTAAGAGTTAATCACAGCTTTAGACACAAATTAAGTGAAACTGCATTTACTGATATTTTAGCTTATGTGTTAACCCATTACTACTAAATTTTCTGTCAGAAACCAAGAATACTGCACTTTAGTGGGTTTGAAAGGACAGCACTACTCACCTTCTTAAGCTTTACAACACCTTCCTGAGTCTCATAGTCTGTTGTGATTTCAAACATATCCATGCCATCTCCATCAATGATGCTGTAAGCTACTAAGCCATTTTCCCCAATGTCTGGATCTTTGGCCTTCACTCTTCCTACTTCCTCTCCAGGAACAGCTGCTTCTGACACTGACATCTGGTACACACCTGGTGGAAGGAAAAAAACAAGCATTTGCCTCAAGTATGCAGTCTGCTTTCCAGTTGTATATTTACTTTCCAGTTGTATATTTACTCATTTAACTTATAAGTTCCAACTAAACACAGCTATTTTTTACATTTTCAAATTCCCTGAAGGAATGCTAGGGTATACAGAGCTCTGAAAAGTCATCTGTGAAATCCTAAAACACATTGCTAATCTATATAAAATTACCTCCTCACTGATGTTTTACATCTGTGTACCTGTCTGTTCAGGGAGGGGTTAAAAACACAGCCAATCAGTCAGAGTGCGGAAATTATTGTGACATCAAGGTTATAATTCAGATCAGAAATGTTATTACAAAAATGGAAGGAAAACTGTTTCATATGACTCACGGTATGACCTTCAATTCTATACTCGAGCAGTGTTTCTACCCATTTATTCAGGAGTCACAAATTATATAACATGAATTGGATAGACGTCACTGCTGCACTGCCTAAAGAATAAATCTGCTGCTCTCTATAGCTTTACTTTGCTGTATGAATGATTGTAATAGTTATTATTAATAGTTACCACTACAGAGAATACACACAAGTCTGTGTAGGACTACCCACATACACACACAAAAAAAGGCTTTCCCTCATCACACTCAAATAGGAAAACCATCCCCAAACATCTCATACTTGTGTGCCATGCACATTCCTCCTTGTGTATTTAGAGACACTAGAGGACAGCAATATTATTTCTGCTTAAATCTCTCAACAACAGCTGTCCTTTAGGCACCATTGTTTCCTGGACCTTCCCAACCCATTCCAGAGTTCAAATTAATGTAATCTGATCCTAAATCTATGAATTGATGTCAGTATTTTTTGCCATTTAATCAATATTTATGAACAAAATATAATAATACAAACAACAAAACTGCATGAGAAAATAAAATCATTTCTCTTCCCTTCCATAACTGCTCTTTGCTGCTACAGTAGCATTCTAGGAACATCCAGAGACTTGCACCAGGCAGGGACTTGGCTCATTACCCATAAAAACAACTGGCACATGTCATGGAAATAGGCCATTAACTCCAGTCACAAAAAATCCAAAATGTAAGCACATAATTCGATAACGGTTTGAGAAATCATTTCAAAGAAACCATTTAAATATTTATATAAACTAGTCAAATCCTGGTTTTGTTACAGAGTGCTCACATTTCTGATTATTGATTTAAATATTCTCCCTTTTTTTTGCACTTAGTAAAATAGCTATAATTTGCTGAGAAAAAGACATGATTTGATAGAGTTACTCAGCAAAAACAGGTCCTAGGTTATGATTGGATTGAAAAGGTACGTTCATGAGGTATGTAAAACCTGACATCTTTAGGACGTAATACTTTCCTGTTAGAACATTAGAAAATGCTGACAGTTTTTTACAATTAGGGACTGGCTGTGTCATTTAAGCTCTGGCATGAAGGCCCAGGAGGAACCTGCAAGACCAGCAGAGGTGCTGTTAGAGAGATAGTCACATCCAGGATGTAGCAGTGTTGTACAAATGCTCAGAAGAGAAACAGAGTGGGGTGGGATGATGCATATGCCGCACTGCAAAAGTGGAGATGAGATGTAGGACAGCTGTGTGAGTCCATTCCACCCAAGTGTGAAGACTGAATCTGTTAATGTCATCCCTGATTAACTTTATACATGAAAAATAAATAGCACAGGTATTGAAATTGACTTTATTTGACCACTAGCAGTACTTCTCAACCATCAATCTCAAAATGTAAGTGTACCAAATTTGGTTTGTAAACGTAGGACATGAGGAGCATCCAGTCATAACCTTTATCCTTACAGACATTATTTGCTGAGAGTGTTTACAGAAGTAAAGGATGAAGCATCAGCATTGAAAATGAAAGGCTACCTGGAAAAAAAAATGATGCTCACTCACTTGAGGGTCTGTCAAAGACATGAAAGGGCATAATCAGGAGCTGCTAATAGATTGCACAATACTTCTATCAAGAACCAAAAAAGCAAGACTCTTGTAGCCTGAGAAATATAGCTGTGAGAACATGAAGGAGATCTCCTTTCCTTTGTCCATTTTCATCAGTAGAAAAAAAAAATGGGTTTGTTCTTGGAAAACAGCTATTATAACTATGCTTACAAACGGCCATGAACAGGGAGTACTGAAAGGCATGAGGTGAGGCTACTTAGACACTTCCTTCAAACACTGTAAGCCTCACAGAAGAGCTTTCTTCTGCGTACACACTGTGAATAGGACATACTGGAACTCTCCCACTACAGAAGAATCTGTTCCCATAAAAACCATGCAGGAATTTTGTTTTAACCTCCATCTACTTCCCCACAAAAATGTCTTAGTGTTCTTGTGGTCTGAGAGTAGTAAACACAGTTTGCTTTTTATAACAGACTTTTACATTCACACTATAATTAAGAAAATGGAAAAGGTAGTAAACAAGCTTAGCCCAGCACAAGTGCAGGGGAGGTACATTTTCTCACACGTTTGCTTTAACTGTCCCAAGAAACGGGGCTTCTTTCTCCATTAACAGAGTAGTCCAAACTATGCCTTTCTGATCTCATCGTAGGTTTATTTCTCCTATTTCATGGTGTTAGAAATGTAGGGTTATGAATCTTTGAAATCCAATTTTGACATTAAAAAACAACTCACTTTGCCACACAAAGCAAATCAACCAGATACAAAAGCTCTACATGTTATTAGCAAAAATAAGTAAATAACATTTATCAGTTCAAATGTCATATTTCATTAGTTACTGATTTTTGAAGTTCTGAATATGTCTAATGCTATAAAATATGGGTAGTAGTAGTATCTGTGATTAAGTACTTTGTTACTTACTTTGTGGGAACTTTGGTGGGTTGTCATTGACATCTGTAAGTGTAATTGTTACTTTGGTTGTCCCTGAGAGGCCTCCCATGTGTCCTCCCATATCTTTTGCCTGTATTACAACATGATATTCTTCTTTTGCTTCTCTGTCCATATTTGGAAGGGCAGTTCGGATAATTCCTACAAATGCAAAGAAAATGTCACATAAAAATTTTCACATGTTCACGTCACGAAAAATTGGACACGTCAGTTTTTAACATGCATTAAAATGTAGCAATATTTGCAGTAATTCTGCAGATTCTTTTTTTCTCTGTTCATCATGGTATGCAAGTAAACTAGTCCAAATATTTAAAATAGTTGAGCACAGAACTACCCTGGAGAATTACAGTTCAGCACAGAAACTGCTCTATCAGACTATATCATACCACAAAAGATAGAAACATCTTTCTAGTGTAGTGTACCCAGAAGCTCTACCAAACGCCAGGGGACCAACCCATAAAACAGCTTAGCTAGCATCAAGAGAGAATGAAAGAAGCTTTGCTCAAACACATCAGTACGTATACCCAACTGTACAGCCTTGATCAATATACCTCATTCATTTTAATGTATTTCAGTTATGAAGTCCTACTCAAATAAACTGGTCAATAATACCTGTTTGAGCTTCCACTGAGAAATACGGCTGACCTTCAAGAATACTGTAAACCAATTTGGCACTGTTCCCATATGTAGGATCATCAGCATCTGAAGCTGTTACCTGAATAACAGATGTACCTAAAAATGGAAATGAAAGACAGAAGAAATACAAATGGAAGCAAATGTGTTTGTATGCAGGTACTTGCAGTCATATGGCATGGCTAGTTCTTATCTTTTTTTCCAGGATTGATAAATGAAAAAAATTACTTAGCAATTTGTACATGACAGAATAGACTTATACAAAATTCTTCACAAACTGTGTTGTGGATTAATGTTCGAAACAGTAAAGATATAAAAGTCAGCAGTCACTCTGTGCCATTATCTTTCTTTTCCTCAGTAGTTTATAGTACTATATTTCTTTTTTTCATTAGACAGTCAAACAAAAGTTTTCTTTTTACATTTTCCTCAATAAGTTTCAGAGAAATCACGCTGTAGAAATCTCTGATAGACTTAAGCTCAAACAGGAGACGAAAATGGAATAGATAGCATGGCAATAATGTCTTCAGCTCAACTAGAGAAACGATCTTGACATTTACACTAGAGATTTCACACTTCATAAATTCTAGGGGACCCTCATGTTCCTTCCCAGGAGGAAACAGCTATGTTCTAGGAGCAATCTAGAGACGGTTAACCATGATAGTAGCTGCTCAAGGTTTGAATTCGTCAGCAAATTAGATAAATTGAATGAATCAGTGACTGAGCATGAAGTAAAATTTACCACCTAAAATTCTAGAAGAATTAGATCAAGCCAAGAGGTACTGACAATGCAATATTCCCCATAAGGCCAGGAACTGAAGTGCATTTATGAGTACTTACCTACATTTGATCTCTCTGGCACATTGGCATGGTAGTTTTCATGAAGAAATTCAGGGGGGTTGTCATTTATATCTTGAACTTTAACGATGAATTCAGAGGGTGGTTCCAAAGGTCTGTTAGTGTTCCTGTCTACAGCTTGTGCTGTGAGAGTGTACTGAGCTCTCTCCTCTCGGTCCAGTGTCTTTGTTGCATGGATGTTCCCTGATTTGTCATCAATAACAAAAATGATTCCTGCTCCTTCACCTGAGAGAATGTATTTAATGTTCCCGTCTCCAGAATCAATATCTGAATGAAGCTACAAAATGAGAAACAGATAGATATACCTTAACAAGATGGCATACATTTCATGTATATGTTTTCAAAACAAAAAAACCCCATGAAATTACTATAATTTCACAGTTTTCAAAAATCTTGCCTTACATCAGGCAATAATCCATAAACAAGCCCATGCTGTGAGCACATCTGTGCTGTGTTCAGACGCTGTCTGCACAGTTGCATGCTACCACACATAGGGTGCAACTGAGACACAAGCTTTGAGATTTAAAGAGGAAAATACACAAGAAAATAGTTACTTTATTCAAATGAAGTTGGAAGGTAGAGCCATTTTTACAAAAATTTGGTACCTCTCATACTAATGAGATTCTACAAAATGTAGAATTATGCTATGTAAAAAATGAAGTGACAGATGGGATGTAACAAATGAGACAACTGCCAATTGCCAACTACTTTTTAATTGCAACTTTTCTATTACAAACTAAATGACAAAAGTAACAAATCTTTACTGAATTTTATTACTTTCACAACTTCAGTTTGATGCATGAGGGAAATATTGAGCAAAATGATGTATTTATTGATTTTATGTTTATATGTACAAATTTTACACTTGTAAGAATTCTTTTTTAAATCAGAGTACCCAGAATGGTATTTGGTGTCACTGGTCCAGTTCTCTACTCTTTGTACTGCTCTGAAGACAACACAGATCAGCTGACCCATTATAAACTGTTAAACATGCTGTTTTATTTATATACATATAGTCTATTACTGTTAGACAGTAAGAGAATAAAAGAGCATTCCAGCATGTATTTAAATACACAGATATATACTTCCCTCTATACATACTCCTCGTGTATTTAATTTTACTGATAACTTAAAAATGAAAGGATGAAGAGAGATCTTTTGAGCAGTACGCTTTTCTGAACAGCTGGGGTTACACATTACATTTTTAATCATTATTTTTAAAGGCTGGAGAATGATACCAGATATTCTTGGCACATACGGTTGTTCAAGTGATTGCCGTCATCCCTGCTGTGGTCTTAAGTGACAGCTATATGCCTTCATTCAAAGACTGCTGAGCTCAGTGAAAAAACTTGTATTCATTTAGGTAGTTTTTGAGTAGCTCCTTAATTGAGCTACAATAACATGATTAATTTTAGGTAAATAAGTAGTTGCTGAAGAAGGGACTAATACAATAGAAAAGCAATGGCAAGAAGAAAAGCAACTCAAAATAAAAATATTAGTAATAATTATTAATTGAGGAATGAAAAGCAAATTCTTACCCTTCCCACTAGTACAGGATCTGGACCCGTATACTCTTCTATAACAAAGAATTGATTCCACACCCAGCCTCTTTTAGAACGATGCAGAACTTGTCCTTCTTTTCCTTTCTCATGGTGGCCGTGAAGTGATGGCCTTGCGTGGTTTACTTTTTCGGTAGTTATGGCATGGCTGTAATAGAGCATGCCCAGGCAGATAAGAGCGGCATGTAAACAATTGTCCTCCTTCATTTTTGGTTATTTTGTAGGCACAGGAGTATCCAAGAATCTACCCCTTCCACCTTGGAAGTTAAAAAGTTTCAGGCCACTGAAAAGTTTCAGATAAAATGTTCTGCACATAAGTTGCCACCACACATTGAATGCATCACTTCAGTGCTCTGCAGCTTCCCAACTTAATTCCTGAAAGACAGTAAAATGGAGAAAATGTCAGTTCTTTTATGTCTCTGAGTTGCAATAACTTCTTTATTAAACAAAACTTAATTATTAATTAGGACTAATTTTGAACACCTCAAGATAATAAGATTAAAATATAATAATGATTATGAAACACTAAGGAATAAGCATAGTTGGTGCTTTGGTACATGTAACTACCACCTTTAAAATCTCCTGAGTTATGGCACTCATTTGGAAGCTGAATGACAGGGAATCATATTCTCTCATGATCCTTCCAAACAGACTTAGCCTAAGATGCAAGATGACTGTAGAAATACCTAATTTATATCTAAGCCTTCTTAGGAGCTTAGATATAAGCTTTAGATATAAGCCGTTAAGCCGTAGGTTTAGATATAAAACAGATACCGAGATACTTGCTTATGAAGAATGGAGTATTTCTGCACGTGCCTAGAGAAAGGCCTTGTAATGACCAACAGATCCTCATGCCAAAAATAACTACCTATGTATTTCAAGACAGAACTCTGAGGACCTACACTTTGGATTTAGGTCCCTGAAGTAGCCCTCCTACTCCCTCTGAAGATCATGTCACCACAGCTGAGTAGCAGCACTGACTGCCAGTTCTGGTCTTTGTTCTGGTGATAATGAGTACCTTTGATAATATAGCAATTCATGTGGCTATTTACTTCTACTTTCCTTGCGAATTACAATGATTTCTTACTTTCTAATCATTTTTTAAAACACTAGGTCAGAATTAATATTTTAAGCAGAAACTGCATAATACAGTGAAACCTGAGCGAAGGTCTATACCTCCATCAGCAAACAATCCATCTTAAAGTCCACTTTGACTTATCACTGGGGCTTCCAGCACATTTTCCCTTTCAATTCTTACAGAACAGCCATTTTTTACTAGGTCCCTAAGACGTTTTGTTTCATCATTCCGTGGAAGTAATGTTATTCTTCTGCAAGATACTAATAAAACACTCAATATTATATTCATACAGGCATATGTATAGATATATGCTACCATCTTCTTCAAAACAGGATCATTTTTCATGAGAAATAAGAAGGTATTTGTAGCAGAGGAAATGTGAATATAGGGAAAAGCTTCAACCCACATCACAACCTGTATCTCCAGCAACAGATAAACATCTCACTAGTAATCTATCGACCCACTCATCTTGGGAAGTCTTTCTCAAATTCTGAGAGGTCGTATCCTCCCATCCACATCCCTTTGCAAACAGCCAACACTGAGAAATAGTTTTATAACTAAGAAATTAAATACTTGGGTTTTATTTCCTCAAAAAAGTTGCTTTTTATCTTTATTTTACTGGAAACTGATATCATCTCAATTACAACACCATAATGACACCAACATAGTGAATTAAATGAAAGTCACACAATTAAATGTAAATATAATCTGGCACCAAGGGAAGAATTTCTACACTTTTCTTTCTTAAGCATATTTATTAAGGATAGCATTTGGTGTATGCATTTCATTTTTCACTATTGTTACACAATGCCACATTACAGACTCCAAACAGCATGAGCGATATGAAAAAGAAAGTAATCTCTATTATTTTGGTCAGAAACACGCTTTTAAAATTCAGTTATTCTGATAAAATGTGTCTGTGAGCTGTGGAGCATTAGGCTTGTGTTTTTGGAGTTTATATCTCTATTTCACTGACAGGTAAAAATAAGGTAGGACATAAAGGACTTGAAAACTAACATTTAACCTGTTTTAGAAGTGCCTTAAGTATGAGAAGCCTTTCAACAATAATTACTACAGTAACTTTCCATGATAATAGTTAGTTCTAAAAGGAAAGGACACTTTTATTTTTTTTTCAGTTTTGCATAGAAAAACCAAATTGAAGCTCCTATTATGTTGTTTCAGTAGTAGTTTGCTATGGAGTGCCCTTTCAGCCCAACAGCCTTCAATGCCATGCCCAGTACACCTAATGACAATAGACAAGTATACTTTCCTGTAGGGAACTAACACACAGTACCTGTAACGCAGCAGTTACTAGTGTTTGGGTTCCTGGGTTGTTAAACAGGGCCTACATGATCCAAACAGAAGTGAGATAGGAAGGCATGCCTAGACAGCTGTGCATTCTACAACCCACTGCTAAAGATGTTAAGTAAATGGCTTACATTAATAGATTTTGGATGTGTTTGAAAATTAAACTCACTGATAATTATTCTTCATTAACATCACATAATGATCTCAACAATGAAAATAAGTAAATGAATATGACCATTATTCCAAAACTTCTCAATACTGTTATGTAAATCAGTAAACACTTTATAAAGATGCTTTACAATAATGGAAGAGCCAAGCTGACACACACCCTGCTTATTATCAGCAATACAAGTATGAAGTACCGGAAACAAAACATTAATCACACATCCATGCTTAATTTACTAATGAGGGTTTAAAATAAAAATTGCTTGCTACCTTCTGTTTTTATCCTCCACATATATATACAGATAGGGAGCAATAAGGCTATGTGTCTGCAGGTTATATCTCATCCTGTAAACGCTGTCTGGGGGGGGGAAAAAACCACTGTGGTTGTTTATGGTAATTGCTTCTGTTTTGAGGCCTCCATGCTAGTAACACAGCTAGTAATACCAGCTTAGCTTTAGAGGAAGAGCTCTAGTGCTGCAAGAGCTGCAGGCTAGAAGGCCTGTCTGGCCTCCCTCCTCCTCCCTGCCTGAAGTTTGTCTCTCAGATCACTTACATAGAGGTTGCCACAGCAATAAGTCCTATGTTTCCTATAGTCATTAGAGAAGTTAAGAAAATAAAGCAACAGTTTCTTGAAGCCTATGAAATTACTAGAAGCCAAACAGTTACTGCCTGGCTTTCTGCAAAGTACTTTCTTCCTAAAAGGTAAGGTGCACAAGACACTCTTAAGCTATAGTTAAAATAAACTGCATTAAAAATGAAGCAGTAGTATGACCAAGAAAGAATTTTTTGTTTCCCCTTTTTCCAAAACAATCAAATATTTTAATGCAATTCAGCTGCTGAACGCTAGCAGTTTCCCACTTCTTCAAGCAGAAAATAAGGAAAAACAGCTAAACAATTTACAAAGCATTTCCTTTTCTCCTGTGGACATCGCTGAGGGACAAATACCTTGTCATCATCTAAGCATGGAATACAGATCTGAGGCCAGCACTGGCAGCAGCTGGCTGGAATGCTGCTCTGCTGAGTATCCACACATTCTCAGTGGGCAGCACTTCTATTCGGACACTGAACAACCTTACATACACAGTGAACTGTCAGAACTATTTGCTGTGAATGTTTCTAATCCTTCTGAAGTTATGATCTGAGAGAGATCCTCAATATTGTTATTTCTGCATACAGATTATATCTGTCAGCTACAACAAACTGAATCTCAGCAGGCATTTGACCAAATTGCAACATCCTGATTTTTTCATTGTTGTTTAGAATTGCGCAACATATAATTTCAAAATCCTAGGTTTTCCTTAGAAATCTGTAAAAATCCAACCCCGCTTCCCACTTTTTTAGAAGGAAGAACAGATACCACAATTTGTATAAGAAATAATAGTGTAGGCAGCAGCACTAGGGAGATGATCGGCCACCTGTACTCAGCTCTGGTGAGGTCACACTTCGAGTGCTGGGTTCAGTTTTGGGCTCCTCACGACAACAAAAACATTGAGGCCCTGGAGTGTGTCCAAAGAAGGGCATCAAAGTTGGTGAGGGGTCTGGAGCACAAGTGCTATGAGGAGCGTCTGAGGGACTGGGATTGTTTAGTCTGGAGAAAAGGAGGCTCAGGGGAGACTTTATAGCCCTCTACCACTACCTGAAAGGAGGTTGTGATAAAGTGGGTGTTGGCCTCTTCTCCCAGGTAAACTAATGATAGAATGAGAGGTAATGGCCTTATATTGCACCAGAGGAAGTTCAGGTTGGATATTAGGAAAAATTTCTTCTCAGAAAGAGTGGTCAGGCACTGGAACAGGCTGACCAGGGAAGTGATGGAGTCACCACTGGAGGTTTTCAAAAAAAGGGTAGATGCAGCACTGAGAGACATGGTTTAGCGGACACAGTGGAGATGGGCTGACAGATGGACTAGATCATCTTAGAGGACTTTTCCAACCTTAACGATTCTATGATTTGAACTAAGATGCATTTTTTCACAAAAGGAAGAATTCCATTAACAGATTTTAGTAAAATATGAATGAATGTTCACAATTTTGGTACTGAAAATTAGCTCTACTGGGCATAAAGGTAAAACCAGCCAGCACACAAGATCAAACCACATCAGAAGCACACATATCACAATGGGACTCCAAAATGCTACCCATGTAACTTGATCAGTTGAGGTATGCACGACAGAGAAACGTTAAAACAACATCTAGTCCACACTCTGAAGAACATCATGCATAGCGTTAGCATAGAAATAAAATATTTTTCCCTAAACAGTTGTGAGAAGATGCCATTAGAGCACCTTTAACTACGTAGATAATATATTTTTTATTTGCAGTTGTTACTTATTTTTGGAAATGTAGAGCTAACAAGTTTCAATTTTATCATAAAAAGTCTGTTCTTTTAACACTAGAAAATACAATCCATCATTACTCTGAATGAGACCACAAAATGCAGGGGCCCGAATGCAGCATGACACGGTAGAGAGATGGCGTTAGCTCTAACAGACTAATATGAAAAGTCAGTCTGCTCTACAAAACTTCACACACAAATTTGAATGACTGTTTATAGATGACTAATAGACAAAAATAAAGAGCCAGCAACGATTAGTTTAATGACAAGACCAGTCGCGGAAGTGAAGTCTAGCCAATTTTAAATTTCTTTCTTTATATTTATAGCTAAAATAATCCCAAACATTCATGCTGATTTCCTGTGTGCTATTAAATGACCATATGCCAAATTATAATAGACTAAACAATTTTTTCTGATTTGTCTAGGCCATAACTTCTGGATGATACATTAAAATAGCAATTGTTCTCAGGAATACATTTGGCAGAAAGCAGTCAAAAGAGCAGTGAAGCAATATAATAACAGATGATTATATTCTGAAATGTTCTGCAAGAGTTTCAAGTAAATATAGCAAATTCCCAGTCCAAATGAGATTTTAATTGTAATTAGAATTAGCTGAAAAGTTGAATGATTTATTTTAAAATAATTTTACGATCAGATGAATAAATTAATAGTGTTTTGATGGCAGAATAAATATTGGATCCTATTAGTTCTGTCGCTCTCAGAGTGCCTGTGTTCTGGACAGGACAGAGCACCGGGCACAGCTGGCTGAGCCCCTGCTGCCCACAGCAGGGAGGGACCTGCTGTGGCTGGGCAATGCCCCAGCTCCACAGGGCTCTCTCCTCCATGTAGCCAGCTGTAGCAAAGCCAACAAGAACCTGGACATTCCTCTCCTGTTGGGTCAGAGCTATTCTGAGCAGATTTGGGACTCATGATCCATTGTTGAACTTAGATGGCTAGCTCTTTCTTCCTTGAATGCTGTAATCAGGGCCGTGAAGGATGAGCAGTTCCCACAGAAAGAAGATGGGAAGAAGATTTCCAGATCAAATAATCAGTCAAGTCCCACTGAGCCCATACTAGTTAATCTTTACAGCATAACACAAATTTAAATACATCAGGAGTTTTTAATGAAACACATAAATTGAGGGCTGTGGATTAGTTCTGTGTGCAAGTGTACATCTGCCTCACACTCACATGCACTGGCGAATGAATGAGTGTGTAGCAGGGTAAATACAGGATTTCAATATGGCATGTATTTTTATCCTCTTGTAGACTACTGTATTCCAATAACTGACACCTAAGTATTTTCAATAAGTTCACATAATGAATATGAAAATAGTTTTGAGTGAAGCCAATTCTTGCTTCAGAAATCTAAGTATTAAGCTTCTCACTTCTCGATAACCTAACACTTGGTTTCAATGTATTTTTTTCCCATTTAACAATATAACAGAACTTTGCTTTCTTCCTTGACTCCGTTCAAGAAAATGGTACATAGAGGTGTAAAAACAGTCTGGTCTCTTTTGATTATGAAACAAGATAAAATATTGCCAATCAATAACCCCTACATTTAACTTAATTCTATCAATTACATTTTTATTTTAAGCTGTAAGGCATTATCAGAGCAACGTCTGATTTTTTTTTTTTTTAGCTTAGATAGACTCACTATTAAAAAAATGTGGTGGAAAAGACAACATACCTCATTTTATTTATTTGAAAGAGTGTTATGCAAAGTATTATATCTACTATAAATCCTATCTAGCTTGCATAACACATATGGAAAAGCCAGTTTGGAAAGCGAGTCCTTCAGTCCTGAAAAATGCCAATTTCTTTCTATGAGATTCTTGATATCTTAAATCCAGACAGAATTAGAATTAGGGTTTCTGCATTTTTCCACTTGAACAAGAGAATGTCTGGTCTTTTCTGGTCATCCCTGGCAGTGTTTAAAGCCAGGC
Organism: Penelope pileata; assembly: GCA_013396635.1. Classification (NCBI taxonomy): domain Eukaryota; kingdom Metazoa; phylum Chordata; class Aves; order Galliformes; family Cracidae; genus Penelope; species Penelope pileata. Next base: position 1,024,949 of record WBMW01004035.1, on the reverse strand, counting down.
TGGATGGGTCCCTGGAGAGCCTGATCAACTGGGTGGCAACCCTGCCCACAGCAGGGTGTTGAAGCTAGATGATCCTTAAGGTCCCTTCCAACCTAAGCTATTCTATGATTTCCTTCCCAGAGTCACCTATACGATATGTACAAAGGTGCAACACAAGCATATCATAATTTGCAAGGTATACTTTAAATGCAATGAGCTGAGCCAGAGGATGAGACAATACTAGCTTTTTTTTAAACTTTTAGCTGCTCTACAGCAGTATGGTGGCTTTGTGCACATTATTCTAGACAGGAAATCATCCCATCAGGAGATGGGTATTTGCTTCCTCCAGTGAATCCCTTCCCCCACGGCAGCATTGAGACATAGAGCTCCATTCATGTACCAAGAGTTCCTCCTCTAAGTGCCAGAATCATAGCCCTTAGTCACCACGTGAAACAGGAAAACAAAAAACTAAAGGACTCCAAACCCAGCAAACTGACTTCATGAATATAACTAATCCCATGAGACTAGTCATGTATATAATTATCAATTAGAAGTCAGGCACTGAAAGACAATATCCAGTAGTCTAATGTAAAACATTTTGTTTAAATGACAAAAGCTCTGATCTCTGATACAGGAAAAGATTTTCATGCCGTATATGTAACTGGTAAATCTCATTTCATTCAACTTGTAATTCTAAAATAGACCGCCAACAACTAACTCCCTGCGAGCCCTTCTGAGGCACTGAATCTCTGTGTTGAAGCATATTTTGGGTCTCACTGGAGCAAACAGCAAATAACCCTCATCTGAATGCAAATTGATATAAAGTCTTTTGTGCCATTCATGAAACATAATTAGTCTTATGAGACAAAAGTAGTCCATAAAAGGAAATCTTTCATCTTTAAAGATATTTCAGAAAAAAATTCTGCTAGTTATTGCAGTGAATAATAAGAGCACCCCACCCACCCTGTTCATATTCCTCTGTCTTGCATGGGAGCATGATGCAATTGTAAAGGATTATAACTCAAGACTGCACTTTTGCAGAGATAGGTGTATATATATGATTTTCTATATGGCGTGCAAACAGCCAAAGTTCCTGCTATAGTAAGGCTCTAGGTCATGGTAAGATTTGGATGTACTAAATATATTAATAAAATCTTAACAGAACTGTTGATTTTCATCTTTAGTAATAAAAGTTACCTTAAAAAATGCTAAGTAAGCTTTGTAGAATCCTATTCTGAGTTCTGTAGAATCTTATGCAAAGGAATCTTAATCCTTTGCAATTTTAAATTATGTTTTATAGCACTGTATTGGATTACTAAAATGTTTAAAGCCAATAATCCCCAGCTGCTCCAAAGAATAGTTTCTGAAATGTAGCCATATTTTTTGTAGCAGCTTTGAGATTCAGTATTAGGAAACCATAGACAAAGAACCACAAAATGATGGTTCTTTGAAAATAGAAACTGTTTTGCAGGAAAGAGGAAGAAAAATAATCTCCTGATGATATGATATATCCTTCAGTATCTGCCTCTGAAATCATCATGGAAGGAAAGTATTTATTTTCACCAGACTTTGATTTAATTCTTACTCATTCAAGAAAAGTGAAATTGCCATTTGGTGTTCTTCATACAAAGCAGTAGAAAGTAGGAAGAGAACTTAGTACATTAGGAAGTGAATGACATGGAAATAAGCCTGAGAGAGTGATATTAAAAGGTTTGGGAAATGAAAAATGGCTGTAAACAGAGTTTTACATTTACTTGCTGCCCCGGGGAGATCAGCTTAAGATAAATGTGACAGAGACTGTCTGCTTTTAAGCATAAACTCTACAGGAAAACAACTAGCATAAGAAAGGTAGTCTTATTAAAGAACATGGTGATTGATAGAGTCATTTGAAGTAATGACTAAGCTCTTGGTAGAGTTTATTTTAAATAGTAATTGCATTCTTGTGCATCTCAGTCACATTGGAATTCTCATAATTTCCTGCAAACTCAGTGCTTGCTATAGCTACAGCCTATGTCCATACTAGTTTTAATGCAGTTTCCTATTATGTAAGTGGTCACAAATGACACCTCAAGGAGGAAATAAAAGACATCTAACATCTGCTTACCTCCAACTACTAATACGGTGCTCACATAATAAGCCAACACTGAATATGTATTTTTCTCTAAGAATATACAAATAAAACTTGTGTTGTGACGGAAAGTATTTTTGGTTTATGCCAAAAATAAGACAGAGATTCAATATTAAAAAACAAAAACTGAGAACCTAGCAAAAACTGATGACTACAGGCAGGCCTATCCAGCTACCAAACCAAGCTAAAACAAATTCCAACAAACGATTAATTTCTGTTCTGATCTATAACCTCCTGCTGAAGGGCTAATAACCTCCACACAATCAGAAATCTATACTGAATCTTTAGTACTGTACTTACAGCTTTATTTCAAGAGGCAGCTTGAGCAGGGCTGTTGAAATGCCAGACTACTGTAGCATCTTGTGTGCTCTTTACATAACCAACGTCAACACACAACTATAAGGAACACAAAAGCTGTGGAAGACCTTTCTCTACAATACATTTTATAGTGCCAAAGTTTTTTGTTCATTCTGATAAAAGTCCTACTAAGCAGTGAAACTAGCCACCCAAAATGGGTATTGCATAGTTTTTGTATATCCCATATACACATGACAGCATGTGTTGTAGATAAACCTACCTATAGAAATAACTTAGAATGGAGTTAACCATATAATTTCATTTCTCTAGAATAAAAAAATACTCTAAATTTTTTTCTTCAAATAAAATAATTCTAGTCTGTGATGGAAATAATTATTTCTGCAAAATGTCTGAATGGGGAATAGGTTATTTTGCCAAATCTGCCATCAGTTTCTTCACTGCCCAAAGCTTTTCTCTACAAAATCTTTTGCTACTTTGAATATAATTCCACCAGATTACTTGATCCCCCTGCTCCCCTTCAATTTGATCTCCCTCAAAGAGGAAGGTTTCTGATAAAAGATCACCACTTCAGAAACACAGGTAAACCACCTTGAAAAGACAGCAGTTTGCTTAATTCTTGCAACCAGAGTGACTCTCATTTGAAGCGGCTTAAGTAATTGGATTCTCTGTAACACTTATCTTTATAAAACTTGACAAGTTAGTGAATTACCAAGAGTCTCCTTCACTTTCAAACAATAGAGAAAGAAAGGTGAGAGCTAAATGTCTAATCAAATTCTCTTTTTTTCATCAGCTTTCTTGGAGCTGCAGAGGGAAGAGTTCAGATCCTGCAGCCATGCATTTATGTAAGGTTCTCTCTGACTGTTTGCTTAACTATTCCAGTTTAGTGCAAATTTCTTCCATAAAGAGCCACTTTGAGATATTTCCAATGAATAATTGAATCAGTAATTAATTTTTTCATACACAGAGATTGTCTGTGAAGATACTATTTTGCCTCAATAGCATGGGGCGATAAGAACAGAATACTCAAACTCATTCCTAATGCAGTGTCAATAGCTCTAATAAACGAGACCAACACTGTTTAGGTACCTAATTGGAGACTAAAGCAGAAAGAATCAAAACTGCAAATTTAGCAATTATTTTAAATCCATTAAATCACAAGATTATAATTCAAACAACATTTTCTGAAGTGTCTTGTTGTTAGTAGTCAGCAGAAAATATTTCCATTTAAAAAAAAAAAAACGCACACACACAAACAAAATACCTACATTAGATATATCTTTCCCTTTGGCTCCTGGTGCATCATAATTTGCTCTCAGCATAAATCAGGGGAACCACTTTTATTTTCAGTGTTCCAAGTGATGTAATCCAAAACTGTAAGGACTAAAACAAAACTCCCAGTATTATGATGAAAAGAAAAAAAAAAGGTAATGGGGTGCTAAAGTGCTACAACTCGATGCTAAGCACATAAATAACATAAAAAAAAAAAAGACAGGCTTGCCAGCTTGCAATTAGAATTTGTTTTTCATGCAAGTGATATATGTGCAAAAAAGGGCAAATGATTCAGTATATTTCGCATGAACATAATTCGTTCTGTGTCAAACTTGTTCAATTATATATTTCTAACTGATCGTATGAAACACTAATACATCCCAGAGATTATGGATTGGCACTGTTTCTGACCTGTACTTACAGATGATTGTGACAAAACAGTTCATTTCTATGCTTCACTAACAAGAGTTGTGAAACTGTGACTTGCTGTAGTAGGGGCCTGTGGTATAATGCAGAAGAGGCAAATGTCAAATACCTTGAACCTGTAGTTGTTCTTGCATAGAATCATAGAGTGGCTTGGGTTGCAAGGGATCTCAAGGATCATCAAGTTCCAACCTTGCTGCAGGCAGGGCTGCCAACCTCTAGATATAGTACTAGATCAGGTTGCCTGGGGCCCCATCCAACCTGGCCTTGAACACCTCCAGGGTCAGATAAAAACTCTAGTTTCAAAAACTGACTTTCCACAGAAAGCTGGTCATAGGAAACTGGTAAACACGGATACTTGTTTGATTAGATTAGTGTTATTCATAGCTGAAGCTATGAATCAGCTATAATTAAACATATTCTGGAAGTGAATTACATGCTTTCGTAATACGATATCGGGGTAAATCTTGATCTTAACAGAGCAATAATCAGGATTTGTGGTGTATATCTACATCTTAGATCACCATTCTTAGATTATCAATGTCCTTATAAAGCAATAGAACAGTTGGAAAGCATTTGTTTGTGGGGCCAGTCAGGTAAAGCTTTAGATTCCAGATCGATAACATGGTTTTCTCTTCTAATGGAGACTAGTGAAGTGTTACTTAAAAATGAGCTTGCAAAAAAGAAAGGGGAAAACAATCTGACACTTGCTAGAATTGCTACATTGAAAACAATATAAATTTTGGATGGAATGACCTTAATATTAGGCAGGTAGAAGGTCAAATCTCTTTGATAAATAATGCAATGTTGCATAATAATAACCCACATGGATCAGTATTTAAATTTTTTTATTTTTTTTTTAAGTGTTACACGATCATGTCCAGGGATAGTGACATAGTGCTCTTGTACAACGCTAACCCTGTATTGTCTTGCCACTTTGAAGATCAAAAACAATATTTTGAGCACAAAAACTCACAAGAGAGAGCAAAAAGGAAAAGAAATGATTTGGTGCCATTTGTCCTTTACCTATGCCCAAAAATAGCTTCCTGGAAATCCAGTGGTCAGAGCACCAGACAGGCACCAGCTGGAGAAACTTGATCTGGGGATTCATCCAAGAACTGGGAACATCTCTCTGAATACAGTCTTATTTCTTGTTCAAATGCAGTGGCTGTCAGGGTAAGCATTGCCTTAAAAAACTTGCTGTGTCATTTTTTAAAGATATTTTTGCAAATCTTGGGGATCCCTTCTAAGCTTCAGTAAGTGAGCTCAGATATAGATCCAAGGAATGACAAATATTAGAAGCAGGAAGGACTCATAATGAAGGTCGTATGCAAGTATCGTGCTGCATTATTTGTCAATGCAGCTGTAACTAAACCTAACTATAACAAGCTAACATGAATAATTATGTAAAGGTAAAAACAGTAATATGAATATTTTCTAAATGCCTATTTAATAGTGGAACCACAGCGTCATGAAGAAAGAGAAAGGTGTGGAGATTTGGAGCACAAAGGCAAAAAGGACTCCAAGTGGACAGTAGAATGATAAGGAGGAAGCAGCTATTGTCATAGCACTCTGGGATGTGTGGGCCCTCTGTCCGACTCAGGCTGAAGGAAACTGCCTCGGAGGCAGATGGTGACAGTGTGACACCAAAGAAAGGGAAGACACTAGGAAGCTTGCGTGTATCCTGTTTAACTCTGCATAATTTGTATAAGAGCTCAGCATTATCAGACTTACAATTCTTTGTTGAGACTTCAAGATAACGATACATTCTTGGCTTTGCATGTAAGTTTTGTTCTTTCAGCCTAACGAGCTGCATTGCAGCTTCATAAACTGATGAAGAAATCAAGCAACCTAGCCTGTAACCTGCATGCAGCACAGAGGTAACACTCACAGGCAAAGTAGTTCACCTGAACAAAAGACAGTACCATCAACTAAAGAAAACTGAGCTTATGCTGAAAGGAGTTAACCCGATGTTAATTCCTTTAACAGAGAAGCAGAAGTTTAACCACATAATGCCTGGCCAGCAGTACACCAACTTTTGTTCAGGAGAGTTGGTTCTGACAGTTTTTCAAAAAGTCATTGTCATCCTATTCCTTGCTGAGAAGTTTTCCAACTTAAATACTTTATTCATCCTCACATTTGCTAAGCAAGAGCACTTTTTAAGCAAAACAAATTGCTGCAGATCTACAAGGAGAAAAAAGATAATTCCATTTTATGCAAGGTTCCTTGAAAACACAACATTGTACTATATTGTTTATCCTGCAAGCAGCAAAGTAGCAGTAGGCACTCTGTCACTGGCTTCACTGTGAAGCAGCACAACACGGTCTTTGTTGAGCTTGCCTTGGAGTGAATCATTGTGATTCACTGAAAAACTGCTCCCGGTGATGGGGCTGTTCTCTCCTATGCCTTATGCAGGGCAGAGAGGGACGGAGGACAAAAGCAGCACCTTTGGACATGTAAACAGAAGAACATAATGAAATTTGCAGTTAGTATTCACTCTTGAAATGAACAGCTCCTTAATGAGTGCTAAGTGTTTGTGCAAATACATTCCCTTTAAAAACCAAGCGGAATAGTCTGCTTTCCGATATACTGCAGCTCATGCATATTGCCTGCAGTGAAAGTATGAAAACAGCTCAAGAGTCTGTTGGTTGGTTGGTTGGCTATTTTTGCTTCATTGCAGCCTTAGATCACAAAATACAGCTCATAACATGAAACTTAGCCAATATAGCCAGCAGTCCTATGACCAACGACCAGACATTTGAGGTTATGCAATCTGTTTTGCTATTCTAGGGGGAGAGAAGGGAGGATGGAAGGCCAAATACCTAAGTTACTCTTGTAGAAGCAGGTAAAAGCTCGAAAAAGTATGAGACCAGATCCCAGAACCATCACTTTTCAGTATTTTAGGCTGTTTGCAAAAGGAGATAGTGTTCATAAACAGAACCAGAGAATACCCCAGAGGGTCAGTCCTGTATTTAATTCCAAATATTACATTGGCTCAGATTTCTCATTTTCTGGCCTCTATGTTATCCTGCTGAATTCATTATAAGGTTGGGGCTACTAGCCAAAAGAAATAGCTAATGTATCCCAGAGCCTATATTGTTTGGAATATCTTCTGAGACAGGAATTTATAGCATTGCTATAATAAAACTCAGAATTCAACATTGAAATACAAGCCTGTGTACTTGCCACACATACCAGAATTATAGAGAAAATCCAACCATGAAACTGAGAAAATAAGGAAAATATGCAGCAACATCTAGAAAGAGCCCATTAAGACTTGGTTATACCTTGAAGAACAACCTTAAGCAAGAGATAAATCACAAATGATGTTACACAGGTGGATGCAATGGACCTAAAAGATGCCATTGAATTACAAATCCAGTGGTTTTATCATGCAGGAGGAGAGCAATTTTAGATTGGTCTGGAGCACTTATTACCTTAGATGAGAAAAGATGGGACAAAGTCATGATTTTGCCCTCACTTTGCCCCTCCATGCCTCCGCCCAGCTCTGATGTTTGTTTTTTCTTTACTTAGTGTGTTCTAGTCTAGTCTCCTTCATATTATGTATCTTATTGTGCATTCAAAGAATAATGAAACATACTTTCTATCTCAAAAGACTGCATGTTAATATTCAGCAGGAATTACAAAGTATTGCTTTTACAGACAAGAAACTGTATTGCTATTTTTCCTGTACAGGAATAGAAGTATAGACTTAGCCTAAAACCTTGGAACAAACCTTCATTTATGAGACAGGGGAATCATTTTTATTCCACTGCATGAATTCAGTAGTCTGCCACAGGCCAGTCATAATCTGTTATTGTTTCCCTGCAACCTTGTACTATTAATTTTTCTTTTTAATGAACTGTCCAGTCTAGTTTAGCTATGGGAACTATGATGGAACTGCAATATAAATGGTTTATGTCATGCCTTTGTCAAAAGGCTTTCCCCTACAGCACTAGAATATAATTGAAAAGCCATTTTAAAATAAAGTAACTGAATGGTTGCAAATGCAGGTTGTCAGGAATAAAGTGAGAAAATCCTATGCATTATATTAGATTTTACCAATTGCAACTTGTGTGACTTTATTAGTGTTTATTCGAATTACTAAAGCCACATAAATTGCATATGTTTGCATGGCTACATTAGCAAGTACTCCTGAAAAATACTGAAGCTATAATATTTTTTTCTTCAACTGTAACTAACACTGCAGCCATCAGTTTGGTTAAATCTATCAAAATAATTAAATACACTAAATAAATACATTTTATTTTGGTTTATGGCATAAAGAATATACCCATGTTTGAGACGACAAAGGAGCTTCTAAGTAGAACTGAAGATGGTTTTTATTGCATACGAAACCTCAAAAGGCTAAGTACACAATAGTCTTTTTATACATAAAACATATGCAAAATGTAATTCAGCTTTTTCTTTTGTTTAGATTTTCTAGTCCCTTGTATTCTTACACTATTATTACTACCATTACTATTATGAAAGTCCAAAGAGAGAAATTCCATCAGTTTTCTCAATAAACACAGTGAGTTAATTACATCAATGATTTGAAGATTTCCATCAACATTGGTTCTGAAAATGTTGCTTTAGTTTTTGGTTCACGCTTCTCACCTTTAAAATGACTAGCGAAATTTTGTCAGAAATTAACTTCATTGAAACATGCATTGCACAACTAATACCAGAAGACTCACAGAGGTTTGGATTTCTGATGAGTATTTTAGTCAAAATATGAACCTTTCCATGTCCTTATCTTCTGATCCTCCTTTCTCATCCTCCTGAGAGCCTCCAGAGTTTCCTGTGGCATAGGCCAGCCAAAGTGCTCCAGTGCAGATGGCAGAGCACAGTGTAGCTGAAATAAGTCCTGGAATTTCCCAGAAGGCTGAGAAAAGGCAGAGATGAGTGTCTGACAATGCATTATTTTCAACATTTGAACAGAAACAATTTTTTTGTCAATAAGACCTGAATTTCACTTAGAAGCCAGGGTGATTTATAACAAAATAATGATTCCTCTGGTACCTGTTCGACCAGGATATACATCTTTCACCATTCTAACAATATTTCCTAAGGCACTTGGAAACAAGTTCAAGCAAGCCTTCAAGAGCATCAACAAAGCAGAGGTAACAAATTCAGACTTCAAATCACTACACTGAACGTGTGCAATGAGACTGACAGAAACAAATTGTTCTTGACATTTGACTCTCAGGCCATACTTTAAGAAAAACCTATGGATTTGATGTACTTTGGAGTGTCATCCCAACAAAATAAAAGATTTTGCACTCATACATGAGCCTATTTCATTTAGACTAGTAATGCCTAAAACGTATGCAATAAGATAATACTGTAGACACACAGTTTGTTCTGTGTTGAAGTTTTGTGGGTTGAAGTTGAGATTTCAAAAATTCAGGTCTTAAAACTTACATAAATAGCTACTTGTACAGAAGTGAAATGAGATGCAATACACATTAAAGCAGGCAATTGGAGATGTAACACTTTCTGTCTGATACGTAGGCTTCATTAAACATGCTAGCATTGTCATAAGACAGGGTGATTCTATGCAACTGAAAATTAATCTTCTTTCCACATGGCATTCGTGCAAAAACAAAGCAAGACAGCAGTTTTCTTCCAAGATCTACCTTGTACACCAGGAACATTGTATTATTCCTATTACAGACTAGGTTTACCATAAGAAAATTAAAAACAAATAGTAACAAGGCTGTTTTATCTGAAAAAGGCAATTTATACATCATACAACATTGAATTTATATATCCAGCAAGTGAACCTAGATTTCTTATCCTATATGGGAGATTTTAATTATGGCAGTATACTTTTTGGAGAGTCTTATGGATTGACCTCATAGATTGACCATTCAGGTATAATGCTTAGCGGTGTAAAATAATTGAGGAGCTCATTAGTCAGTGCCTACTCTCACTCTCTTTTGAACTTCAGTATGCAGATCCCATGAAGCACAGGGAGGAAATCTCTAGTCAGGATATTCCACTTAAGGGAACTACTGGGCACCTTTTGTGTGACTCAGTAGCCAATCTTATGTCACAGCTCCAGAGGAGCTCAGTAGTGCCTTTCCCTCCATGCTGTTGTTCTTTGTTTCATGAACAATAGGTAAACATGAATATTTACCCTGTCAACCATTTGATTATCTGGATACTGTAACAGGAAATTTGCACTCCTGAACAGGCACAGCTGGAAACAATTTAAGAAAGAAAGATCCTTCAAACGAAAAGAATTTAAGAAGCATATGGATGCCTAGGTTTACATGATAATCAACAGAAGATGCTTGTTCCTCCTCTTTTGTAAGGAGCCACTTCACACTCCAACCAGAGGGAACATCCTACAGTCACTCTGCAGGAAGCTTGCTTTCAGAAATGATTTGCTTTAACTCTGAAATGTAAGGAAGTCCACAAAAACAGACACAGCAGTTTCTCAAATAAGAAAGAAAAAAAAACAATAAAAAGCCTCAACTAGTGACCCTGTTGGTTAAATTCAGTTAATTCATATACTAATGAGAATGGAGGATTTTCCTTAAAGGTCATTCTTCACAGTCATTTCATTTATTAAGTCGACTTGGAAGTGTAGCTCTGAAGTCAAGAAAAAGAGTAGAACAAGGCCTGAACCAAATCATGAAGGGAGATATAAGAAAGTGCCAGAAGAGATGAACTGAAACAGCGATGAGGAAACCCACATAGCTGTGAACACAGGGGAGACTCAATGAAATGGAAAGCACAGATAATTTAAGATATTTTTACTGTCTTTTCGATGTCCATACATGAACTTGAAACCTAGTCATTAAGTCTTTAGTCAAATTGAACCATCTTTCATGTCATTCAGTTGAAAAGCTTTATGTGAAAAAGAACAGAGCACTGCTTGCAAAATTTGGACCTTGTGTTCAGTGAATGACAGGATATCAATCTCACATGCTGAGCTCTTTCTAACAGAGAAGCAAAGGAGCTCACACATTTCTCAACTAAGGTAGATCGAATGCTGTTGGTATCACTGCCAAATATATCCTGGTACTAATTGTTGCAGCCTACTTTAACAAGTTAGTGGAGACCATTTACAAGTCCTGTATAGCTGCTCACAAGGATGGTGAACTATACAGCAAATTTGACTGCCAGAAATGAAATCATCACCATTCAGGGACCTTTCCACTGAAATGAAGTCTCTGTCAAGCAGGACTTCAGTGCATTGAATGCAAAAACTGTGAACGAATCAGCTAGACAAAGAGCTTTAATATCCTGTCTTTGTAATCTTTATCCAAGACGATTCAGATGGGATTATGTTTTTGACTGTAAAAATGATAGTATTTACATATTAGTTACCTATTCCATTTACTCTATTTCTCTGTTAATTTAGAAAAATCATGGATACTTTTGTAGGTGGACAGTTCTCACCTCTGAAGAATCAGTGGTTTCAGCAATAGCACAACAGAAAGTAATTGAGGATATGAAACATTAAAGGCATCAGAGCAGTAGATATAACTCTTTTAAGGTTTAGGGTTTCCGAAATTGCCTTACTTCCACACTTTCTGCAGCCACCTTATCTGAAGCCTAAGTCACCACCAAATTCTTTTTCTAACCCATGTTTGAGCAGTTCTGTTCAACTGAGAGGTATTGCAAAAAATATCAGGGAAATAAATCAAATATGGAATTAACCATTCATTCACATAGGCCCAGAAAAAGAAAAGCATGAATCTTTTTCACTGATGAAATCTAACCTACATATTAGAAAATGTATTCCATTTCTGCTCTTCAGTGCTACATTGCTGTGATTTTTCAAGAGGTTCTCTGATGTTTTAAGCAAGAAATTAAGTAACAGTGATTTTTAAAAAAAAGTGCGTTATCAAATCATGCCTTAAAGGCACAGCAGGACAGTCAATGTCCTACATCATCAGCTGTCCTGAGCTCAAGACCAATGGATAAACTATGAAACTGCAAGATAGAGTAGCTGACCGATGCAGACAGCTCACAATAAGCAAGAGGTTAGTCTCTGCAGAACTTTTCCATCTTGCATAAATAGTGGAGACTCTGTAGAGAGAAGATACTAGATAAGCATACCTGACTTGTTACTCGGAAGATCATACAGTTGGATGTACTACTTACTTTCACCCACTGGAAACGTGTTGCCAAGTTATGTAGCATATTCCACACATTTGAAACGTCACTTAATGATACTCTGACGACACTGCAGATGTAAGCTTTCTGCTACCACTTATCCAGTACTTCAGCTCTGGCTGCAAAGAATGAAAAACTTCATTTGAAATCCAATGAAATGTCAGTACCTTAATAAAATTAAAGTCTAACCTATAAACTACCCCAGTAGCCCAAGGAGAGTTTAAAGAACAGTAATTAAATAATACTTAAACGCCAAGAACAGAATTAATAAATAGTTTTTACCTTAACAGACTAACTATTGCAAGAATGTTCCCATAACTAAAATGCTGGAGGCCGTCTTTATATTCCTTCACATCTTTTTTGTTATCTCCAAAAAAAAAGGAAAGAAAGAAAAGAAAGAAAGGGGAAAAAAAGATTCTTATGGAAAAATCTGTTCTGGGAACATTATCCAATATAATATGATGAGCTTTGAACACTTGTAAGTGCTCTAAAGCCACATTAGAAAATTAGTATTTTTACCATTATGAGAGAGAAGGGAGTAGATTATTTTTGTAAGTGGAACTACTACCAGTACAGTAGGGAATATATATCTAGGATAAGACATTTGAAAAAGAAAATGATTAAGAGGTGCCTCTGTCTGTAAGCAGCTCATCTGTAATTGTTTCAGTGGTCAAAATTCCTTCATAAACGGGATAGTGCATTGAGACATTCTGTATAAAAGGCACAGAAACAAAAACAAACCAGCTAAATCACGTTTTATTAGGTGAAGTGGATCTTCTTGCATTTAAACAAAGAAGTTAAGAATGCTCACAGTTTCATGAGAGCAGGCAGTCATCATTCCATGTGCTTCTGACAATATGTTCCCACACAAGTAAAAAATACAATAATGTGACAGAGAAATACTCAGTGTAATCTACTGTTATGTACCAATGCAGATACTGTATTTCTGATTCTCACTTGATAGACTCTTAAACAAGTACTAAATTAATCCTATAACTAAGATTGGTTTTAGACGATTAAATCAACTTACTAATTGATCATTTTTAGGAAGAATTATGGCAAAATAACCTCTGTAATTTGGGCTGTTACCATTTAAAAATATGTTTATGTACATGCATATCAGTAATGTTTTACAGTATTAAACTGATAAAGCCATCTCTTCTATATCAATCCTCCATTTTTCACCCCCTTTTACCCCTATCAAAGCAGTCAAGTTTTACCGGCAAAGAACAATTCAGCAGCATAGGGTAAATTTCAAAGTTGCTACTAAGAGCGCTCAGGAGAAATGAACAGGCATTTTCTGAACATTAGATATTAAATACTGCAATATTACACTTAAACCTATTTCATACTTAATCCACCGAAGGAAGACATTAAACCATGTGGCTTCTGTTGTCAGTTGTGACTGCAGATATGGTGACTTGCTGTTTTAAAAATTTGATACCTTTTCAACAAAAAACAAATTCTGAGATAGTGAAGTTTGCTGATAAACTCTAAGAAATAAGAAATGTTCTCTGTGATGACAGTTGCTAATCTACAAAGCACAAGCTTTTTTAAAATACTGCACGCATGTAACATTTACTCAATTTGCTTTGAAGGGCATATGGCATTTCAAATATGTTAATTTTGGAATCAAAATCATTTTTTTCGTAGAGGACCTTTTGAACTAATTCACAATTCATCTGAGTGAAAGACTACAACTGAATAAACTTTCTTATTTTGATAATTTGGTCCACAGTTTTACAGATGACATCTTTGCAGATGACTTTGCAGTTCAAGGTTTATTTTTGCCCAGGATAATTGGAGTTGCTTAGATATGTATTTCTCAAAATATCCTTTTACATATCTCCATGGTCCATTTTTTTTCCCAAGATCTGCTTTTGCTTTTAAAAGCACAAATATAGTCAGTAATAGATATTACTACTCTTCAATCTGACCTGCTACACTATTAAGCTTTTTCCTGTATGTATACCTGACCACGAGACAGCGAAGTGCCTACATACATAATAATTTAACTGTCAAATAAAGGCTCCATTTTCAAGCTACACTGCATTTAAACAGACATCAGAGGCTACTAATCAATATTTTTTGTAGTACTAATCATTACTTGAAGCAAATAAATCTTCATATTAACATCAGGCAAGGAGAAACTCCTGCAGATATCAATTTTCATGAAAAATGGGATTTAATACTGCTGAATGTTTTCCATCATTAATACAGCACAGGAAATAGTATATACGATTAATTTTAATACATAGGTATCAGATACTACTCCTTTTACTGTATATTAATTTTATTTTCTTTTATATTTGTATATGGCTTCAATAATCCTAACTGCATAACCTTTAAAAAAGGGAGAAAAGCCAAAAGGAAAACAACTGCTCTATTTACAAAAGACTGTTACTAAGTCCTATTATAACTAAAAGAAAACTCTAAAAAACAGCCATTAAACAGTCCTAATGCTCCAAGTAGATTTGACACAGTGACATTTTAAATCGAATCCTCTAACAAGTTCGTTTGTTGTTTTTTTTTTTTGTAAAATAAGCCATGTCTTCAGAGTGGTTTTATACAAAGTGACAACTTGAACAATTTTTGAAATGTTGCTAGTTAGAGGGAAAAAAAACCCAAACCCATTGTCACTATGGTAATTATTTCACAATGCCTGATGTTAAATGGGCAGTCCTGTGGCCTAAGAAGCAGCTGAATCCTGCATTGTCCTTGCATGATAAAAAGATTTGAGAGTCTGAAAAGCAGAGGAACGGAATCTCACAGCTTCTTAGACTTTGCACTGAAAGGGCCATTGTAACATCATCATAAATCCTGGGCTCCCCAGGCACTTGACAACTAAAGCAGTGGACAATAGAATTCTTGTGTTGAACAAAACACTCCTTGTCTGCCAAAGGGCTTATCTGCTTCATTTACAAATGTCTTTCATTGTACCAAAATAATTCCCTATTAGAAAAACTATTAGGAACAGAACTAAATAAATATTCACAGCTTTGTGGTCTGTTTGGCAAAATGAATGAACTAATACAATCAAGAGGCATGCAAAATATGAGATTTAAATCAAGGAAACCCTAAACAACCCCAGCCCTCTCTTTTCCTCTCTTCATTTTCCCTTTTCCTGATTGCACGGAATTACACTGAACACACATTAGTCTCTATAAAAAGGACCTGGGGTACATCACACTCACTAACAGAGAAGAAAAATTTTAGATCAGGTTGGAGCAAAATTATGCCCAGTGTGCTTTTAAAGTTAAGTACTTCCAGACAAGCAGTTACAGAAATGAACTTGGGGACATATCTGAGAGTTCACTGAAATTGGTACAAAATAATTGCAATCATGAAAAGACTAAAACTGTGGATTTATAACTACAAATGTTTAGGTGCTTGTTACTGAGAGAGACAAAGAGATCAGTTTCTGGATTGAAATTGTGGCCACATTACTGCAACTTTTTTTCCAAGAAGTTCAATGAAAATTCTGGCAGTTACCATAAAAGTGAGTGACAGAGAATAACACATTCCAGAAATGTATATTTGCAACTTAAAAAAAGCTTTTCTAACATATTCAGAATTCCATTGCAGCAGATATTCACATAAAGTTACTTGATTGCGATTCACTAGAAAAGTGCTTATGGAAAAACATTATCTACCATACACAATTATTAGGAAAAAACCTACCAATCTAAAGTATTGCTCATTCAATTGATGTTGACCATATCCAAAGTGCTACAGTAATCTGAATGGTTGAAACAAAACATAGAGCAGTTGAAACTTCCTGACTGAAATATTGATCATAAATTATTTATTTGAATCCAATAGGGAAACAACAATTTGCACAGGCCAGGCAAATGGGCTGAGTGGCTGAAGAGGGTTTTTTTAGGGATTTTTTTTTACTGTGTCTAATTATGATTTGCCTAAAAAAACATACAAGTATTTCTAACCTGCATATTAAACAGATGTTCAAGTGGGAAAATTAAATATTCAGAATGTACACCATAAAACCCATCAATACCACTGAAATACAAGAAAGATTTTAAAAGCACTTTAAAAAAAATAAAAAATAAAAAAGATGATAGCTTACAATCACAAGATGACAGAATACACGACTTAGGAATATGTGAGCCTTTCCATGGTTCTACCATGGATTTGCAGTGTGACCCTGACACACACCACTTAACCTTTGATCCATTTCTAAAAGTGAATAAAAGCACACTATAAAACATTTCACCTGTGAAAAATGTAGTAATCAGTACAAAAACCAGAGGAAAGAGGTCTGAATTCAGACCTCCCACATGCCAGCTGAGTATCTCTACTGTTTGGGTGCAGAGCTTCACCATTTTTTCCTCTCACTCTCTCCTCAGTGAATAATTATACCTACATCTTTAGAACACTTAGTTCTGATTTAACATAGAACTTACACCCAACTTTGCATATGCCATCATCTGATGCCTGCCGTTCTAAGCCATGCATCACCAAAACTCCCCTCCCTCCAGAAGATGCATCATCTGCATAAATACAATTTGCATAACATTATTCTGATCATTGGTCAATTCATAATTCAGGAATATGCCTTTTCATTTAATTTTTAAACAGAAAACTGTTTCCCGCTAGCTCTCTTAGTTTCATACCAGTTTCTACTACATGCCACACACCCATACTTCATTTTGATATAGCCAGCAGCCTCTGTTTAAGTCTCTCAGTGCAAAACCAGCATTTAACCCTGCTAGAGAATATATATCTATATGGGTGCCTTGACTAGGAGGGTAGTGTCCTTGGCTATGTATAAATTGCTCCTGTAAGCTATTATTTTAGCATCTAAATAGACATGCTCTGAATCACCTTCCAGGAGAATCTATCTTTTTCCATTTACCGCAGGCAGCTAAGTTTGGTAATGTGAATCCCCACATGCCGCAACCAATACAGCATCCTGGAGTACTATAGGTGGGAAGGGACCTCTGGAGGTCATCTGGTCCAACTCCACCACCTAAAGCAGCACCAACTTCAAAGCTGCATTAGATAATTAAAGCTGTCATTTCATCAATGTTAATAGCTGATATTTGCAGCACAGCCAAGTGCTCTCTGTGTGGACATGAATGCTCCAAGGGCTTACTAGCTCATGCTGAAAGCCAGAGAAAGAGACAGAGAATAAAACAAAGGGCAAGCATTGCATCAGGAAAAATAAAAAGACAATCTTGTAGAGTCTGCCTTATAAATACGTGTGCAATTAGAGGGTCTGCTGGTAGGTGAGTGCCAATGACTTTGATGACTGACCACATTTCAGGGGCTGGGGGATGTTTGTGCAACTCTGTGCATGTATTCCGAGCACCCTGACCCCATGCTGAGCAGCAGTGATGGAGAAGCACATATTGCCTCTATTACTGATTTCCATCACCAGAATACGTGAACACTTCAGACTTTTATTACCTCCTGGTTCTGAGGTAGGAAAGTGTTAATATTTGTATTTTACAGCACAGAGTTGTGTCCCAGAGGAACTTAGTGTTCAACCCATGATTTGCATACAAAACCTGTCATAAAACAAGGCTTGAAAACGTATTTTGTACACATAAACCAAAGTATCCCATGCTCTCCTTCCTGCAGAAGGAAAGAAGGACCTTGCCACCCCACAGGTATGCCCTGCAGTAATGCAGCACATGCAAGCAAAGGACAAAACCCAAGAGCCGCAGAGAAGGTCCCATGAAAACAAGGTTCAGTTCAAAGCAGATAAGCAGCCTGTTTCTCTTTCTCACAAATTATTCTGATTTTACATTCTACTCTGTACCAAATATTTGCCTTTGGTGTTCCCTTCTCCATGCTGCTGAGTGCTGGTTGACATCCAGCAGGTCGCAGTGCCACAAGCAGGGAACCGCGAGCTCAGCTGCCCATGGACACTGCCGGAAAAGCAGCCGGCTGTCCTGAATCCTCTTAGATGGGAAGGCCACTAAGGACAGCTGAAAATTAGCAAACTAAAAAGCAGAATAGCTGTATGCTCTCATAAGAAACAAAAACATGTATTAATGCTTTTCAGAATGCTGACAGGCTGCAAACTGAAGTCCAAATCTCATGTGTCCAAAGCCAAATTAAATAGCAGAAACAGAAACCGTTCGTGCAGGCTTACAACGAACAAATTAGCCCCCACCTAAAAAGCTCTTTACTGACCCCAAGAACATCCAGCCCTTGTGCTCAGCCAATACAATATGACTTCATCAGTTCTTCCCTTGCTTTTGGGTCACAAGTGCCTGAAGGTAGATGATAGGCCCTTGAGGATAAAGTCTGTATTAATTAGCTTCATGCTGCTCCAGTCCCATCGTATCCAGGTACTAAGAATACAAGTGGATTGGGAGGCCTGAAGGCAGGTATGTTCTGTCATTTTAAATATCACAAATCGAGCCCTCCATTTCCATGTTTCCAACTTCTCTGAGTTCCTTCTAAAAACTGAATTTGGAAGAAGATGATCCACAAGTAGATACACAGTTTTTATACATGCATATCTATACAGACATGCACATAAACCCTAATGAAAATATTTTACACATCTTTCTAATGCATAAACAAATATTTCAGTGTACCACACAGCATATAATTTGAATTCCCCAGATTTGGAAGAAGTCTTCATTTGTGCTCTAAAAGCAAAAGACTTTATATTTGCTGTCTATTAGATTAACTTAAGCATATGTTCTTAAACCACCACCAGTAAAATGCTCACATATATTTCCTCATGGCTAAGCATATTATAGATACAAAGCACACAAAATCAGTACCATTGCAAAAAGAAAATAGAATTGCTCTGAAGCCTTCTAAGTCACTCTCAAACAGCTTCCATCTAAAGTAGATGTCGGAGACTACTGGTGCGGGATCTTGTTGTCAATGAAACATTTTCAGGACATATTTTCACTACAGATTTTCTTTTTCCTAATTTGTTTCCTCCCCTTGCCACTTTCATATTCATATTCACTGGTGTTTTTCTTCCACTATATACAAATGATCAGATCCTTCTGTTGTAATCAATAACAAAGCTACAGCAAAGGCCATCTTCACTAGCATTTGGTACCCACTTTATCTTATCTGCTGGCAGTTTTAGTATGCTGTTTTCTATTTCTTTCCTCTGGCTTTCTTCTGCTCTCTTTTATCAACCTCTTCAAGTGACCTGAAAAGAAAACCTAAAATTGAGAGCCACTGAAGTATATGCTGAATGCCCCCATTAGCTAAGCTGTAGGGGACACTCAGCACAGAAAAAAAAATCAACTAACCTTTCAAAAAATCTTTATATAAATGTTCAACAAATGTTCCTGCTGGTTCCAAGTCCACTGGAGACACCAAGAAAGAATAATTCTGGGACATCAGATATACCATAAAGGAGAATAGCTCAGAATTCGTCCAAGAGACTCAAGAGAGACAGAGTTCTTTGGTCTTAGGGCCGTTTTTTTCCTACCTTCTCTCTTTTATTAATAAATAAAGAAAAGAGGAGATGTTTAAAGTCACCACAGAGATCTGACATTTTTGAATATCTGTGTGCTTCATTCAACTCACTGAGTATCTCTGTCATCAGAGAACAATACATGATTCATTCT
Organism: Penelope pileata; assembly: GCA_013396635.1. Taxonomy (NCBI): domain Eukaryota; kingdom Metazoa; phylum Chordata; class Aves; order Galliformes; family Cracidae; genus Penelope; species Penelope pileata. The sequence goes on along the minus strand of WBMW01004035.1, from coordinate 1,005,125 downwards.
GGGAAGCCCATTGCAAAGCCAGCAATGACTCTTCAAACATTTGTAAAGATTTTTTAAAAAGTTTAATTTGGTCTTATTTCTGGACTTAATATACCTCTTTCTCTATTCTCCCCTATCCTCCTCCCACACTCCCACTCATCATAGCTTGTCTAGATCTAGAGAGGATGGAATGAGGGGAAAATGGATAGTAAACTTATTTTAGGTCAACCAAAAGGCATGCACTCTCTGCCTTTCTTAGTGCTCTTTTCCCCCTTTCCTTCTGTGTTTTCTCAAAGGACATTACACAGTTGGCTTCTCAATCAAGAACAAGGCAATGTCAAACACATTAATTTGTCCATGAAGGAGTCTTTAAATGTTGACAAAAGAAAGCTTATAAAATGAAGGAAGATAGCTAAACTTACTGATTCTGAAAACGAGCTCCTTTAAATGGCACAGGTCAGTTTTCAGGACTGAACAATACTGAACAACTGATGTCTAGATAATATTCCCAACAGCCTACCATTTTCAAGACACGATAATTAAAGATACACCAAAGTATCAATGGGTAAGAATAGGATTTGGAATGTATGCAAGCACTAAGAATATTCCATGATGCCTGGTGTACAATTTCTACTCACAACTATTTAGATGCTAAAATAATAGCTTTCCAGAATTGCAGCAGTATCTATGACAAAGATGATGACTTTCCACCTCCTATTATTTCAGGATATTGCACTTTAAAAATGATGATATACTTCTATTTTTTAATGGAGTTATTTCATCTATTTTTGTTAATATTCCTACAATCTATGCTTGGGAGTTGAAACAAATGCAGATCTGTATTTCAGCTGCATCAGGTAATGAAGTGCTTGTAACACTGAAGTTCACAGTCAAAATTAACTAGAACATTTGACAATATTAATATTTAACATTTGTCTGCTATTTATTATGCCTCCCAAATACCACAGAGACATTATTTTTCTGTAGTGTAATTATTACAAGCTATGAGCAAGTGCGTTATGAGGTTTCTTTAAAACAATGATTGTGAAATAGAAACATGCATAACCAATAATAACAGAGCAAGTGCTCTCCATATTCAGGAGAAACTGCAACTGCATGATTAGTGAAGAATTCTACCGATGTCAACGGGAGTTTTGCCTGATGGAGATAGTCCTAAGTACTTCAAGGCATTTGCTTTAAATAACAATAAATGAACTCCAGAGTACTATTCAACCTCATTCTCAGCAAAATGAGAGAACATACATTTATGAAACAAACAGGGTTGATTAAAAAAAAAAAAATCAACTAGTTGGCTGCAAGCTACATCCACTATTTTAAATGATGGGAGATGCTGTTCTTTGCCACCTGGGAACCGATGGCAGCGCACATAGGAACAGCGCAACACTGTGTCAGGAGCTCAGACTAGACACTGGGGAAAAGCTGTTTACTGTGAGGACAGACAAACACTGGAGCAGGCTACCTAGTGAGGTAGTTGATGCCGAAAGCCTGTCAGTGTTCAAGCAGCATTTGGATAATGCCCTCTATAACGTGCTTTAACTTTTTGTTAGCCCCGAAGTGGTCAGCTGGACTCAATGATCTTTGAAGGTCCCTTTCACCTGAACTATCCTATTCTATTCTATATGTTCTCAGAATTGCAGCCACTCTCTAAGTTTCAGCTGTTTTCTTTTGGGACTCAGCCAGGAGTGCCCAATGGTAACATATCCAGACAAAATGGAAGACTGCATGTGGAAACAACCTAATGCCTAATAAAATTCAAAGATAACTTTACAATAATAAAATAAGTCTGTTTGTCAACTGTGAAAAGATGTGGCTCCCCAGCAAACGAATGGAAAGGCCTCTTTGCCAAAAGATTATCTAAAAAATGTAAGTGGAGTAATTTTCATACAGCAGTAACGTTTTTTCAACTGAATTGGACAGGGATAGAAGAATATTCCAGACCCTAACTTAAATTTCCTGGGTGGCCTTAGGCAGATTTGCTGGGAGTATCTACACAGTATATTGCTGGCAGATGTGAGCTCTTCCTGCCCAAGTTCCAAGCTGAGTTGAAGCTGAGTAAATGTGGCCAGCACGGCACTGAATCCAACCCACCAAGCCCTACTGCGAGGCGAGGCATGTGAGCTTGTGATCCGACCTGCTAAATCAGATTTGGCACCATGATAAACACGTTTGTGTAGCTCTGGTGGGCTGAGATTCCATCTGCCAACAATAGACTTTGTCAACATGCCCTCTGCTCCTCAGCTCCATCACTGAACTGCAGATAATAATTAACGCCTGAATCTGAAAATGATATTGTGAAAGTAAGTTAATTTGTTCTCACACTGCATGTTAAGATGCCTAAAAGTAGAACCATATAGCTGCATAGGAATTACTTAAGGTAGTAAACCTTTTTTCCCATGTACACTGCAGAACTGAGCCAAAATAAAGCTATATATGTACCTTATGTTCAATTTTGTGAGCTCTCAGTTTGGAAAATATTAAGATACTTGTGTCTTTGGTATTGCCTTCAAGTTAATGAGATGTGTAAGTATTTGTCAACTCAAAATATCTAAACATACATGTTATTTTGTTTTCAGAAGGCATCACTCTCTGTGAGTTGTATTAAACATGTCACCTAATAGGTTTATCTAAGAGTATGGTCAACTTTGCTTCCACAAGTTGCTGATTCTCTAATCAGTATTGGTATTACTTAGTAATTGATATTACGAAGTAGTTCTTTTTAAGAGACAGCATTCTGCATGCTGAATTGTGGCTGAACACTTCAGAATACTCTTTTGAGAAGTTTCAAATGACAGTAATAAACTTGCCCACTCCCTTTTAAAAAATAAATCAAACAACTTATTCTGTCAACCTGAGACAAAATGTCCAGTGTTTTCACATTACTGTTTACTTATTAGTGTAACTGTTATGCACAGAGAAAGAGAGGATGAGGAGTAATCCACAGAAACTCCGTAATTGATTTTTCCTTTTATATTTGTGTTTTACTCGTGCACTTTTTATGTTTTTATTTTTCAGTGCACAGGAACCTCAATGACCACATTTGAGAAAATAAACCTCAGCAACCCCCCACATCAAGACAGTACAATTTTATGAGTGGTTACATAAATTACCTTCCAAAATATTTTGTGAAGAAACATCTTGTGGTATTGAGCAATACACAATGCTGCAACTCAAAAGGTCATGCATCCATGACAATAGACCAAACAAAAATGACCAAGACTTCCAGAAACAAATCCTGTGCTGCGTTGAACGTACCAATTTAGATGACAGCAGGGAAAGCCACACATCTGCACAGCACCAGAGCAAAACAGCCCTTCAAAATGCCCAGTAAGAGCCCCAGACAAACACTCATACAGCACAGCCACCCACTGCTCTCCCCTTATCTAGGTAAGCAGTAATCTGTGCATTTACCTAAGCCTGTTGCAAGCACGGTCTTTACAGCCTCTGGAAACACACAAACCTGGAAAGCTGTACTTTATGCTATACAAATGTTACTAAGTGCCTTGGAAACAGGAAGCCAAATTGTATATTATTGGAACTATGAAATACAGACAGTTGGAAGTGGAGTTGTTGAGCTGCACTTTTTCCCTACAGATTTCTTTGTGCCCTTTCCAGTATTAATGTTACCTCATTCCAGCACAGAAATATAAGAATTTATTAAAATAATAATTGCAGGAAATGTTACTTACAGGGAAGAAAATAATTTCAAAGCTTCCAAGTGATTTAGGAGCATAATTTCTATTGAAAGTCTTAATACATGATTAAATCACATCAATTTTGGAAATGACTTATGATCCCTGGGCACTTGAAGATCTTCCCCATAACATCAAATTCAAATCTCAGAGTTAAATGTAATAAACCTACACGTGCAATGAAACTTAAGTGCAACTGTTTAGCGCCTTGCAGCAAACATTTACTTTAACTTCCAAAATCAGAGCATTTGGTTTGTGCTGTAAAGAGCCTGTTTTCCCAGAATCTATTCAGGTAGGGAAGAGACTGTTATCTGAGCTCATGTACATACATGGCAAACGATTGCTGTGTCGACAGACCAAACTCAGGATCAATCTTAAGGGCCACCACATTGTACCATATCTGCATCTGCCAGTCTGCCACCTCTAGGAACGGCCATGCCTACTCTCCCATGGCACTTCAGGAGCATACAGGACCCCAGGCTTGTGAAACTCAGCTCTGAGTAGAACAGAGCAACTTGTGAAATAAGAAGACGACAAGTTTAGCTGTCTTGGGGAAAAAAAAAAAAAAAAAAGGAGCCTTAAGAAAGAAGCCAGCAAGCTTTGAAGAGCCAGCAGGCTCCCATGTTAGCCATATGCCTTCATATGTCTGTTCTGTGGGAGTGTTACAGCTCCTGCTGTTCCATTCTTCACTTTTTAAAGAAAATGTTACAAGGCCACAAGGACTCACAAACATTTGTTGACATTTCTTCTGGGTCAGCCTTAGGAGGCCTGCAAGAATTTTAACATATGGCAGTATTTAGTTGTATGAGGGAATGCGTTGTTTCAGAGAAAAGCAATCTTTAGTTGCAAAACAGTTTAAGCCACCATAAAGTTGGATTGGGTTTTTTTTGGCCAAAATCCAACCTTTTCTCATTATATTTTTCACATTACATTTTTAAAGCAACAGCAGCTTTTCAGTTGAGCTGGTATAGCGAAATATTTCATAATATTTTCTACTGTCCTTCCCACAAGTAATATCTTGATCTGGGGGTCCAGATCAAACAGATGTGATGTGTGGTTAGACTTGGAAAGGGGACAAAAAGATGAGAGTAACTGACCTCTGAAATGAAGGTTATCACCGTAGCTTGGCAAAGGATGCAGAACCATGATCGTTTTGAACCAGAAGATTATTTGACTTGGGTTCTTAACATGGTTCAGCAGCAGTACATATGCATTAACAAAGCAGAAGAATGAATTTACAAGGCTTTATCTGGCTATTCAGATGACATTGTTCTAAGTCAGTTGCTAGCAAGTGTACAACAGCTCACTTGCTGGCATTCTTTTTATACTGCAGTTAAAAAAAATACATTGCACTCAGGGATGTGACTTGAGGTTGTCTCAAGCCATGAATAAAGGGCAGCACAATGTTAAACCTGCCCAGCAGCAGACTGGGAACACACCTGCACAGCCCCACTGACCGAGCTGCAGCACCACGTGTCACGGCAACGCGCCTCACAATAACGGTAACAAAAAAAAAAAAAAGAAAAAAAATGCCCTGGGCAGACTGGTTTCCTTCAATGCTTTTTTCCCCTTAATATTACAGCACAATAATGACGGAGCTCCTGCTGCTCTTTTCATTTGCATGATATTAAATAGACTGCAATTGTGCTTATTAATTGTACAGCACAGTATTCAAAATGAGTAATGCAAGCAGTTGAAATGAAAGGCCTTGCATGGGAAGCCAGGATGCAAGAGCCGTTCTCTGTTTTCCAAAGTATATAACAGACACTTCTTAAAACACAGACCTAAGAAATTATGCTTATCCAAAAATGTTCTGTTAACTGACATATAATCTACCACATTTTCTGAAATGTTGTGGATTTCGCAGTTTTTAAGGAACAGAGCACATTACATCTCATAAGTTTGTAAATATTTATTTTATAATTTTTCTAAAAATAATGTAGTATTTCCCGAAAGTTACCCACCTATACTAAACCTTCACCCCAAATTACCTTTTCCTCTAAACTGTTCTGTAGCAAGCTGTGTGAAGCATTCTGATACTAAGGAAAGGTAAAAACTGAGTTTTAGAATACAGTTTTCAGCCATGATCTCAAGCAGGCAAACAAAGATTACTACAAGGAAGAACTATTAACTGCAGAGGAAACAGTAAATAAAACAAATACTGATTGTTAGTCACCATATAACAAATCTGATGACTTCAGAGATAAGCAGATCTTGCTGACTTGTGCTCAAGAGCAGAATTTGGCTATGAATAAAGAAACTGAATGTAAAGATGGCAAGTTGCACAGAATGAGGAAAGTAGAAATCAGCTGAATAAAAATATTACTCAAATACCCATTTGATGGAGTACATTACAATTAGTAGATGAAAACAAACAGTCTAACAAGGCAGTGTCCAGTCTCGAAGCTGAATTCAAAGTTGAAGAACATGTAAGCCAGATGTATCAAGAGATACATCAGCAGCAGAAGAAAAACAAAACAATGAATAAAAGGGACTGTGTGATTCACTGAAATGTCAGTAAGAAAACGGCATCAGGAAGCTGAAGCCATACGCTTGTAACAATAACTAAGAGGTTAAAAGTAAGTTTTATACATTCAGAGAGTGGCAGGAAGATTCTACTGCAAACTTTTTATTGCCTTCAATAGCAAGGCTGTAAAGCAATTAAAGCTGGGAATTGTAATGCAATTTTTGTACAAGCGCTTGGCATTAAAGCCACCTTCCTGCCAACATTACGACAGAAGAAAGATGCACAAGTCCATTTTTAACTTTGTGTAAGACCAGCAATGGATACACATTCTAAGTAGCACAGCCTGAAACAAAAAGGCATGTAGAATACTTGAGCCTACAAATCAATGCCAGTTTTCAATTAAAAAGGGGAGGGAAAAAAAAAAAAAAGAAAAGGATGGATTCAGTTCTGCTTCTGTATAGGATATAAGCAAATATAAAAATAACAGTATTCAGTATGAAACACATACTCACTGAGTATGAGGAATCCTTCAGGAGTGACAAATTCTTGTAAGATCCCAGTGGTATGCTAAGGGTTTTCTCGTGAGTTTAGGTTCAGAGCAGCGTGCAGTGCAATGCCCAGGTGGGCAGGCTGCTGCAGGGAGCCAGGGGAGCTGCTGTGCACCTGCACAGCTGTGTGCTTCATGCCATACTGCAGAACCAGTGCTATTTATCACGGGTTTCACTACTGCAAGTCTTTGTGTTACAAAGATGAACAGTTGTGCCTCGGACTCTCTTGGATACAGCTCTAGCTATCAGCTGTATTTGGGAAAACCTAACTCTAACAATCTGAAATCAGAGAAGAGTTTGTGTCTGTATTTAGCTACTTACCACTATTTACTCATTCCTCTTTTACGTGATAAGAAATTGAAGATGCTCTGATACACCCATGAGCAATTATAAAAGCTATGCAAATATTGCCAACGTATCTATAAATATTCATTTCATATTAAATCTTTTTGATCAGATTCACACCCTTTCAGACTCTGTTTCTGCAAATATTTCCCTGAATCCAGATTAGTAAACATGTCAGCTGAAACAGCGTATTTTAAGCAACTATTCACAGCAGACTGATTCAAAGAACTACACTTATTCATTTAGGGAACTGAAGTTTATCACGTTGCTTGTACATCCCATCCATACAGCTCAAAATGCATCAAATGGGTGGCAGAAGTTATCAGAATTAACAATACATGTTAGTGACTTTGTGCAAGCAGCGTAATGAGATGAGGGAAAATGATGATATACCTTGATATACCTAAGCGTTAGCTGAATATTTTGCTGAAATTAAATATTTTTCAATTAATGTATTAGAATATAACAACTACAAATGGAAAAGCAAGAAGACCCTCATTATAATGAATTCTTTGCAACAAATAAAACACCCTTAAACAAATAAAAATCTCAACTATATATACACAAAATGTTTCTGTATGAACTGAATTCAGAATCACAGAATCATAGAATGGCTTGGACTGGAAGGGACCTTAAAGATCAAAATAAACAACTCAAGATTATTATTATTATCATTGTTATTTTTAAGGAAGACTCTCAGTGGCACAATGTGGCCTTACTTCAGTTCCAGCCTTTAGTACCATGGGTGATATGTGTTGTAAGTCAGTGTGGAGATACATAGCTGCTGAGAGGTGTCGTAACGAAAAATGTAAAGCTCAAGCACATATGAGATTGTTACATCCATTTGTTTAATTTTAATTTAATTAGAAATTTTGAGGAAAGCACGCTACCACAATTTGATGGCAGATTAGGAGCATCTATTAGGATAACTGTTAAAACCACAGTTAGAATTTCCTATTATCTGTGTCCGATTGAATGCCCAACACTTCTGGATATTGTCAAACCTAAAACAAACTGCAACCCAATTTTCAGTAACAATTAGCTACAATTAGCAACTTGATGGCTGCCTCAATTGAAAACATCATAAGCGAGGCTTAGTAATTCCCACCACTTAGGCTGAAAAACAGATTTGATCAAGGTAATTTTCCAGTGATATTAAGTCTAATAAAATTTATCAGTTTGAGCAACTATTGTTTTTATTTTCTAACTGTATAAATGGCTTTGTTTTGTGGAAACAAAGAACATGCTGCAACCTATTTCAGACATCTGCTTTCTTTCCAAAGCTCAGTCTCATGAAATTAGGGAAAGGTAAATAAGTCAACTCACTACTAGAATTGTTGAAAGATCAAGGCATCATGACACATTGCTAGTATTGCTCTGTGATCCTGTCAAGAATCTAGCAGATTGGTTTGATGCCTTATTAAGAGTACTTTGTCTTCTTTCATGATCATTTAGTACAACCCCAAATAAACTGCATACAGTTCAAGAGTAAATTCTTCTTTGTCTTGTGAAGGAAGACCTCCAATTCAGTAAATAGGTATTAACCTTTTATACTGTCTTGCATAAAGCACTAGCATCTATTCAGTAATTGCTTCAGTTCAGATTGTCCTCAGGTAATTTTTGGCTGGTGATAAAACACTTTCTAACCTTTGTCTTTAACAAGATCTGAGGATTAACCAGACTCAGTTGAAAGGAGGAAAGATGAGACTGACTGTGTCTCTGAGAGGAGTACAGCTTTTTCTAGATAGCCCAAATGCCATTACTACTGCATCTTCAGCTCAGTTGCTGTGCCAATGTCATCCTTTCATCCCAATCTGTGAGCTCATTATATCTGCTTAAAAAGTTGCATATTCTTGTAATTTGTCATTTTTAAACCTCTGCATATTTGTCTAGCATGTAAATCATTCTTATCCTGTTTTGGCCTAACTCACCTTCTTATCCTTAAATCCCCAAAACATGCTTTTCTTAGTTTATAGGATTTTTGTAATTAGAAAATGTGACCAAAAAAAATAATAATTAAAAAAAAAATTCAAAGCATTCTATTAAACACAGAGCAGTAACAGAAATATGGAATGCATACAATCCAGCCAGAACTGTCTCACACATATACAAAGAAGAAACTAAATCTACATTCCAACTACATTAAATCTGATTTTTGAGGAAAGAAGAACAAAAGAACATGAACAGGAATTCATGCTAAAGGATAATACAAACGGAAAGAATTTCTTTTGTTTGTCAAGCACATTCCTTAACTTACAGACAAAGGAAAGATTCAGCGTCAGCTGTTTCTCACCCTCTGTATTTCATCTTGATTTGTATAGTGCTAAATCCCCATAATATAAACTCACAGATGCATTGCATGTAAACTAATAATGGCGAGGAGGAAATAAACCCACAAAGTTTTCTGTAGAAAGGAATGCTCCTGCTATTTGCATCTTTTCTCTACTTCAGCATCTTCCTCAGTATCTCACTGCTACTTAGCAGCTCTGTAACCCGGGATGGCTCTGACCTAAGGAAACACCAGCCAGCTGATCTGGAAAGAACAAGAACTGGGCACTAAGAGTTTCTCAGTTATTAGGAATAATGAAGTGCTTTTTGCACAGCAGAAAAACGCTAGAATACCATATGTACTGTGATGATACTAGCTTTCTTGGAGGGCAAGAAGCAACAGAGCTGTACCAATTTAACAGTTTCATCCTTGCATAGATGGCATTGACATACCCAAATAACTGTAGAAAAGGCGTTTGAGAGCTTTTTTCATTGTTTCACTGTCCTACCTCTCCCTGAACAATCGTACCTTCAGATACACACTATGAGAGAGAGAAAACACAAAACATAACAAAACACTCCAGATCTGGAGTATGTATTTTTTGCACTTAAAAACTTATCCATAGAAGACTAACAAACAGCGTTTAACCACAAGCACTAACAATTGTATTTAACTACATACGAATAACACGCATCTTCTACCAACAATCTATCAGCGATATTTCATAGTTAAGAAGCACTTAATTGTGTTAATTTACACTGATGTATACACTTAACAATAGTTCTTTACACACGTACTGAACGTGAGGCCGCTGTTGGCCATGGTTAGTCATATTCAGGCAATGTTACATCCGCAGGTTTGGGGCCTCCTACATAGGGTTTTTATGTAACATGTAAGAAAGCTCTTCAGACATTTTAAATTCTTTAGACAACAAATTACTGCTAGTTTGACAGTAGGACCACAAAGACTTCTGTTTTCTAAAGCAAAAGTATTATAAGAAATAGGCGCAGCCATGTGGGGATGTGTGAAGAGATGAATGGCCCAGATAAAGGCCATAAAACAAGACATTAAAACAATCTGCAATGATAGAACTCATATTTTACTAAGATTTCCCTAGATTAGAAAATGTGACATTAACTCATATACTCTATTCATCTTTTTGTGCTGTTTTTTTTTTAAACAGCATCTAAAATCTCTTTTTATCGGTACTTTTTTTCCTGTTTGTAATATTAGCATTTCTCTAAAAGTATGACATTCAAAATATTTATTAAAAAATAGCAGATGTCAAAATTAGTAATACTGCAATTTGTTTGGCACCCTGAAAATGTAGGTCCAGTCAACATCAGCCAGAGATGTATGGTTCCAGCCCCTCCTCACTCACAGCAGTGTAAGATAAAACCTGAGAATAAGTATTTCAGCTGGCAAAGAGGAGTCATTTTTGCTATATGAGTTTTATTCATGAAATGATAAAAAGCATTGCTTTGCCAACACATGCTGTGCTTGAAATAAGGATCGTTATTGATATAGATGTCCTGGCATAACTATATTAGCAAACACATTCTGCTGCAGAAAAGCCCAAAGCCATACCTTCTTCTATAGGAATTTTTTTCTTCTTCTTTAGATTGCTGAACTGCAAAACAATTTAATCTCAGAGCAAAAGGCTGGACTAGATAGTTAAAGGAGAGCATTAAGATCTTTAAAATGTAACAACTTTTACTTTTATGGCAAATTTTGTTCTCTGCTATTGTCCCAATCTAAAACTAATTACAAATACTAATAGAGAAGTAATTTCAGACCTCTTGCCGATAAAGGCCATTTCTATATCCTGCAGCTCCAGCAGTCAAATCTGGAAGATTTTTCCTATACTCAGTATGCTAAACTTAAGCAGCTACTACCAACGTTAAATGAAACAGAAGATTCTCCACTGACTGCATGTACATTTCCATGCTCTCCAGAACAACCATGATCCAAGGCAAGCCCTACAAGCACCAATAATGTATTTTGCAGCAGAGACCAGATAAAGCCTGCATGGTAAAGCTGAGCACAACGTCTGATTCTCTTTGTAGGAGCACTATCGCCCATGGTGTGAAAGCCACTTAAAGAGCTCAGGAACAGACTGTGTTATGTGGAAAAAGTTGCTGGGCCTCCTAGCCTGCTGGCTGCCACTGCATTGCACTGCCTCACGTTAGGCAACCTCAGCCTATAGAGCTAAGACCTCAGAAAGTTCCTCTCAGAGCAGTGCCCACAATTAAAACCTCCATCCTTGGAGAGCTGCAAGGAGGACAGAGCCCTGAGCAACCCAGAATGATCTTGCCCTGCCTCAGTTCAAGCAGGCGGCTGGAATAATATGATTTCCTGAGGTCTCTTCCAACCTGAATGAACCGTTCTGTGATTTTTATCTACACAACAGATTTGATGTATTGAACCATTATTTTCACAAGAGTTATAACCAAAACTATAAAACTTGCATTTAAAATATATGTACGCATACATATATACGTCTGTATACAACTGTAAACCCCATTCCAAATCCAGGATTTAGACAATATTGCACTTCTCAAAAAAAA